>JAVIAB010000104.1:10026010-10548510 GCA_032433765.1 Megaustenia siamemsis
CCCCCCCGTGTTCCTCTTCTATTAATCCTTTCCATTTCTTTATGCCATAGTTCCTTGATAACATGTTGATCGTTGTTGTAACTTTATCTGAAGGACAAATATAGCTGGTCTAAAAGAAAAGAAGCCGCAGGACTAGAAAGTGGTGCTATGGCCCTGTACAAAGCTTAGCCGGGCCCCGCCGTGTGAATAGACCCACAGGCAGACGGCAGACAACGGCCATCTTGGATATTATCTGAGTGGGCTATCCCCATCTTGTCCCCGTTAGGGGTATCAAGTTTCTCTCTGGCGGTCACGTCAATGGTGAACAGACACGCCATCATATGATCACCCCTTTTTTCTTCCGCGACGTCCGTTAACCCGGTCACGGTGTGTGGATGCGACAACGACAAAGCTTCTCTCTAAAGCTCTCCCTGTTTATGTTGGAAGGGGAGAACAAGGGACAGCTAACAAGCTTACACAGCTCCGCGGTCTGCTCGACTGGTTGTATGGCCATTCAGACCAGTTTTCGCTTCCGTCGGGTTTCATGTGTAAAACTCATTGTGTACAGTTGTGGTATACGACGCTGAAAGTGTGAAACTGGGGGCATCTCTACCCTGACTGTGTAGGCTTTTTTATATCATTAATGTTATTGTTGATAACAGTGTACTATTTTAATTCATTTTAAGAATGTCTTATATATCCTCACCAGTCACTGCATATTAATTTCAAGTAATAAATACTGACGATAAAGTTGTGTGATCTATCATCTTTCGTTGACGGTTGTTAACTATTCTATTTGTGTAGTACTAAGTTAAGAAACAATAACTGATCACACGACGAAGCTCAAAAATTAAAAGTAACACTGCTTGTAGTAATGTAGTACTAAGTACTAAGCTACCGTCCGTATAAAATATTTTATTTAGAATTTTTATGTTGCTGTTTGAAGTCCTGGAATTGATATTATTCTCCAATTGTTAGTTCATAATTGATAAAGAGATAATGATGTAAATTGTAATTATATAGTAATATAGTATAATATTATTATAGTCACATATAATTCGTTATTGAGTGTGATTAAATATTCATTTCACTGACGTTACCACGTTACCATATGAAAACTAGTATAACTCTGTAGTTAGAATATAAATTGCATACTTATAATATAATTAATAATAATTTTTTTTTGAAGGGAAGCATACTTTTATAATATAATTAATAATAATTTTTTTTTGAAGGGACCGGTTCAGTGTTTGTGGATATTTTTAGAAAGGGCCGCCACTGCAGTCAATTTCAGAGCTTGTGGATAGTATTTTTAGACAAAAAAAAGAACCAGTGCTTGTGGATAGTATTTTTAGAAAAAAAAGAACCAGTGCTTGTGGATAGTATTTTTAGACAAAAAAAAGAACCAGTGCTTGTGGATAGTATTTTATAGTATTTTAATTTTAGGAATAAAAAGGGCCTGTTCAGTATTTGTAGATATTTTGTTTAATAATTAAAATAAAGTTGAAAGAACCAGTGTTGTATTGTATCCAGTCTGAGTTGTGTAGCTATCTAGTTTGGACTGAGGACAAGGTAAAGGTAAAGTACGAGACTTGAACCAGTATCTTAGCACAGGAGTTTCCACCCATATGTGCTCGGCCGCCTATCCAGAAATGTTCGGAGATTTCTGTATAGTGTCGCCTCGAACATCGAAACTCAGATGCGAGGCGACATTCCTCACCTTCCCAGGGTAGTACCCTGGTACCCATTTCTGAGGACAAGTAAACTGTGAGTTTATGTATTTTTGTTTAATAAATATGTTTTTCTGAAGACCGTGTCACAGTGTTTATTTAATATTTAAAAAGAGACAACTTCTGTATTTAGATAAATTATATTGACACTGGACCAGAAGTGTAAGTTTTTTGTTTGTGTTCAATTTTTTTTAGGAGGAACAAGTACTCGTACTCTTAGCTCACTGTTTACTCTTAGCTCACTGTAATGTAAAGCAGGTATTTTGTCTGTAGATGCTTTCAGTTTCGACAAAGATAGAAATGTAATGTTCTGGATCTGTTTTCAAGAGTGTACCAGTTTTGTGTTGTGAATATTTTTAGAAAAGACAACTCGACGCATCTTATGTGGATATTATTAAACGTTTTACAATTCTGCTAAATTTGGATATTTTTTACACGTACCAAGTTCTGCCCGTAATCTTTTGAGTTGTTTAAAAAAATGACCCAACATCTCAGGACATCTGTTGTGCCAATTGTAGAATGTTCAAAGTTATTATTCTGATACTGTGGATTATATTAGAATTATATGGAGTGATTTAGTTAGCAATTGATTTTATTTTATTTCAAAATTCGTTTCTTTTGAATAGTTGTGTAAGAACACAATTTTATTACTGTGGATGACACTGTTAGAGAAACTTACATTTACCATCATTTTAGAGAAATCAATTTCTCTGACGGTGAATAAGTTGAATAAGTTCAAATTCTGTGCACAAACATTGGTTCTGGCGCCTTCCATGAGGGCTTCTTTACATTGGAGTTTGACGTAAGTAGTTAAATGTTATTGACTGTTGCAAGGGTATAATTAGTCTAGATTGATAGAGGACCAGTTGAAGATCAAAACAAACATAAGTGTACACACAGACTAAAGGTAGGAAGGCATTCCAGAACAAAAAGAAATATGTCCTGAAGTTGAATTTACTGGCTCATTAAGGTGCAGAACACAGTGAAATGCATATTTGTTCTTGCACAGTTCTGAAAGGAGAACAAAATTAGTGTGTGTATACAGACTTTTATAAAAGAAGTCAAGTTCAAAGTATGGGATAAATGAGAAATGAAGATTTCTTGAAATGATCTACAGATTCTACTAGTGAGACAATTGCAGAAAAGTGATGGAATTGGATTGGACTACATCAGGAAAATTTAAAACATTGCAGAACTGACTTTATTGTGAGAACTTGTAGACAAAAGATTGCAGAGAATCCTATGGAGAAATGAAAATAAAAGGAATGAGGAGAATTTGAATAGCAGTGAAAAGGTTAGGATCAGAAGAAACGAATAGAACATACTTTTTTGTTGAAAATCCATGAGAAGGAATAAGTGATAGTACTATTAGGAGTCACATAACAGGGCCAGCACACAATCATGTCTCTGACATCAGTTTACAAATTTATACCCTGTGCTCTTAGTATAGTAATGTATTTTCAATTAGTAATCACCTGGGTTGTGTATTTGTGAGTGTGTTAATAGGACTGTGTGAAATTCTTGGCATTTATAAAGGGAAACTAAAGGGGTGGTAATTAATGTACCAAGCCACAGAAAGTGTCCTTGATAGACAACATATCCTTGGCCCAAGCCTGTGATGCCTACCAGCACAAATGTATAATAGGATAAAAGAAGTACTATTAGAGAGGGCATTGAGAAAACTAGAATTGTGTGCATCAAACAAGGATGAGTGTAAATGGTTCATTGAATACTTGTGAGAAGAAAGATAGTAGCAGATAAAATGAGGATAAACTACCAGCACAAATGCATAACGGGATAAAAGAAGTACTATTAGAGAGGGCATTGAGAAAACTAGAATTGTGTGTATCAAACAAGCATGAGTGTAAATGGTTCATTGAATACTTGTGAGAAGAAAGATAGTAGCAGATAAAATGAGGATAAACTTCAACATAATAAAAGTGGTAAAGTTTGTCTAAGACACGAACAAATAGAAGAATTGTATTTCACAAATATTGAAGCTGATCTGTACTGAGAGTATTATAGCTGACAAAAATTGTAAGTACGCATCAGCTTTGAATGTGTGGATGATGTTACATTATTAATCCATCGCTACCATTTTCAAGGTAGAGCAGATACGCTGCACAAGAACAGTAAACAAGCTGAATTAAAATTAATTAGTATAAAAAGTAGATGTCAGGGCAAACCCTACGATAATCAGACTCATTCTGCAGCCAGACTAGTTATTGCTATATTGTCACAATTTTAGACTAGAAAAAATTGCTCAGCAAATTAGCTTCTGTTATTTACTATCGAAGATTAGCACCAAACTGCTTCTAACTGTATGGTAAGACATGAAAGGCTATATATAAACTTGTTCAGGCTTCTTGTAGGAGACCATTTATATGCCCTTTTTAAATTCTGAAAAATTAATCCATATTGAAGTAGAGGCTAGTAGGCTAGCTATTGTTAATAGGCTGCTGTTGTTGGTATTTATTTTTATGTGTGATCACAGACCTGATATATATAACTCATGGTATATATCACATGAACTTAAAACATCAATATTAATTGCCTTGCCCAAGAAGACTGGAGCTGTGGAGTGCAGTAACTTTAAAACAATAGTTTGATGAGCCATATAACAAAGGTCTTGCTTAAAGTTATACAGGGAAGAATTCAAAATAAAATCAATATGGAATTAACAGAACAACAATTTGGATTTAGAAAGAATAGTGGTATAAGAGAAGCCATATTCTGCATGAGAATGTTAATAGAAAAATATATAGAAATAAAGAAACCAATTTATACATGGTTCATAGACTACACCAAAGATTTTGACAGAATACACCATAAAGAACTAATAAAATGTCTGAGAGATATACACCTGGATGATGCTGACATAAGACTGATATGTAATATATATTGGGGACAAATAGTTATGATAAAGGACAACGTGCAAGAACTCTGCACCTGTTGATATAAAAAGAGAGTTAAACAGGGCTGCATGGTATCAGCGAATCAATTCAGAGGAAGAGGTATGTTTACAGCACTCTGAAAAAATGACAAATAATCAATACCAGAAACAAAACAAAGAACAATATATGGACTGAAATAGGATTGAACCCGTACTCAGTGGCACAGCGCCTTGCCACGAAAAGCCAAATGCTAGGGAATACTGCCACTCAGCTAACTAAAATGATTAATGTAGTTGTAAATGTACTAATGTATTAATTCAGTTAGCTGAGTGGCAGTGTTCCCTAGCATTTGGCTTTTCCGCCGTGGTAAGGCGCATCAATCTAGAAGTGAAAAGATGTTGAAAATGGCTAGTCCACGTTCTACGAATGGAACGAACCAGGCATTAAAATGGACACAATCTGACGAACGAAGAAGAGGCAGACCATCGGGGACATGGTGACAAACCATACATGAAATGATAAAGACTGGCAAGTCCTTGCGAGAGTTGTCCATGCTTTCGTCAGACTGGATTGGATGGACATCTCTTGTGAATACCCGACTGGGCTACTGACATTAGGACAACCATTGTTCGATTCCCCCTGGAAACAGTGTGAATTGTATTCATGGTTTAAAAAAAAGTACCTTCCTCAGTCAACCCATTCGCTGGCAGAAATGGGTACCAGGGTGGTACTATGATGTGAGGAATGCCACCTCGCATTGTAAGTTTCTATGCTTGAAGCGACACTATCCAGAAGTCACTGAACGCTCCTGGATAGGTAGTCGAGCATATATGGGTAAAAACTTGCATGCTAGATGCTGATTCAAGTCTCATACTTTACCTCTACCTCTTGTGAATGTCCTATGCTTCAGAGTTCTGAAGATTGGGAAGAAATGTACATTTTAACTTAATATTCCTATATTTTTTTAGTGCAAAAAATTATTTTGTAAAGTAAATTGCTATAGCATTAAACACTTCTGCAATTGAAATGATGAAAGTAATTTCTGTAGTGTTTTCAAAGGATTTATTTCATCATCAACATCAAATACCTCACCTGCTTCTGTCAGGTGATTATGTCTCTCCCCAACTTTCTGTCTCTACATATATCAATTCTGTTATTGACTTCTAACCAAACCACTCCATTAAACTTTCATGTGTCCTGTCTCTCTTCTACCCTCTATCTCTTCTTCCTTTATTTTCCAGTTGCTTCCACCTCATAACATAGCCAAAACAATGATTGTTCTGTCCTGGTGTTGTAAATATGCTTTCTTTTTACTTGGCCTCTTTTAGAACATTCTCATACCTGTGCCCATGGTATTCTAAACATTCTTTTGTGTAAAATTACATTTCTATGGTCTTCAGTTATTATTGTTTTGTCTGTTGTCCAATTGTTTGAGACTCCACATAACATTGAATGTGTTATTTCTTGGAAACAATATGACAATTCTGTCGTAAAAATTGGCAGTTTTTTATGTGTCTCAAATTTACAATATTAACCTTGTTGTTAGAAGGAACATCTGAATTATTAGCATGCTGTATGGAATAAAATGTTTACTGTCATTGATATAGCCATTGTGGCTGACCTAAATAATGAAAGTAAAAGATAAATTACGGGCATTTAGGATCAATTCTGCCCCCCCCCCCCCAAAAAAAAAAAAACATACTAATGTATTTTAAAAAGCTGTTACTCATATTGACACAGCAAAGATAATGAAATGCAGCAACATATGTCATAACCCGAAGTCTAGACTGATTATTGTCACAGCTGGTGGGACATTTTCTTTTAAAATTCATAGTTTCTTTTCTGCTTTGCACTCCCCCGGTTACTGGGTAGATCCAATGTCTAGCTGTCTCAGATAATGGGAATAGGAGGCCCTGTGTGCACATTGTGCACATAAAAGATCATTTTAAAAAAAGGTAAACAATTTTTAAAAATCCAGGGAGTGCATCCAAAGTGCATACACATTGGTAAGGATTCTCATCAAAGGGCAGTGTTTGAAGAGAGCCCTAAGTATTTTTTATAATCCCTAGTTATTTCTAGAGTGTGTTGTTTGTCAAAATCATTAATTCACATTCAAACCACAACCAAGTGCTAATCAAGAAAGTAGACCAATTGACATACTTAGGTAGCATTATTGACAAGGGAGATGACTCTTTCTTTTCTGTCTACACTTATCATCATCATCGAGTGCCGTCTTAGCAACGAAGGTTGGCTACCATGGATTGCCATTCCACTCTATTTCTTGCTTTGATGGTGCAGGTTGTCATAGATTGACTTGTCCATCTTTTGATATTACTCGTTCGTGTTAGTCTTGGTCTGCCTCTGCCTTTTACCTTATACTTCACTTCTAGATGTCAATATTAATGAGTTTGCCAAAAACATTGGTCAGCTCAAGGCTGGTGACATCTCTGTGCAGTTTGTCCTGGTATGGTACCGGTCTCTGCTACAAGAGCCTTCTCTGTTCATCATATATTAGGCATGATTGTTGCAGGTGTTCAGCAGTCATTTTGCCTGTTCCACAGTCATATTCATCAGAAGTTACTATCTTACTATCCTTTTGATGTTCAAAGATGGTACTTTGATATGTTATGGTCTGTCTGGAGTCTATGAATTGTTACATGTTCTTTTCTGCTGAGCTGATCTATCTATCTATTGACCTCTTTCTCTTATCTAAATTTTTATTCTAGCAGTTTTCAATCCTTGTAAAGATCTTTTATCAAATCTCACCATTTGTCTCTGTTCTGTGCAAGCAACTCTATCTCATTGAGGGAGCCGATTCCTGCTGCTCTTGCCTCTCTGATCAATGTTCTTTTCAGTTTCTCTCTGGGTCAGCCTTTTTTCCTCTTGCCTGTTGTTTCCCACATTAGGACTTGCTTTGTTATTTGGTTATCTTTCCTCATCACATGTCCAACATGTGATCGAAATGGAGGATTTGTTTTTCTCCCGTTTGGTATAGAACCGGCGATCAGAGGTTTAACAAGTCGCTATCGTAAAAACGCCTTTATTAATGAAACATAGACCTGATACAGAAAGTGTTTGTTTAGCTGATAGTGAACGTAATTTTTCTGGTAACCCTGGTGTTCAGCAACACATTTATTGACAAACATCTTTGATTCCTCATAAGTCACACTTGTATCTGGCTGATGTAAGTTACACTTGTATCTTGCTGGTGTAAGTTACACTTGTATCTGGCTGGTGTAAGTTACACTTGTATCTGGCTGGTGTAAGTTACACTTGTATCTGGCTGGTGTAAGTTACACTTGTATCTGGCTGCTGTAAGTTACACTTGTATCTGGCTGCTGTAAGTTACACTTGTATCTGGATGCTGTAAATTACCACCTTGCCAACTGGCTGCTGTAAATTACCACCTTGCTAACTTGTTTACCTCATTGATTCCCATACACAGAAAGTAAACAAGGCAAGAGCAGGTTTTGTCCAGCATAACAAATTATTTGCTACAAAAAACTCCCTCAAAAAGAACCCCATCACATAGCTCAGAGACATAGATGCTGAATAATTAATTAAGGAATGCACACATTTATGTAATAAATAAAAACTCTCTGAGGAAAATTCTGTGCATCAGGTGGTGTGTTAATATCTGAAGTGAAGATAATTTGGGAAAGAACAGAACTAGGGCATGTATGAGCAACAGATTATGAATAGACAGTGGAGATGGATTGGATACACACTAAGAAAAACTGATGCCAGCATAGACACACATTATCGTGAAACCCACAGAAAAGGAGAAAACATGGAATGCCCAGGCATAGATCTAGAAGAGAAGTTGTGGAGACCCTCCAAAAACATTAACCTTGGCTGGAAGTAGATATCCAAGAGTATAAATGGGTGGAGAGTCTTTGTTCATGACCTGTCATATTCCTAAAAGGGCTTTCACTCATGAATTGATAATAATGAAAACAGAATTATGAACAACGTTACAGGAGTTATTATCATGTTTTGTGGTCGTCAATAGTCTTCTCTGTGTAGCATTTTAATATTTTGGCATTTTTTTTCTTCCACTCACCTTATTGCTCCATTCTAGGTATGAGCTGAGTGCGACAACTGAGATAAGAATTATATAACGGTCAGGCTACAGTATTACTTTGTATACTTTGTGTTATCTGTTAGGGAAATCATCATCGAGTGCCGTCTCCGCCACAAAGGTTGGCTACCATGGAGCGCCATTCTGCTCTGTCTCTTGCTTTGATGGTGCTGGTTGTCATAGGCTGATTTGTCCATCTTTTGATGTTACTCGTCCATGTTAGTCTTGGTCTTGCTCTGCCTCTTTTACCTTGTATTTTCCCCTCCAGGATTACTTTAAGTATGCTGTTGTGTCTTTTAACATGGCCCAAGAATCGTATTTGTCTTGTTCGAATAGTGTTTAGTAGTTCTCTTTTCATGTTTAGTTGTTTTAAGACTTCATCGTTTGTTTTCTTTTCCTTCCATCCAATTCTACCTATTCTTAGGTTAGGGAAATATTGGACACTTATGGGTCTTCTCTGAATGCAGTAAAGTCAATTCCTTTAATTAATAATTAATTATTTTTTTTTTTTTGGGGGGGGTCTCACACTTTGGAACACCAGGCCTCATGACAGATATACAGCAACATCTTTTTGGACCTGGAGAGGACTGCTTCATCCTGGCAACAGGAAAAAGGACATGGCTTGATGAAAACTTCTTGAAAACACACGAACATACAAGAAGAGAGATAGAAAGGTGATATTCTGATCCATCTCAAAAGAAATAGATATAGTCATCAGTGTTGAGACTGGGTGAAATTTAAAAACAAGAAACAAAACAATCTGTGCACTACTAGGCTACTGCTTTAGTTCATGCTGTCTTTATTCTCAGTCCCAGATCCATACAGCTTCCCACCAACACAAATTTGCTTTGGAATTTTCCAGCAGAGTGTATTTAGATCTATCTATCTTTCGTTCGCCTGAAGTATTGTCTATATCTGCAATGTTGTTTCCTGTATAAATGTTACCGTCTGTTGTCATTCTTGCAGTGGCCCATATAGTAGTGTATTTAGATGATAGCTGGCTTTTTGTGATTTTTCTTAAATTGAAGCATTTTGGATACTAAACATTTATCTTCTCCTTTGTTCATGACTCATTTGTGCTGGGATTCTGAATCCTCTTGTTCTCTACTGCTTTTGTCTCCCATTTCTGGAGTGTACGGGGGATCTTCTGTACATTTGGAGAAAAAACCATATGTCTAGTGGACACCTTTACTCAAGACTTCATTAAAAAAAATGTATCTCTTCTAGTTTTTGTTTACAGCTTTTCTAATCAATTTTGCAGTGCATGTTATTATTTTATGCTTGTGTCTTTGAACAATTGTCAATTTCTGACATTGGTAGAACAATAAAGGTAAAAGGTCAAGTACGAGACTTGAACCGGCGTCTTAGCATGCGAGTTTACAGCCAGATATGCTCGGCCGCCTATCCAGAAATGTTCGGAGGTTTCTGTATAGTGTCGCCTCAAGCATCGTAACTCAGATGCGAAGCGACATTCCTCACCTTCCCAGGGTAATACCCTGGTACCCTTTTCTGCCAACGGCTGGGTCGACCGTGGGGGTATTTTTTTTTTTCCAACCACGAGTGCAATTCACACTGCTCCCAGCAGGAATCGAACATGGGTTGTCCGAACGTCGTTAGTCCAGTCAGGTGGTTTTCCCAACAACAGCTACTGAGGCCCCCAAATGTAGATCAATTTGGTAGAACAATATGGATGTATATGCAAGGTTTCTATTACATTTTTCTTTCTTTCTTGCTTGTATTGTGACATTTAAATGTTTCAGTATTGATAGCTTCCATTATTTGCTTTCGGGAGTGTGGTTTCTACCACTTTTTCTAATGTTGTGTTGTCATCAGGTCGCATGTCCTTTGCAGAACGTTGTTGCATTCACCACAGTCTATCTAAAAGATTCTCTGTCTCTATCCAGATCTCCCACAGAACGTTGCATTCACCACAGCCTATCTGAAAGATTCTCTGTTGTCTCTAGCCAGATCTCCCACTTCTGTTATGTTCAAGGTCTCCTTGTCGATGTGTCGCCTAGGAACCAAGCTTCAATAGTTTTTCTTTCCAGCCCACTGTGTCTTTTGATGTATTCATAGAATGTTAATTCCTCTATACATTTGTGTTTGTAAGCCAGTTCTTTTACTGTGTCTTTTGATGTATTCATAGTGTTAATTCCTCTGTTCTTTCCAGCCCACTGTATGTCATAGAATGTTAATTCCTCTATACAATTGTTTTGTAAGCCAGTTTTTTACTGTGTCTTTTGATGTATTCATAGAATGTTAATTCCTCTGTTCTTTCCAGCCCACTGTGTCTTTTGATGTATTCATAGAATGTTAATTCCTCTATACAATTGTGTTTGTAAGCCAGTTCTTTTTACTGTGTCTTTTGATGTATTCATAGAATGTTAATTCCTCTGTTCTTTCCAGCCCACTGTGTCTTTTGATGTATTCATAGAATGTGTATGTATTCATAGAATGTTAATACATCCTCTATACAATTGTGTTTGTAAGCCAGTTCTTTTTAATGTTAAAAATTGTTTTTTGTGTAAAAATTGCTTTTTTTACTTCACCCAGGGTATCTTAAAGGGTTTTTCTGTAACATTTTGTTTCAAATGAATCAATTTTCTTTCTTGCTGTTTGTGAGATTCTCCATGATTCACAACCATATGTTGATGTCGCGAAAATAAACGTCCTCAGTAATTTTAATGTTACTACTTTGCTGGTATTGTGCCACATGTTCTCCATGGCGTTTAATTTTTGTGTTGTTATTGCTAATCTTCTTTTGGTCTCTTTCTGTCGGTCTTCTTTGTTAGTTATTCATCATCATCATCATACCGGTTGGTGCAGACGATCATGTCCTTCTACAATCTTCTATCTACAGTGCATCCTGTCAGTTCTGTTTTTGACTGTTTCCCATAACACCAAGCTATCCAGTTAGTTATTACAGATCGCAAATATCTCAGTCTACTGTTGTGTAGGCAGTTAAAATACAGTAAAAGTACTCTTCATTTAACAGATAGAGTTTAGCCGTTGTTATAATAATAGAGAAAAGAACACTGTTGTGTTAACCATGTTTTGGTGTGCATCAACAAAGAGCAAAGACAGTACTCTGGCCAACAAAGAGCAAAGACAGTACTCTGGCCAACAAAGAGCAAAGACAGTACTCTGGCTTACCCGATTTGATATGTACTTTTCCTTCTTGTCCTCTCACATATTGATGTAGGCAACAATGATTTCAAGTCTTGTGGAACCAAACAGTTGGTTGTGTCAGGAGATAAGTCTTGACTGTGCTGTTTCATTAGGATGCGTAGATCTGCAACAGATGTTCACTTGCAATGGGGTTTACAACACGTATGCAAACATCTGCTTCACCAACTCGCTAGTTGTGGTTTAGTTAGCGTGGCAATCTTATATGTGATGTTATTGACTTTATTTAATCCCTTTGAACTGTTATATGCTGGTTTTTGTTTTTTTTAAATCTCATATTATCTCTTTTAGAGATGCATGTCTATCTCTCAGTTGCTTGTCTTAAACTCGGATTTGTTTTCAGCTACAATACAATTTATATGATAATGAAGTTTGAGTGAGTTACTGCATGTTGCTAGTTGTTACAATTATTTTATTGTCCAGTTGCACATTGATACATCACATTAGAAGTGTGATTTGTTTTAATTCCTCCTTGTTATATGTGTACCAGTGGTAGTTTAGTAGTTTAATGCTTATGAGAACAACACTTCCAACATTTGGGAAGACATATAATGATCTTACTAGAATGTGAAGAAATAGAATGGCTTGGAGAGTGTTTGTTAATGCCCTATGCTCAAAAGGGAGTTGAAAGAAAGAAGAATGAGATATATTTCGTTTATAACCACTCAATGTTATTAAGATATAAGGTGTAATTTTTTTCAATTCTTCAAATTAGCTTGAGATGAGCACAGAGAAAGTATGTGCGAGTTCATTTTCTGAAATGAGAAATCCAGCCAAGATATCAATGATAAACAAGTGAGTGCTGCTGATGAGAAGGGTCTGTGTTGTTAATGCTGGATTGTGTTCTCATGCGGCATGCCAACTCGACTGGCATGGGGGGAAATAAATGATCTACTGTAAAGTTGGTTACAGTGCTTGTGGTTTCTTAGGGTTCTTATCTGTTATGGTGTTTGTTTATTGATATTAGCATCTCCTGTTCCCATTTAGAAGATCACAGTTTAGTCTAATTCTTATTTGAGACCTGGCATTGCTTCGTATTTGAACAATGAACTTTCAGATTTGGCATTTGTCTACTGCTTCAGCCATTCTTAGTTGTAATTACTTCTGAGGTTATGTTCACATCTGTTAAAGGCACCGCTGTTTGCTTTAATATAAAAGTGGCATTTGAGTTACAATTGTGGAAATGTTGCAACATTTTTGGGTATAGATGTTGCAGTCTAATACGTTGCACTTCAAGGTGGCATTTTATGTAAGTGGCTTCATTTTATGACACCACGCAAAAAAAGTAACATTTTTAGCTCAAGTACATATTTATGATGATTTTAGTAGTTAGTTCTTGTAACTATATGATCAAAGACTGTCAACTGTGAGAGTTTCGGGGATTGCAGTATTCCATTTTTAACCACAACAGTTTATTCATTTTAATATACAGCTTCTCCTAATCGTTTGCATTGCATGTTATTATTTTATGCTTGTCTTTCAACAATTGTCAATTTCTGACATTGGTAGAACACTATGGAGGTATTTGCAACGTTTCTATTACATTTTTCTTTCTTTTGTGCATAGTGACATTTAAATGTTTCAGTATTGGTAGGTACCGCCTTATCTAATGTTGTGTTATCATCAGGGTCGCATGTCCTTTGCAGAACGTTGCATTCACCACAACCTATCTGGAAGATTCTGTGGTCTCTAGCCAGATCTCCCACAGAATGTTGCATTCACCACAGCCTATCTGAAAGATTCTGTCTCTAGCCAGATCTCCCACAGAACGTTGCATTCACTACAGCCTATCTGAAAGATTCTGTCTCTAGCCAGATCTCCCACAGAACGTTGCATTCACTACAGCCTATCTGAAAGATTCTGTCTCTAGCCAGATCTCCCACAGAACGTTGCATTCACCACAGCCTATCTGAAAGATTCTCTGTCTCTATCCAGATATCCCACTTCTGTTGTCATGTTCGTCTCCTTGTCTTGATGCCTCGCCTAGGAACTCAAGACTGTTTAATAGAATATGTATGTGTGTTTTATATTTCTGGAAAGATACAAATAAGCGAATCAACTAAAGTCACAGTGATAAACAGTTGTGCCGGCTACTTTAAATTTTGATAAGATTGACTTGTCATTGCCAGAGGCTCTACTACACTAGTAGGTTTGTTGTAAATATCTCCATATCATAGAGAGTGAATAGCTGGTTCGTTAATTGAATAATAGTGGAAGTAATCAAATGTCACTCCTTTATACTGAGCTTACAAAGTTGATTTTGAACTTGAGAATACAAAGATATCCTGTGAAATAGTACCGCTTTCAGAGTCTTTAAATATTCTGTAAAGTACGTTTTCAATTGCATTTCTTTCAGGGGTGTAATTTCAGTAGAATATTCACAGGATCCAACAGTTTGAGTATTGTTGTCTGGGTTGTGTTTGGGATTTACGATCACAGCGCCGTATCTTGCATTTATGGTGGCTTTAAATGTATTGAGCATTGACATGAATGGCGTCATGTGGGTTGGAATAAATTGTTCACAGGATCTCGTCTCTGTACTTGGGGAGCTGGTAAAGATTGCTTTTATGAATGCAAGTGATGTTAATTTGTTCGGTGTAAATTTAAAAAAAAAAACAGGGTGGGGGCGACTCATGTGAACCAGTCCTTCATTCAACTAAAGTTTATTTGACTGTTTTGTGTTTTGCTCTCATCGTTTAATACCCAAGGCGTTTCTCATCTTCTACTGATGCATTAGTTTATGTTCTTTTAATTGTTGCTCCTGATTAGGTTCTCGGTGTTTACTAAATGCTTACTTATGAGTATTTACGTACGAGAAATTCACAAAGAGGCCAGCACGAAAAGGGAGTTCCTAAAAAAAAAAAAACATCAGAAAGAAAGAAACAACATTTTTCGAGCACATGAGAAGAGGAAAGTTCGGATACTTTGTTATAATTGGCAAAATACAAGGAAAGTGAGATCGCGGATGACAAAGAGGGAAAAGATATACTAGATAGCTAGGTGTTAAGGCACGGAAAACGGTCAACAACAGGATTGATACGATGCTCTGAGGACAGAAAATTGTGGATCAACATGATCCACATATGTACGGGCATATATATATGTGTATACGCCATAAATTGGCGACAGAACCATGCCTGTTTATTACATAATGAGTTAAACGCTAAACAAAGTATCTCTGGCATGGGCCTGGCCTTCGACATGCCGTAGCTTCTACTTTATTCTCATGAGATGATTGAATAGCTTTAATATGCCGTTTCCGTGTTAAATGTTGGGTGTGGTCTCTACAGTTTCTGCTGTGTTGTAATCTTCCTCGGATAGAATGGGGGGAGGAAATGGGTCACTTTACCTGAGGAAATTAATGTCACTGAAGAAGAGCACAGCTTTTAGGGGAAACCGAACAGACTGAATGATAAGAAAAAGGTTGGTGGTGTGGCACTATCACTATATGTTGTGTTTTGTCGTTTTATAAGGAAGGACTAAAAACCTATGGCTCCCTCCGGAATATAGTGATGTCGATTCCAGTAGTCGTATTATCTTCCCCCTAATCGCTCACCTTCTCCACTTTTAAAGCTTTATATCACTCATTTCTTCCTCACATTTGTTCATGTTTTTCTATAAAAGAAATGTGTATCTCTCTGTTTCATAAAAATTATCTCCTTTCTCTCTCCTTCTTTCTCTAATTTGCGCATCCCTTCTCTCTCTCCTCGGTCCACTTCACTCTATCTTCCACAATCCTGTCATCCATGCTCCTCCTATCGGTTTTATTCCTTCACTTTTCTCTCTAACTTGTGTTCTACAATAATTATCCTGTTTTATCAACAGATTCCGTTTACTTCCACTAACTTTCCTCAATCTTTCACCCCCATCATCTACCACTAACTTTCCTCAATCGTTCACCCCCATCATCTACCACTAACTTTCCTCAATCGTTCACCCCCATCATCTACCACTAACTTTCCTCAATCGTTCACCCCCATCATCTACCACTAACTTTCCTCAATCGTTCACCCCCATCATCTACCACTAACTTTCCTCAATCGTTCACCCCCATCATCTACCACTAACTTTCCTCAATCGTTCACCCCCATCATCTACCACTAACTTTCCTCAATCGTTCACCCCCATCATCTACCACTAACTTTCCTCAATCGTTCACCCCCATCATCTACCACTAACTTTCCTCAATCGTTCACCCCCATCATCTACCACTAACTTTCCTCAATCGTTCACCCCCATCTTTCATTCCCGTCCTTTAACATCAACTTTCCTCAATTTTTCATCCCTATCTTTCTTTCCCCTACTCTCAGTGCACTCTTTCCTCAATATTTCATCCCTTCATCTATCATCCACTTTCCTTAATCTTTTTTCCCTTACTCTAACGCACTCTTTCCTCAATCTTTCAATAACCTACTGTGTTACCATTAGCCTCTGAATCTTCCACTAGTCTACCACCCTCTAACAATCATCTTCCCTCTTATCAGTGGCAGTAGCCGCCTGCCGTTTATCTTGGGTCATCTTACCTGCTGGTAAGGGGGCTACTGTTTGTATTGCTGGCAAGCAACGGACAAACAAACTGCTCAAATTACGGAAAACAGAAACGGTAAACGAGGAAACCCCCATTTCCCCCCCCCCCCCTCTCTCTCTCTCTCTATTAACGGATATCATGACCACTTATCCAATTACAAGGGAAAGAAAGGGTTATCCTGTAAGGTTATACGATGTGTGGACCTTCGTCCGCTGTAATGAATATCATGTTCACTGGAGCGTGAACTATTACAACATTCATGTACTATACGCCGGAGCCGGGGCCCAGTGAATGCTTTTTCCTTGCTATTTTTTTCTTTATTTCTGAGGGTGACGTACACAATTCTGCTAAAACTTGGTTCGACTATTTTCTAAGGAGAATTCTGACATGCAGCCAACATATAACCATCTATCTGTCTGTCTGTCGATCTTTCGAGCTGTGGCCGACCTGGCACAAACCCAGATACATGTACTTATCTATCTATTGTCCTTTCGAGCCGAAGACGGCACATAGGGCAGAACTACATCTCAAAAACAGAAACCTTGCGTGCCAAAATGGCACATATTGCAGAGATCACTGCTTCTAAAATCTATGGCTCTGTTTCCATAACAATACTTTTTACAATGACAGCTTGTCAAGCCATCGATCAACCTCCTTAGGCGCCTCTTATGACATGCCTGTAAGGTCTCAGTGTCCACTATTCTTTATACTAATCACTGTCAGATACTTGTCACTGCTTATTAATTAATTTTGGCTTTAAGATTCGATTGCCATCGTCATAAAAGTCTTGTTGAGAATTGCATTTCGTTTATGAGATTGCTGATGGCACTCATATGTAGATGAAAGTACAGTATAATAATGCAGTTTATAAAGAGAAAAGCAGCTTTCTATTCAGTAATAAAACACTCGTGATTCAAACGGTTAAGTGATCTAAATATCTCAGACAAAAGCAAAATGCTCGCAAGCAAACATTTATTGAGAATGTTGTATGAAATCGACATGTAAATATAATAAAATCGAAAACAGACCAATTTCAACTACCGTAGAATCTGGTTATAACGAGATCCTTGGGACTATCCAAATAATGTCGCTATAACTGTATTTCGTTATATCCAATTTATGTTTAATAATAGGGGAATGCACTATGTAAAGAAAGAAACCGCCCCCAAACACGGTGGATGAGCTGAGCAATTGTCCACAATCAGTGCAATACCTCTTCCATGCAACAGTAATTTCCTGTCCAGCTTGTGCATACATTGTTTAAATGTGTCATCCACGATTTTTGTTTTCTTCAACTTGTAAGGTTGTCCACATAGTTCTTATATTTTTTAAACAGCGTGGCTTCTAAAAAAAAACTGTTGTTATTTATACAAACAATGCGTTACAACTGATTTTCATGCTGGGTAATAGCCGTATAAAATAATGTGTGTAAATGTAGGATAAGATGACGCGGTAAAAAAATCATGGATTTAAAAAAGCAGGCCGATTCGTAGAAAAAGAATACACGGCGAAAGAAACGAAACAATTACAATTTCTAGGAGTGTTGCAAAATCCATAGTCAACTATGACTGATGGAGACTGTAAATTTAATAAAAGACAATTTAACAGAATTTATCTTCTCAAAAGTGCAGTTTTAGTGTCTTCTTTCCTTCCTCATCTGCCTTTCAGCGTCGAGGGGAGATATAATTTGCGGTCGTTTGCTCTTCTGTTCGTCTCTGCTGCTGTTGTTTCCTAGTGCTTCTAGTATTCCATCGATCAATCTTTTTCGTGGTCGACCCTTAGGTCTGGTGTTCTCACAAGTTTGTTGAAGGCTCGTTAGGTTGTGTTTTGATATGTCTGCCTTGTCACGTGGCCAAACCGTTTTTTTTTTCTGTTGTTTCCTCCATATATTCTATGGCGGGGGCTATTCCCAGTTTTTTTTTTCTCAGTTCTTCATTTCTGATCTTATCTCTCAGACTGTTTTCTGTCATTCGTCTAACACATTTCATCTCTGTAGAGGTTATTTTTCTTATTGTTCTTGCATCTAGGGTCCAGGTCTGGCATTGGTAGCACAACGTTGGGATGAAGATTGTATTGTAGAGTGCTCGTTTTGCCTCCAGAGCTATTTCCTTGTTGGGCAATAGTGGTGATAACTGTCCAATGATTTAACAAGCTTTGTTGCATCTTGATTCTATCTCTGCTGTTTGAGAATTATCATTTGTCGCTAAACTTCCTAGGTATTTGAATTCCTTTACTTATTTAGTTGCCTGCCTTCTATAGTTACGTTTTAGTGTGATTATTTGTATTCGTTGTGCCATCACACCTTATCGAGAGCTCTTTTGTTTACACCTACCGACCAATCGATCGCCAGTTCAACATGCGTCAACAAAATATTACCCCAGTTCTGTATGTACATAACAATAAGAGAGAATGAATAATTTAAAGCGCGTTGTGTAATGTTGAGCAGCTCCACGCGCTACAGTCGGTGGGCGTGACAAACTGTGATAATGATGATGGCTGTGGTGAGTGGTAGAGATAACATGGCCAGAACCGTCCGTTTGTACGTGATCATACGGTGAAGGTGCCGCGGAGGTGTTGTGACGGGGACACTGGGTGGGGAGGTATGTCAATGTGAGGTGTTGGAAATTACGTTTTTCTAGAGAACCGCCAACACCGCCTCCCCTCACGTACACACCATCATGTCTCGCATTTCTCCTTTCTTTCTCTATTTATCTCGCGTACACAACATCATGTCTCGCCTATCTCTTTTCTTTCTCTCGTACACAACATCATGTCTTGCCTATCTCTTTTCTTTCTCTCGTACACAACATCATGTCTCGCCTATCTCTTTTCTTTCTCTCGTACACAACATCATGTCTCGCCTATCTCTTTTCTTTCTCTCGTACACAACATCATGTCTCGCCTATCGCTTTTCTTTCTCTCGTACACAACATCATGTCTCGCCTATCGCTTTTCTTTCTGTCGTACACAACATCATGTCTCGCCTATCTCTTTTCTTTCTCTCGTACACAACATCATGTCTCGCCTATCACTTTTCTTTCTCTCGTACACAACATCATGTCTCGCCTATCGCTTTTCTTTCTCTCGTACACAACATCATGTCTCGCCTATCGCTTTTCTTTCTGTCGTACACAACATCATGTCTCGCCTATCACTTTTCTTTCTCTCGTACACAACATCATGTTTCGCCTATCGCTTTTCTTTCTCTCGTACACAACATCATGTCTCGCCTATCACTTTTCTTTCTCTCGTACACAACATCATGTCTCGCCTATCACTTTTCTTTCTTTCGTACACAACATCATGTCTCGCCTATCACTTTTCTTTCTTTCGTACACAACATCACGTCTCGCATATCGCTTTTCTTTCTCTCATACACAACATCACGTCTCGCATATCGCTTTTCTTTCTCTCGTACACAACATCATGTCTCGCCTATCTTTGTACTTTTCTTCTTCCAATTTCTGCACACATGCCTTACTAACACACACACGCACGCACACACACACACACACACAAAATCAATATATCTTTGGCAAATAATTATGTTGTTTTTCTGCTCCAACCCCACTCTCTCTCTCTCTCTCTCTCTCTCTCTCTCTCTCTCTCTCTCTCTCTCTAACGCTCCCTCTCGAGCCCACATTCTACTTTCCGTGAGTACAGAACCACCCCTCCCCCTGCCCAAGCTGTTGTTATCCTCCAAGTAATTATGGTTGTTTGCTGTACTGCATGGTTGCTGCCACGTTAACACCCCGAGAGAGGTATCTGACTGCTGTAGCAGCTGAACTTGGCTGCGATTTATGTCGCGATTAGTAGGCAGATGTATGGAGTAGGACTAGACCCCATGAACGTGTGAACGTTCTTCTTGACGCTTCTGATGTCATTGATATACATCCTGGTTGAACCCCTGTTCCAGACAAACAAAACCATGGGGGGAACAGGAAGAATAACATGATGGTAAGCGATCTTGTGATGTGTGTGTGTGCTGTAGGGAATATATCACGTCATGATAATCTGACAATAATACTACTGAAAGCAGGGATAGGACAGGAAGTTAGGCACTATTTAATGTTATGTAAACCAAATCAGAAGTCTGTTCTGTTTTCCCATGAGCTATTTACATAATATCATCTAGCTGGTCGCTGTTTGAATTGGCTCCTGCGACACTTGAGTATTTCTTTGTCCTTGCCGAGATGCACAGCTTCTGCAGGAGTCATTCCCAGCTCGATTTAATCTTACAACCATCTTCTTCTTAGTCTTCCTAACTCTTGTTTACCTGGAACTGTACCCTGGTGTCATTATTGAATGGCCAAAGTATTTTATTTTACTTGTTTTAATGTTTTATATAGCACTAGAGGCAGAACGGACCACAATCTTCATCCCAACAGAATGCGACCAACCAATGTCAGACCTGGAGCTGGACTCAAATACAGCAAGACGCACTAGAGGCAGAACGGACCACAATCTTTATCCCAACAGAATGCGACCAACCAATGTCAGACCTGGAGCTGGACTCAAATACAACAAGATAAATAACTCATGAAATTAAATTTGTTAGACGAAGGGCAGGAACCAGTCAGAGATGATACTTGAAGAGCTGAGAAAATAACCAGGAATAGTTCTCCTCATTGAACACATACAGAAGAAACAGATACAATAGTTTGGTAGACAGATCGAGATATAAAACTTCATAAATCAACGAGAAGATGCCAGAACCAGGGGCAGAACACAGAAATGATGGTTAGAACCACTAAGAAACATTAATAGCAGGGGAGGTCAACATAATAGCAAAAGACCTCAACTTATTTCTCCACTGGACGCTTAAAGGCAAGATATGGAAGGAAAGAAGAAGAAAAAGAACGTTCTCTATAAAGCGATTTTATTGAATTTTTAGTTCTTTTAAAAATGATAGTTTCTTTACGTGAAGTAAAGGTTAAACGTAGATGTCAGTCTCTATTCGGTTTGACTGTATTAGTGTTCAAGGATATAGTGAAAGCGTTCTTCTTCTTCTATCGTTCCTCCATTGCTGTTGGCATCGAGGGGAGATACAATCTGCGATTCTTTGCTCTTCTGTTGACCTTTTCTGATGTTATCCCTCCTAGTGACTCTAGTATTCCCTTTATCCATCTCTTTCTCGGCCTTCCTCTTAATCTGGCGTTTTCGTAGCGTTTGTTTATGGCTCTTTGATTCATTGTTAGTTCTTGTTTGTCTTGTTATGTGACCGAACCAATTTATCTGTTATTTCTTTATGTATTCGATGGCTGGTTCAATTTCGAGTTTCTTCCTCAGTCTGTCCCTTAAGCTGTTTCCTGTCATTATTGTGAACGCGTTAATGTCACAAAACTGAATGCGGCAGGGATGCTGCTGATGTCTGCAGCTCTTAATCTAGCAGTGGTCTCGATATATCGCCGTTAACACAGAAGACCAGGAACTACGGTAACTTGTCACACAGACACAAACCCAGGTGCTGACTTACAACTTAACAATTGTAACACCCCTTTCTCTTCTCTCCCCCTCCCCCACAAATTGAACACGCACACACCTACTGCTACACACATATACGTCCATTTTTGATGCCTGTCCTTTAGCACTGAGCATCTTCCTCCTTTTTTCCATTGTTCTCTCCGTCTAACCTTCTGATTCTTTCTCATTTCTTATCTTTCTTTCTCCTAAACATCTTTTCCCAAGGTTCAATTTTGTGTCTCCCCGACTAACATTCGACACTCTCCTATTTTGGGATCTATATCCCATCTCTCGTTTCTCATACCCATATTCCACTCTCTCCCATCTTTTTTCTCACAGCCTGCCTTATTATTCTTCTCCTCTGCCCACTCTCTCCCATTATTCATTTCCACTGTTCACACCCCCCCCCTTCCCCACAATTTCTCACACGCTCCCATCATTTCCCGACTTTCCCCGCTCCCACACTCCAGATCAATACTCCAGACCTGGAGTCCGGGACATAATTACGCTCATCCGATTCGCCTGTCTCCCGCCACCCTTTGCTAGTCGCGGTAATCTCAGGACCGCCATAATTACCAGTTAGTCACTCATGGAGTCCGACCAGCCGGTTAATAGCCATCGACGATCGACCCAGGGAATCGAGTGTTTGCTTAATGGACGATCGTGGGGGGAATGATCTTTTGAATAAACACGCTGGCGAAATAATAAGATACTTTTAACATTAAAATGAAGACTGACTAGAAGATAGTAAATATCATTGAGAGATTTGTCCCAGCAAAAAGTGAGTAAATAATCACAAGGAAATTGGCTCAGAGGGAGTTTTATCGATCTGTGAATGGTTCTAGGCGTGGAGACTGTGAATGTGTAAAAGTCACATTGCACCGTGGTCAGAGACGGAAGTACATTTTGATATTTGTACTAGTTCTTTCTGTTTGATACTTTCTCATTGTTCTTCGTATTTTTACAGTATGTCCAATCACAATGTATTTCTTATGACGATACGCGATTGAAGTCAATGTTGACGACAATTAGGTTACCTTTGGTAGCCAAACAGCTTGTAGAACATTCTACATTTCGCGTCGTCACTAACGTGCCCTACGTATTTAAAAAGAAATTATGAATATTGAAGAAGCTCTATATTTAGTGCCAAATAAACAATTCTATTCTATTAATCATCAATCATCACCATCATGCAGCATAAAAATAAACGAGACAAATCTGAAGCAAGTGCAACGTTTCAAATACTTGGGCACAATAATAACATCAGATGGGAGATGCACCACAGAAATAAAAAGCAGAATAGCTCAGGCCAAAATAGCATTTCAGAAAATGAAAAATATCTTATGCAACAAATCTATGTCAATAAAAATGAGAAAGAGAGTTCATCTGTGCTATGTAGAACCAATTCTGACCTATGGAAGAGAATCATGGACAGTAGACAAACAAATGAAAAGACGATTAGAGGCCACAGAGATGGGATTTCTCAGAAGAATGTTGAAAGTTCCCTGGACAGCTATAAAGACCAATGAGGAAGTTCTCAAAGAGGCCAACACAAAAAGGGAGCTCTTAAAAAACATCAGAAAGAAGCAATCAACATTTTTCGGGCACATCATGAGAAGAGGAAAGTTGGAATACTTGGTTACAACTGGCAAAATAGAAGGAAAGAGAGATCGCGGACGACAAAGAGAGAAAATACTGGATAGCTTGGTGTCATGGCATGGAAAGCAGTCAACAACAGAACTGATACGATGCACTGTAGATAGAAGATTGTGGAGGGACATGATCACCTACGCCAACCGGTATGGCACATGATGATGATTCTATTAATGGAGTCGGTTTCATTGCCGTCGTGGTGCCTCCCATATACACTGCACGGCCCGTCTCAGGATGCCTGGAAGCGTATACAGTCTGATTGTCTCTGTATGGTGTTGATTGTAGATGCGTCAGACATACAAACGATGATTTAAAGAGAGAAAAAATTATTCTCATACACAAATAAAATATGCACCTGCCAAGGGTCAAACCTGGTAACTCTCACACTTGAAGCAATCGCTCTAACATATGGGCTACTGAAATAAACTATTAAGTGAGTGAGTGTTAACCGTAGATGTATCAAAAGTTCGCATTTATGGCGTTTTAAATGAGAGACTGGCGAGTATTCTGTTAGTGGATGGCTTGCTTGTTTAACGCATAGTCATAAAAAAAGTAAAGCACCGCCGTCACGCCAAGTGGCGTATAGGGAACATGGTGTTAGTGACCATACATTTTACAGACCTTCGGCACATGATTTTTGTGTAATGTGGTCGGTATTACGCTGTGCCGCTTTACTTTCCCAGAAAAAAAAAATTCGGTACTCATTAAAGGCTGGGTGAACCCGGAAGCCGTCGGTTGGGATCGAACCCTTCCTCTTGTCCTTTGTAGTCCAGTTCACTAACCACCGAGCTATCGCGGCTCCCGAATATAATGTTAGTGACCATAATTTTTACAGACCTTCGGCACATGATTTTTGGGGTAATGTGGTCGGTATTACGCCCGTGCCGCTTTACTTTCCCAGAAAAAATCCGGTACCCATTAAAGGCTGGGGAACCCGGAAGCCGTCGGTTGGGATCGAACCCTACCTCTTGTCCTTTGTAGTCCAGTTCACTAACCACTGAGCTATCGCGGCTGCATAGCCATAACGTCTAGGTAAAAGGATATTATGCCTGGGTTTTCATTTTTTAGGAATACCGTAAAGAAAATAAAAATACAGATGAATACGTGAAGGAAAGTGTATTTTTCTACACTCACGTATATAAAACATCAAAGATTGACATGCTTGCTGATGAGAGAGAGAGTTATGCGTACCGTACACGATCTATAGCAACATAATTCTGCCACTTAGCATTAAAACCATTCAAAATAGCCATTTCACAAGCTTACGTACCAATTGAAGATCACATAAAGAGGAGACCAGATGACTTTTATGAGTAAGTTGGAGAGGTAGTGAAACAGGTGGAATCATCGAATATTTTAGTTGTTATGAAGTAAAGGTAAAGTACCAGGCTTGAATCGCCGTCTTAGCACACGGGTTTTTACCAATATGTACTCGGCCTCCTATCCAGAAGTGTTCGGAGACTCCTGACTAGTGTCGCCTCAAGCATCGTAACTCACGGGCAAGGCACCACTCCTCACCTTCCCAGAGTGCTATCCTGGTGTCCATTTCTGCCAGAGGCTTGGTCGACCGTGGGGGTATTTTTTTTCTAACCACGAGTACAATTCACATAGCACCCAGCGGGAATCGAACACAGGTTGTCCGAACGGGGGTAACTAGTGGGGTTGTTTTCCCAACTAGGCTACCGAGGCCTCCAATGAAGTTATGATATTAAGTATGAATATTTAAGCAGCATATGTGCCAAAAGAGTTCTTAAATGTTGTATAGAGCCAGTCTTAACATATGGATGTGAATCATGGACAATTGGACAACAGGCAAGAAAATCACTGGAGTCTGTAGAAATGTGGTTTTACAGAAAAATGTTGAGAATACCATGCACAGCTAAGAAGAGTAATGAAAATGTTCTGAAAGAGGCCAAAACAAAAAGGCAGCTAATTTCCAATGTTAGGCAGAAACAAACATAATTTTATTTGGCCATGAAATGAGAAGAGAACAGCTGGAATATAATGTAACAACTGGAAAAGTTGAGGGACGAAAAGATAGAGGGAAACAAAGAGAAAAAATACCAGACAGCTTAAGAGAATGGCTTGGCAGAAGGTCAACAACAGAAATGATAAATAACTGTCGATATCGAAAGTTGTGGAGAGGCATGATCACCTATGCCAGTAGGCCCGGTACTTGATGCTGATGATGTGCCATGCTAAGTGGGAAAATTTTGAAACCAGTGAGCTGATTCAAATACATGGGATCTGCAGAAATTATAAGCAGAGTAGGACAAAGAATGACATACTTCCACTGAATGAAAAACATCGTGTGCAACAAATCGTTGTCAATTATGTTAGAAAAACGTGTCCTAAAGTACCCCCCCTTCCCGTCCCTCCAAGTGGCGTATAGGGAATATGGTGTTAGTGACCATATATTTTACACACCTTCGGCACATGATTTTTTGGGGTAATATGGTCGGTATTACGCCCGTGCCGCTTCACTTTCCCTGAATAAAATCAGGTACCCATTAAAGGCTGGGTGAACCCAGAAGCCGTCGGTTGGGATCGAACCCTACCTCTTGTCCTTTGTAGTCCAGTTCACTAACCACCGAGCTATCGCGGCTCCCGAATATAATGTTAGTGACCATATTTTTTACAGACCTTCGGCACATGATTTTTGGGGTAATGTGGTCGGTATTACGCCCGTGCCGCTTTACTTTCCCAGAAAAAATCCGGTACCCATTAAAGGCTGGGGAACCCGGAAGCCGTCGGTTGGGATCGAACCCTACCTCTTGTCCTTTGTAGTCCAGTTCACTAACCACTGAGCTATCGCGGCTGCATAGCCATAACGTCTAGGTAAAAGGATATTATGCCTGGGTTTTCATTTTTTAGGAATACCGTAAAGAAAATAAAAATACAGATGAATACGTGAAGGAAAGTGTATTTTTCTACACTCACGTATATAAAACATCAAAGATTGACATGCTTGCTGATGAGAGAGAGAGTTATGCGTACCGTACACGATCTATAGCAACATAATTCTGCCACTTAGCATTAAAACCATTCAAAATAGCCATTTCACAAGCTTACGTACCAATTGAAGATCACATAAAGAGGAGACCAGATGACTTTTATGAGTAAGTTGGAGAGGTAGTGAAACAGGTGGAATCATCGAATATTTTAGTTGTTATGAAGTAAAGGTAAAGTACCAGGCTTGAATCGCCGTCTTAGCACACGGGTTTTTACCAATATGTACTCGGCCTCCTATCCAGAAGTGTTCGGAGACTCCTGACTAGTGTCGCCTCAAGCATCGTAACTCACGGGCAAGGCACCACTCCTCACCTTCCCAGAGTGCTATCCTGGTGTCCATTTCTGCCAGAGGCTTGGTCGACCGTGGGGGTATTTTTTTTCTAACCACGAGTACAATTCACATAGCACCCAGCGGGAATCGAACACAGGTTGTCCGAACGGGGGTAACTAGTGGGGTTGTTTTCCCAACTAGGCTACCGAGGCCTCCAATGAAGTTATGATATTAAGTATGAATATTTAAGCAGCATATGTGCCAAAAGAGTTCTTAAATGTTGTATAGAGCCAGTCTTAACATATGGATGTGAATCATGGACAATTGGACAACAGGCAAGAAAATCACTGGAGTCTGTAGAAATGTGGTTTTACAGAAAAATGTTGAGAATACCATGCACAGCTAAGAAGAGTAATGAAAATGTTCTGAAAGAGGCCAAAACAAAAAGGCAGCTAATTTCCAATGTTAGGCAGAAACAAACATAATTTTATTTGGCCATGAAATGAGAAGAGAACAGCTGGAATATAATGTAACAACTGGAAAAGTTGAGGGACGAAAAGATAGAGGGAAACAAAGAGAAAAAATACCAGACAGCTTAAGAGAATGGCTTGGCAGAAGGTCAACAACAGAAATGATAAATAACTGTCGATATCGAAAGTTGTGGAGAGGCATGATCACCTATGCCAGTAGGCCCGGTACTTGATGCTGATGATGTGCCATGCTAAGTGGGAAAATTTTGAAACCAGTGAGCTGATTCAAATACATGGGATCTGCAGAAATTATAAGCAGAGTAGGACAAAGAATGACATACTTCCACTGAATGAAAAACATCGTGTGCAACAAATCGTTGTCAATTATGTTAGAAAAACGTGTCCTAAAGTACCCCCCCCCCTCCCCGTCCCTCCAAGTGGCGTATAGGGAATATGGTGTTAGTGACCATATATTTTACACACCTTCGGCACATGATTTTTTGGGGTAATATGGTCGGTATTACGCCCGTGCCGCTTCACTTTCCCTGAATAAAATCAGGTACCCATTAAAGGCTGGGTGAACCCAGAAGCCGTCGGTTGGGATCGAACCCTACCTCTTGTCCTTTGTAGTCCAGTTCACTAACCACTGAGCTATCGCGGCTCGGTGTACTAAAGTGCCACATCGATACTGTTCTACTATATTTGGGGGGGGGGGGCATGGGCGATAACCTAGACAACAGAGAGAACATTAGAGACAGCTGCCATGTTTATCGGAAGAATGCTACAAATTTCATGGATAGCAAAAATTACAAATGAAAAATATTCAAAGCGAGCTGGGGAAACCAGAGATATGAACATCACAAGAAAGAGACAATCTACATTTATTGAGCATGTCATAGGAAAAGAAGGCATTGAGAATACTAATAACAGTCAGAATGAATGGAAAGAAGAGCAAAGGAAAACAAAGAGAACAAATATTGAACAGCTTATCCAAATGACATAATAAAAGATCACTGACTGATTTTATGGCATGCATGAAGGACCGAGTGATGTGAGTGGAAAGACTTGATCGCCTACGCCAGCCGTACATGGACATTGATGATGATGCCCTTAACGTAAAATGGTGTGATATGTGAAGTATTACATTTGACAGAATCAGGCCACACAGTTTGAGGATGTGCTCTTACTTGCAGTTATTACCTTGTCCAACTCAGAGTGGAGTCCTCATTTGCTAGCGTGCTGGTTACTGTGTCACTGACTCATCATCATCATCATCGAGTGCCGTCTCCGTAACGAAGGTTGGCCTACCATGGAGCGCCATTCTGCTCTGTCTCTTGCTTTGATGGTGCAGGCTGTCATAGACTGATTTATCCATCTTTTGATGTTACTCGTCCATGTTAATCTTGGTCTGCCTCTTTTACCTTGTATTTTCCCCTCCAGGATTACTTTTAGTAGGCTGTTGTGTCTTTTAACATGGCCCAAAAATCGCATTTGTCTTGTTTGAATTGTGTTTAGTAGTTCTCTTTTCATTTTTAGTTGTTTTAAGACTTCGTCGTTTGTTTTCTTTTCCTTCCATCCAATTCTACCTATTCTTCTATATATCCACATTTCTAAGGCTTAAATTCTCTGTTCTGTTTTCTTGTCTAATGTCCATGTTTCTGCACCATATGGTTGAGAAGATATAACATTTTGCTTATCTTAGTTTTAACCCTGGTGTTATTTGTTTTGATGTTAGTATATTTTTCATGACATTAAAAATTACTTTTTGCCATTCCTATTCTTTTGTTTATTTCAGTTGTACATTTTCCATCACTGGTTATAGTATGACCAAGGTAGTTGTAGCTCTGAACTGTCTCCATGTCTATTCCTTAAACTTTGATATCCACTTGTGTGTTTTGAGTATTTCCTTTGTTTAGGATCATAGTTTTAGTCTTTTTGATATTCCTATCTAGTCCATATTTTTTGCTTGTCATGTTTATTGTTACTGACTACGCTAGGCGAAACTGGTATGACAGGAATCATCATTATCAAGTACCATGCCTCCTTGCGTGGGTGGTCGTATCTCTCCACAACTCTCGATATCGACAGTTATTTATCATTTCTGTTGTTGATCTTCTGCCAAGCCATTCTCTTAAACTGTCCGGTATCTTTACTCTTTGCTTCCCTCTGTCTCTTCGTCGTTCAATTTTCCCAGTTGTTACAATATATTCCGTCTGTTCCCTTCTCATTGCATGGCCTAAAAAATGTTTGTTTCTTCCTAATATTGGATATTAGCTCCCTTTTTGCTTTGGCCTCTGTCAGAACGTTTTCATTATTCTTCTTAGCAGTGCATGGTATTCTCAAAGAAAGGAATACATAATGCGAAACTTAAGAAAATACTCTCGGGGGTTCTCAATTCCAGAAATTGTCGTCCTCCGTGATGCAAGGTAGGTCTATCAACCCGGTTCTTCAGGGCTTATCAAACTGCCGAACTGAAAAGATTCACTCTAAGAATATAGAACAGCATATGCATGTTGTCTGGGGAAAATATAAGTAATCCTGTAGTGAATACACTGTAGTATTCCTGGAAATGACGAACTCGCAAAAGAAGGTGGGAACCTTCGAGATGAACAACCCAGTATAGTCTCATAGAAATAGAGATACGTCTGAAACAACTCTCTCTCTCTCTCTCTCTCTCTCTCTCTCTCTCTCTCTATCACACACGCACGCGTGCACACACAAAATAAAATAAATAAATAGAATCAGATAATGCTAGCCAGATTATGACAGGTACACGCTCAGCCACAGAATATCCACAAGAACTATGGATTCGTGTGTACACAGATGGATCAACACTGAATTTTACTGCGGCAGCCTGTGCAAATATAGAGTACCCAAATAACACTAGGGATATGAATAAAATAGCAACAGTGAAATATTGCCACAATTATGATGCAGAAATACAAGCAGTAAAGTTGGCAATAGAAAAAGGCTGAACAGTAATCTTAGCCCACAGCCTGTAGTGTTTTTGACATATGCAAGGTCAATACTTCAGACACTACAATCCAGAAAATTACCACATCTGCAGACCTTATTGTCTGAACTCTGCAAGCACCACAGAGTCGCCCTACAGTGGATCCCATCTCACTGTGGAATACCTGCAAACGAGAGAGCGGATCAGTTGGCAAAGGTGCAACAGACACACAACCTGATGCACCTGTTATATACCATCATAAAAAAAAAAAACAGATAATCAAATGAATCTAGCATATCATCGCCATGTAGTTAGATTTGTTAATATATCGTTATACAGGGTGTTTATAAAGTCTCACTACACTTGGTATCTAGGTCAATTTGAAAAAAAATGTTTATGACGTCATCACAATATGTGCTCCCACTGTCAATGAAATTTGTTGAATAAGTTTATGCTACTGGAAATGTGAAGATGCTCCACGATCTGGTAGGCCTGCTGTGAATGATGAATATGTTTAGATATCCAAGACAGAATCCTTAAAAGTCCAGACAAGTCATTAAGAAACTGTCGCAACAAGTGAACTTAACATTGAGCACATATTGTGATGACGTCATAAACATTTTTTTTCAAATTGACCTAGATACCAAGTGTAGTGAGACTTTATAAACACCCTATATATAGTGTTTGTTGTTCGTCCAGATGAAGCCTACTTGGCCGAAACGTCGACTTTTGTTTCGTCCATTACCACGTAAAGCTGTCACCATACCACTTTTTTCTTCCTTTTTTTTTAGTATTGCTATTATTATCAGCTTTACAGCAGCTTCGCATCTCTACGCATCTTGGTGCATCTTGATGCCTTTACCTCTAATCAAATGAATGAGATGACCACAACATAGGACTCTGCACTGTTTGAATAAAGTTTAGTTTAATCGACGGATCATCCTCATTGCACATCGGAAACGTCCATGAGAGAGTTCCTCCCGAGTAGTGTGTGGAGACTGACGACTCCAGTTTTGTCTTCATTTGTTATCCTTCTCGTCACAACACGTATCATTCTTTTCTAGTATCTCCAACTTGGACCTCACGTTCGTACTGTCAACATTTACATGGTTGTAGATTCATCATCATTATCTCGCCCTACCTCCCTGAATGCATTCAGACTGTCTACCCTGCCACCCACTGCAGACAAATAATAGTAAATGAATATTATTATAGAGGGAAACTTCCGAGGCGATAATCAGCGAATCCATTCAGAGGAAGAGGTATATTTACAGCACTCGGAAAAAATGGGAGCCGCGATAGCTCAGTGGTTAGTGAACTGGACTACAAAGGACAAGGGTGGGGTTCGATCCCAACCGACGGCTTCCGGGTTCACCCAGCCTTAAATGGGTACCAGATTTTTTTCTGGAAAAGTAAAGCAGCACGGGCGTAATACCGACCACATTATCCCAAAAATCATGTGCTGATGGTCTGTAAAATATAGGGTCACTAACACCATATTTCCCTATACGCCACTTGGCGTGACGGGGGTACTTTACTTTTTTTTTTTTTACTCGGAAAAAAAGACAAATAACAGAAAAAAACAAAATAAAGAACAATACATGGACCATAGCAGGATCGAACCTGTACTCAGTGGCACAGCGCCTTGCCATTTAATATGTACATTTATATGAGGATAAACTTTCCCTTTAAAGCCCTTTGTCGGTGCTACGGTTTGTGCTGAGTCCATTTTCGGTGCTTTCGTTAGCAGGGAGGGAGTCAGACCTCTTTTAGAGTTGTACAATGAAGACTATCTGTGGAGTAAACTTGTCCAGAGTTTGTGGCAAGGCGATATGATTTGGCTTCCATGTAAAAGCATGCCTCACCAGGCGCACAGATAGGAAGAGCTGTCAACTCGCTGACTATCATCACCAGCCGCACATATGAAGAGCTGTCAACTCGCTGACTATCATCACCAGCCGCACAGATAGGAAGAGCTGTCAACTCGCTGACTATCATCACCAGGCGCACAGATAGGAAGAGCTGTCAACTCGCTGACTATCATCACCAGCCGCACATAGGAAGAGCTGTCAACTCGCTGACTATCATCACCAGCCGCACATAGGAAGAGCTGTCAACTCGCTGACTATCATCACCAGCCGCACATAGGAAGAGCTGTCAACTCGCTGACTATCATCACCAGCCGCACATAGGAAGAGCTGTCAACTCGCTGACTATCATCACCAGCCGCACATAGGAAGAGCTGTCAACTCGCTGACTATCATCACCAGCCGCACAGATAGGAAGAGCTGTCAACTCGCTGACTATCATCACCAGCCGCACATAGGAAGAGCTGTCAACTCGCTGACTATCATCACCAGCCGCACATAGGAAGAGCTGTCAACTCGCTGACTATCATCACCAGCCGCACATATAGGAAGAGCTGTCAACTCGCTGACTATCATCACCAGGCGCACATATAGGAAGAGCTGTCAACTCGCTGACTATCATCACCAGCCGCACATATAGGAAGAGCTGTCAACTCGCTGACTATCATCACCAGCCGCATATAGGAAGAGCTGTCAACTCGCTGACTATCATCACCAGCCGCACTGATAGGAAGAGCTGTCAACTCGCTGACTATCATCACCAGCCGCACTGATAGGAAGAGCTGTCAACTCGCTGACTATCATCACCAGCCGCATATAGGAAGAGCTGTCAACTCGCTGACTATCATCACCAGCCGCATATAGGAAGAGCTGTCAACTCGCTGACTATCATCACCAGCCGCATATAGGAAGAGCTGTCAACTCGCTGACTATCATCACCAGCCGCACATAGGAAGAGCTGTCAACTCGCTGACTATCATCACCAGCCGCACAGATAGGAAGAGCTGTCAACTCGCTGACTATCATCACCAGCCGCATATAGGAAGAGCTGTCAACTCGCTGACTATCATCACCAGCCGCATATAGGAAGAGCTGTCAACTCGCTGACTATCATCACCAGCCGCACATAGGAAGAGCTGTCAACTCGCTGACTATCATCACCAGCCGCACAGATAGGAAGAGCTGTCAACTCGCTGACTATCATCACCAGCCGCATATAGGAAGAGCTGTCAACTCGCTGACTATCATCACCAGCCACATATAGGAAGAGCTGTCAACTCGCTGACTATCATCACCAGCCGCACATATAGGAAGAGCTGTCAACTCGCTGACTATCATCACCAGCCGCATATAGGAAGAGCTGTCAACTCGCTGACTATCATCACCAGCCGCACTGATAGGAAGAGCTGTCAACTCGCTGACTATCATCACCAGCCGCACATAGGAAGAGCTGTCAACTCGCTGACTATCATCACCAGCCGCACATAGGAAGAGCTGTCAACTCGCTGACTATCATCACCAGCCGCATATAGGAAGAGCTGTCAACTCGCTGACTATCATCACCAGCCGCATATATGAAGAGCTGTCAACTCGCTGACTATCATCACCAGCCGCACTGATAGGAAGAGCTGTCAACTCGCTGACTATCATCACCAGCCGCACATAGGAAGAGCTGTCAACTCGCTGACTATCATCACCAGCCGCATATAGGAAGAGCTGTCAACTCGCTGACTATCATCACCAGCCGCACATAGGAAGAGCTGTCAACTCGCTGACTATCATCACCAGCCGCATATAGGAAGAGCTGTCAACTCGCTGACTATCATCACCAGCCGCATATAGGAAGAGCTGTCAACTCGCTGACTATCATCACCAGCCGCACAGATAGGAAGAGCTGTCAACTCGCTGACTATCATCACCAGCCGCACAGATAGGAAGAGCTGTCAACTCGCTGACTATCATCACCAGCCGCACAGATAGGAAGAGCTGTCAACTCGCTGACTATCATCACCAGCCACACAGATAGGAAGAGCTGTCAACTCGCTGACTATCATCACCAGCCACACAGATAGGAAGAGCTGTCAACTCGCTGACTATCATCACCAGCCACACAGATAGGAAGAGCTGTCAACTCGCTGACTATCATCACCAGCCGCACATAGGAAGAGCTGTCAACTCGCTGACTATCATCACCAGGCGCACACATAGGAAGAGCTGTCAACTCGCTGACTATCATCACCAGCCGCATATAGGAAGAGCTGTCAACTCGCTGACTATCATCACCAGCCGCATATAGGAAGAGCTGTCAACTCGCTGACTATCATCACCAGCCGCACAGATAGGAAGAGCTGTCAACTCGCTGACTATCATCACCAGCCACACAGATAGGAAGAGCTGTCAACTCGCTGACTATCATCACCAGCCACACAGATAGGAAGAGCTGTCAACTCGCTGACTATCATCACCAGCCACACAGATAGGAAGAGCTGTCAACTCGCTGACTATCATCACCAGCCACACAGATAGGAAGAGCTGTCAACTCGCTGACTATCATCACCAGCCGCACATAGGAAGAGCTGTCAACTCGCTGACTATCATCACCAGCCGCACAGATAGGAAGAGCTGTCAACTCGCTGACTATCATCACCAGCCACATATAGGAAGAGCTGTCAACTCGCTGACTATCATCACCAGCCGCACTGATAGGAAGAGCTGTCAACTCGCTGACTATCATCACCAGCCGCACATAGGAAGAGCTGTCAACTCGCTGACTATCATCACCAGCCGCACATAGGAAGAGCTGTCAACTCGCTGACTATCATCACCAGCCGCACATAGGAAGAGCTGTCAACTCGCTGACTATCATCACCAGCCGCACATAGGAAGAGCTGTCAACTCGCTGACTATCATCACCAGGCGCACACATAGGAAGAGCTGTCAACTCGCTGACTATCATCACCAGCCGCACTGATAGGAAGAGCTGTCAACTCGCTGACTATCATCACCAGCCGCACACATAGGAAGAGCTGTCAACTCGCTGACTATCATCACCAGCCGCATATAGGAAGAGCTGTCAACTCGCTGACTATCATCACCAGCCGCACACATAGGAAGAGCTGTCAACTCGCTGACTATCATCACCAGCCGCACATAGGAAGAGCTGTCAACTCGCTGACTATCATCACCAGCCGCACACATAGGAAGAGCTGTCAACTCGCTGACTATCATCACCAGCCGCACATAGGAAGAGCTGTCAACTCGCTGACTATCATCACCAGCCGCACACATAGGAAGAGCTGTCAACTCGCTGACTATCATCACCAGCCGCACACATAGGAAGAGCTGTCAACTCGCTGACTATCATCACCAGCCGCACACATAGGAAGAGCTGTCAACTCGCTGACTATCATCACCAGCCGCATATAGGAAGAGCTGTCAACTCGCTGACTATCATCACCAGCCGCACAGATAGGAAGAGCTGTCAACTCGCTGACTATCATCACCAGCCGCACTGATAGGAAGAGCTGTCAACTCGCTGACTATCATCACCAGCCGCACATAGAAGAGCTGTCAACTCGCTGACTATCATCACCAGGCGCACACATAGGAAGAGCTGTCAACTCGCTGACTATCATCACCAGCCGCACATAGGAAGAGCTGTCAACTCGCTGACTATCATCACCAGCCGCACAGATAGGAAGAGCTGTCAACTCGCTGACTATCATCACCAGCCGCATATAGGAAGAGCTGTCAACTCGCTGACTATCATCACCAGCCGCATATAGGAAGAGCTGTCAACTCGCTGACTATCATCACCAGCCGCATATAGGAAGAGCTGTCAACTCGCTGACTATCATCACCAGCCGCACAGATAGGAAGAGCTGTCAACTCGCTGACTATCATCACCAGCCGCATATAGGAAGAGCTGTCAACTCGCTGACTATCATCACCAGCCGCATATAGGAAGAGCTGTCAACTCGCTGACTATCATCACCAGGCGCACACATAGGAAGAGCTGTCAACTCGCTGACTATCATCACCAGCCGCACTGATAGGAAGAGCTGTCAACTCGCTGACTATCATCACCAGCCGCATATAGGAAGAGCTGTCAACTCGCTGACTATCATCACCAGCCGCACATAGGAAGAGCTGTCAACTCGCTGACTATCATCACCAGCCGCATATAGGAAGAGCTGTCAACTCGCTGACTATCATCACCAGCCGCACTGATAGGAAGAGCTGTCAACTCGCTGACTATCATCACCAGGCGCACATAGGAAGAGCTGTCAACTCGCTGACTATCATCACCAGCCGCATATAGGAAGAGCTGTCAACTCGCTGACTATCATCACCAGCCGCACATATGAAGAGCTGTCAACTCGCTGACTATCATCACCAGCCTCACATATGAAGAGCTGTCAACTCGCTGACTATCATCACCAGGCGCACATATAGGAAGAGCTGTCAACTCGCTGACTATCATCACCAGGCGCACATATAGGAAGAGCTGTCAACTCGCTGACTATCATCACCAGGCGCACACATAGGAAGAGCTGTCAACTCGCTGACTATCATCACCAGGCGCACACATAGGAAGAGCTGTCAACTCGCTGACTATCATCACCAGGCGCACACATAGGAAGAGCTGTCAACTCGCTGACTATCATCACCAGGCGCACACATAGGAAGAGCTGTCAACTCGCTGACTATCATCACCAGGCGCACACATAGGAAGAGCTGTCAACTCGCTGACTATCATCACCAGCCGCACATAGGAAGAGCTGTCAACTCGCTGACTATCATCACCAGGCGCACACATAGGAAGAGCTGTCAACTCGCTGACTATCATCACCAGCCACACATATAGGAAGAGCTGTCAACTCGCTGACTATCATCACCAGCCGCATATAGGAAGAGCTGTCAACTCGCTGACTATCATCACCAGCCGCACAGATAGGAAGAGCTGTCAACTCGCTGACTATCATCACCAGGCGCACATAGGAAGAGCTGTCAACTCGCTGACTATCATCACCAGGCGCACACATAGGAAGAGCTGTCAACTCGCTGACTATCATCACCAGCCGCACATAGGAAGAGCTGTCAACTCGCTGACTATCATCACCAGCCGCACATAGGAAGAGCTGTCAACTCGCTGACTATCATCACCAGGCGCACACATAGGAAGAGCTGTCAACTCGCTGACTATCATCACCAGCCGCACATAGGAAGAGCTGTCAACTCGCTGACTATCATCACCAGCCGCACAGATAGGAAGAGCTGTCAACTCGCTGACTATCATCACCAGGCGCACATATAGGAAGAGCTGTCAACTCGCTGACTATCATCACCAGGCGCACATATAGGAAGAGCTGTCAACTCGCTGACTATCATCACCAGGCGCACATATAGGAAGAGCTGTCAACTCGCTGACTATCATCACCAGGCGCACACATAGGAAGAGCTGTCAACTCGCTGACTATCATCACCAGGCGCACATATAGGAAGAGCTGTCAACTCGCTGACTATCATCACCAGGCGCACATATAGGAAGAGCTGTCAACTCGCTGACTATCATCACCAGGCGCACATAGGAAGAGCTGTCAACTCGCTGACTATCATCACCAGGCGCACACATAGGAAGAGCTGTCAACTCGCTGACTATCATCACCAGGCGCACACATAGGAAGAGCTGTCAACTCGCTGACTATCATCACCAGGCGCACACATAGGAAGAGCTGTCAACTCGCTGACTATCATCACCAGCCGCACATAGGAAGAGCTGTCAACTCGCTGACTATCATCACCAGCCGCACATAGGAAGAGCTGTCAACTCGCTGACTATCATCACCAGCCGCACATAGGAAGAGCTGTCAACTCGCTGACTATCATCACCAGCCGCACATAGGAAGAGCTGTCAACTCGCTGACTATCATCACCAGCCGCACATAGGAAGAGCTGTCAACTCGCTGACTATCATACCTTCTTTTCCACAGAGAAACCAAACCAATTGACTTCCAGAGTAGAAGCAACTTTTCTTTCGCTTCCGGGTCGTGCCGTTGTAATTTCCTGCCTGGTAAATTATTTAGCATTTCAGGCCAGGTTGGAAAGCGGTCGTCCTGGTTACGGGTTCTCAGTACTGACAGCACGTGTCTGCCTTCATCAGTGGTCTTCATTTCTTGACAACTGCCACTTAACAATAGATTGTATTAACGGGTGTCTCCCAAGCTATGTACCCACAGTAACATTCCTATTGCGTTCTAGTTACATTATCTTATATCTTCTTCGTGTAATGTAAAGTTTTTATTATTATTTAATGTAATATTGTGACGTCACAAATAAGGGACTGCCTTTGTTCTCTTTACTCTTTAAAAAAAAATCAAATTTTATTACGTCATCTCATTTCGTTTGGGGAAAAGGGGGGGGGGGGGCGTCTGAGTAGGAGATAAAGGTTCCTCATTGCATCAAAGCGTGGTGTGCAGGTGATGACTTTTATATTCTGTGTTTGGGGGGACTGGTTGGTCTTGAGGCAATACGCCGGCCTCGAGACTGATGAGAGGTTGTGTGTTCAGATCCCTGCTGTACCCGTTGGTATTTGTTATTTACGATTTCTTTCTGCGGCAAGCACCCCTGGTCTCAGCTCAAGCGATGCTCGGCTTGAAACATCAATTACGCATAAAAAAAGTAAAAGTAAAGAGCCCCCGTCACGCCAAGTGGCGTATAGGAAATATGGTGTCAGTGACCATAAATTTTACAGACCTTCGGCACATGATTTTTGGGGTAATGTGGTCGGTATTACGCCCGTGCCGCTTTACTTTCCCAGAAAAAATCCGGTACCCATTTAAGGCTGGGTGAACCCGGAAGCCGTCGGTTGGGATCGAACCCTACTTCTTGTCCTTTGTAGTCAAATTCACTAACCACTGAGCTATCAGAAATACATTAAGTTGGAATGTATATGTCTTGTGTTCTGGTTTATAGCTGCAATATTAGAGCTTTTCAGCCAAAAAACGTCCGTCTTCTGTAATAGCATTTGTGAGTACCAGTGTTGTAGGGTTCTTGTATCTGATGAATCTATTTAGTTATTGCTGTTGGTATCGGTTAGTTTCATGTCATCTATATAGTACAAACATAACTCATCAGCGTAGTTTTGAACAAAATATAACACAGTCTTTATTACTGACATCCATACATGGTTTGAGGGAGCCGCGATAGCTCAGTGGTTAGTGAACTGGACTACAAAAGTCAAGAGGTAGGGTTCGATCCCAACGGACGGCTTCTGGGTTCACCCAGTCTTAAATGGGTACCGGATTTTTTTCTGGGAAAGTAAAGCAGCACGGGTGTAATACCGACCACATTACCCCAAAAAATCATGTGCTGAAGGTCTGTAAAATATATGGTCACTAACACCATATTTCCCTATACGCCACTTGGCGTGACGAGGGTACTTGACTTTTTTTTTTATACATGGTTTGACAACATGTCTCTGGTACAATCAACAAGTTCCATTATCATATTTTAACGTTACTTTGTTGAGCCTATCTGCGGTGTTTATCACAAGTAACTTCCGTGATCGTGTTCATGTTCTTTTCCTCTCTCTCTATATATATATATATAATACTAACTTGAGATCCTATTGTTCAGAATCCAAAGTGTATATCACAACATCTCTAAACGAAATGTTTTAAACTACCTCACTCCTAACTTACTGCTTGAAGCAGTTTCTTAAATTAGTCTGACTTTTCATTCTTACTGTTGCTCCTAAAATCTTCGAGGGAACTCCTTATCTAACTCACTCCTAATCCTATCTTCTACCTTGTGGCAGGTATCTAGTCTCTTCTGCTACATTCTCTCTGATGTGATCCTTGAGCTTTGTGGACGAAAAGTATCTAAAAATCTGTCCCTCGGGCCTTTATTGTTTCCCGGTAAGGCAACGCCTATTCTTGAATACAGGCGTGGTCTATCTTGGGATCTTGCTAAGACTATCAACCTATTGTTTGCTTGTTTGACCACCGGCTGTCGATTAATGTGAAGCCTCAACATCATCTGTCAATCACTCCAATTAGATACCAGTATGCAAGCTGTCATTGGTCTCCTAGACCAACCGAGGTTTTCCTCCGAATTTACTTTGATCTTCAAGTCAGAGAGAACTCAAAGCGTTTCTTACCGTGATTACGCCCCTTGTCGGAGGCTTAACTCCGATTGTTTCGGAACTCGCCCAGTGATAGCGATATCATGTCAACAAGTGTCGGACATCTGTTCGTACGGAATCCATCGCTATTCTTTGTTGCGTTACGTAACTTCACTTGGCCAGTGGAGAAATCTGTCTGGGCTTCCGCATTCAGAGTGCTTCTTGTCTCTTCCGCGCAATTTGATAGCTTCTTACGCCTCGGCGTCTGAGTTTGGTGGACTAACTTCATCATCATCATTGAGTGCCGTCTCCGCAACGAAGGTTGGCTACCATGGAGCGCCATTTTGCTCTATCTCTTGCTTTGATGGTGCAGGTTGTCATCGGTTGATTTGTCCATCTTTTGATGTTACTCGTCCATGTTAATCTTGGTCTGCCTCTGCCTCTTTTACCTTGTATTTTCCCCTCCAGGATCACTTTCAGTAGGCTGTTGTGTCTTTTAACATGGCCTAAGAATCGCATTTGTCTTGTTCTAATTGTGTTCAGAAGTTCTCTTTTCATTTTTAGTTGTTTTAAGACTTTGTCATTTGTTTTCTTTTCCTTCCATCCAATTCTACCTATTCTTCTATATATCCACATTTCAAAGGCTTCAATTCTCTGTTCTGTTTTCTTGTCTAATGTCCATGTTTCAGCACCATATAGGAATATTGAGAAGATGTAACATTTTGCTATTCTTAGTTGTAGCCCTGGTGTTATTTGTTTTGATGTTAGTATGTCCTTCATGACATTAAAATTACTTTTTGCCATTCCTATTCTTTTGTTCATTTCAGTTGTACATTTTCCATCACTGGTTATAGTATGTCCAAGGTAGTTGTAGTTCTGAACTGTCTCAAGGTCTATTCCTTCAATTTTGATATCCACTTGTGGGTTTTGAGTATTTTCTAACTTACGCTTGCTAATTCTTCAGTTTCCTATGTCATCCTCAACTTACTTTACCTCTTATCTTCCTCTCATGTTCGTCATATTCATCTTCTATTCCCTGGTTCAATCACACGCTCACACCAGGCTGTCTTCCCTTTCGAACTCTGCTTTGCAAGACTGGTTTAGATAATCTATCTGTCGGCTCGGAGTCGCTGATTGATCTCAGTCCTGGTGTGACAACCGCCTTCCCGCCGTTATACTTTTCTTTACACCCAGTGAAAAGGAAAAAAAAAACATACTCTCTCTCTCTCTCTCCCTCCCCCTCCCTTCCCCTTTTTCTTGTCAAAACATTTTGTTTTGTTTTAAAAACTAAAATTCCTAAGATAACAAGCGTCGCAGGTCACTTGGCTTTTCTAACATGGTGTAGCAGCCGCAGCAAGAAAGCATTGCTGTAGCGCGCACCTGTGTTCAGCCTTTTTCTCTGTTGTTTGAGATCAAGACATTTGACTATTTAGTTCTTAAATTATTAACCCGTAATGGTCTAATGATTGCGTTGAAGATATTAACTTCCGGTTTGTATTTTCCTGCGCTTGTATTATCTGTCATTTGGGCTATCTTCATATAGGCACTGTGACACTTAGAATGTATATTGTTTCTGTGACGAATGATATAGACCTTTCACGCACTGGCGCTGAATATATTGCGTTGACCATTAGCGCCTTAGCTGTCGCAGCATTATAAGATTGTCGACTAAATAGTTATGCATTTTTTGTAGTTGATCTTTGACAGTATGAGAGATCTGAAATGTAAATTTACTATGTTTACGAATTATGTTACTAATAAACATCTAGAGAGAGACGTCCTGTTTGATCTAATTCTGCTATAGTCTTGGACTTAACGGGACAAAAACGATTTGTGTACTACGTTTGTGAAATTTGTCAGCTATCTCATTCAGGCCCATGTTATTGCCGATTAAGCTTGGCTCACACTGTTACCCGGACCTCTGTGAGTGACAACGTGGCTCATTATTCACAGCCGCCTGTCTGTGAATGTCAGAGGTTCCTCCTTTGTCCACAGACTAGGCGCTCTGCAGTCTTCACTGGTCAAAGGGGCCCCTCGTCACGACAGTAAACGACTCATAACTGATCAAGACCACAATTCACCTTCTAGTTGGGCTTAGCGATAATAAGAAGAGGATCGCATTAGTTCCTGCAGTGGCGAAGCTGTTGATATAAAAGACCTAGTAGCACTGTACCGCAGGAGCTACTGAGTTTCAGTGCTCTGTGCACACCGTGAGCTGTGCGTCTCATCCGTTTTGATCATGTTTCTACATTCCAATTGATTACGATGAATGATGATATCGTATGACATGGAACAGTTGGCTGTGTTTACTTTCTGTGCGGTTTCGCCTTATGTCTTTTGGAGTGTGCAGGGACTGCTGTGATGGGGACTACAGCTACCTTTCTTTGTTTGGGAGATGAGTTAGTAATTCGAATGATTCCACTGGCACGGGCGGTTGAGCGATTATGGATTTTAATTCGTTTGCAGTGATACCGAGGCCTTCCATAACCATGACAAAATCCAACATTTACAGCGACACCAGGAAAATCAAGAAAGCAGTTGCATCCTGATACGTCAACTTCATAGCTCTACAGTCTACTAGTTTTTGGCATTGATCAACCTCACCATCGTCGTTGTCATTTATTCTCGTTGGTTGAGATAAGCCCGTCCACAGCGCAGCTCAGCAACTGAACCTAATCAAAAGGTGGATGACATTTGAAGCAGAAATGTGTTCGTTGTATTTACATCGGGTTTACATTTATGAACATTTGAGTATTTTCCCATTAACCGCTCAAGTTACTTGAGTTGGATTATTTACACAATCATTGATTTTAGCATTCCTTAACAAGGATATTAAAAGTCTCTGCTATGACTGAACTATTATGTATTTGTAATTTGAGCGCATGTATGTAATCTTTCACCATTATCTAGTTTGTCCCTCTTCGCACATGTGATAGATACTCTGAAAAGTGTTATGTCCTGCACGATATTCCAACTTCTGCAGCAGTCAATCTCAGTTTGTCCGTGATGTCTTGCAGCTTCTTCTGGGCCTGTCTCCCAGATGTGGGTATATATTTACGTCAGCCGTATATCTTACATAGCCGAAGACTGGAAATGTTCCCGAGTTTCCCTTACTATTCTCTGGCCTTCTATATAGTTGGCTGTGGGTTGGGCTTAGTGCGAATGTTCCAAAGCAGTATATATAGTATGGCAATGGTCGTGAGTTCTTCAAAGGCTATTCCCTTTGTGTTTGTTATCTTGACCTTATAGTACCCGTTGCTGTTGTCACGATTAACGCTCTTTTAATATATGGTAGGTTTTGTTTACATTTTGAGATATTTTTTTTTCCGGAGTATGTATCGTGTGTGTTAATCAGAAGTGCTACGTAAATTTTCTTCTTCAACTTCTTTCCTTCCGCATTGGCCTTTCAGCGTCGAGGGAGATATAATTTGGGTTCTTTTGCTCTTCTGTTCGCCTCTGCTGCTGTGATGTTTCCTAGGGCTTCTAATATTCCATCGTGGTCGACCATTGAGTCTGGTATTCTCACAACGTTTGCTGAAGGCTCGTTGTGTTGTGTTTTGATCTTTCTGCCATGTCACGTGGCCAAACCATTTTATCTGTTGTTTCTTTATATATTCTATGGCGGGGCTATTCCTAGCTTTTTTCTCAGTTCTTCATTTCTGATCTTATCTCTCAGACTGTTTCCCGTCATTTGTCTGACACATTTCATCTTAGTAGAGGTTATTTTCTTATTGTTCTTGCATCTAGGGTCCAGGTCTGGCATTGGTAGCACAACGTTGGGATGAAGATTGTATTGTTTAGTGCTCGTTTTGCCTCTAGAGTTATTTCCTTGTTGGACAATAGTGGTGATAACTGTTCAATGATTTGACAAGCTTTGTTGCATCTTGAGTCTATTTCTGCTGTTTATGAACTGTCGTTTGTCACTAAACTCTCCACGTAAATGAAACATAAAATCCATAAATGTGTCGATGGCAATGTAATATATAAACCGTATACCATAATTCACTACGGCAAGATATGTATCGGGTACCCAGTGCTTTTAAAAACATATTTTGATAGGTACATACACGTTTTTTTTTTAAGCTGGAAAAAAATGTGCATGAGAAATTTTGGAAATTGACAGTCTCAGAATATGTTTTATGAATAATTAAAAATTAGACTGGTCGTCAATTTATATTCTAATGTTATGGTCGTTGACAATGGATATATAAAAGTAAGTAGCAGAGTTTCGATGGCCTGCTGTATTACCATCTTCGAATCAATTCAGAAGAAGAGGTATGTTTACAGAAGTCGGAAAAAAAGACAAATAACCTCAGAAAAAAAAAACCAAACAAAGAACAATCTATGGACCGACGCAGGATCGAACTTGTTTCCAGTGACACAGCGCCTTGCCACGAAAAGTCAACGCTAGGGAACACTGCGACTCGGCTAACTAAAAAAAAATTGGCTATCATGGACAATGTCTTTCACGCAGGTGTTCTCATGACTATCGCAGAAGGCTGCGATCACAGCTAGGAAATTCACTGTGTATCTGCATTTTTCCTATTAAGACAAGTATCTCCCGGATATGGTAGGGCTGAATACTTCCGTTTCAGACGAACATTTTACGATCTTCTCGTTTTACAGAATAAGATGATAACGTTCCGGTATTATGTGTTTTAGGAAAAGAAAAAACGTTGGATATATCAAAAATATATAATTGGTAGCTAAATAGATTGGAAAATATATGTTTCTTGATTGGTAGATACACATATACATAGATTGGTAAACACGTGGATACATATGTTGGTAGATACACATATACATAGATTGTTAAACACGTGGACACATATGTTGGTAGATACACATACATAGATTGGTAAATACTTGGATACATATGTTGGTGGATACATATATACATAGATTGGTAAATACTTGGATACATATGTTGGTAGATACACATATACATAGATTGGTAAACATGTGGATACATATGTTGGTAGATACACATATACATAGATTGGTAAACACGTGGATATATATGTTGATAGATACACATATATAGAGATTGGTAAATACTTAGTTATGTAAACAGATAGGTTGGCAGATACGTAGATTGATAAATATTCAGTAGGCACTCAGAAACAATCAGTGAACTGTCAGACAATGCGCAGAAACGTCACAAAAACTGACAGATGACATTCAGAAACGTCACAAAAACTGACATATGACATTCAGAAACGTCACAAAAACTGACAGATAATATTCAGAAACAGTCACAAAAACCTGCTAGTATACACTCAGAAACAGTCACAAAAATCTGCTAGTATACACTCAGAAACAGTCACAAAAATCTGCTAGTATACACTCAGAAACAGTCACAAAAATCTGCTAGTATACACTCAGAAACAGTCACAAAAATCTGCTAGTATACACTCAGAAACAGTCACAAAAATCTGCTAGTATACACTCAGAAACAGTCACAAAAATCTGCTAGTATACACTCAGAAACAGTCACAAAAATCTGCTAGTATACACTCAGAAACAGTCACAAAAATCTGCTAGTATACACTCAGAAACAGTCACAAAAATCTGCTAGTATACACTCAGAAATAAATTTAACAAATAGGAAGAACTGTCTTCTAGTTCTTTAGAAGATAGTCAAAAACAATCGCAGGAACTATCAGAAGACATCCCGAAATAATAATTGGACTTCCAAGGGGAGTGAGTGCCAGATTGTCACGGTCATTATGAGGTTTCTCTAGGTCTAAATAAGGACTACTCATCGCACATTAAATACTGTTCTATCCATGGAACCAGATTCATTGTAGTCAGGAATTCCTTACAAGAGCTGCACCACTTGTCACCGCAAGCGTTTCCTAAAATGGCACTGATAAGTTCCGCTGACAAGGTCACTCCGTACACTACTTACTTGGATGCACATGCGACGATTCCAAACCTCCTTAGTCGTCTCTCACGACATGCGTGTCAGTAACAGTGGTTCTATTCTTTCTCCCCCTCACTGTGGGCACCCCGGTAGCAACACTGACGATTTAAATTCACTAGCCAGTCATGGGTCGGGGTCTGTTGATACAGGAGACCTTGTTTTGCTTGATGGACAATTCCCGGGGAAACCAAGAAAGTCGTTTGCAACCTACCACATCACCATCCTGAGTATAAGAGCCTAACGAGCCTCATGTGTCTACCTAAGGCATTAAACCAGCATCAACATTGTTGAAATGAAATTTTTGGAGCATGTTAAAAGACACAACCGTGCTGAAGTCGGATGTGTTTGGCCGAAAGGCGCAAATATAACAGTTATACTGCAAACCACAACACAGCGCAGACACGTCCACTACGTCCTTGTGAGGGCGGATGATGAAGAGGAATATTCTAGTCTACGACGATACTCTAGAATACTTTAATCCGGGAAGGGGATAAACAATTATCCGACTCGACTTTCTACCTCCCCACCCCCGACGACACTACTGTCTCTAATAACGCCGTGGTGCGTCGTACGATCCTCCGTTTCATTCAGGATGGATTACTTCCCTCTAGCTCCTCCCGCATGATCCTTCCTGACCACTGCTTGGGCAGACCCTCTTTCTATATGCTGCCTAAAATACATAAACCTGACTCTCCTGGGCGTCCTATTGTCTCTTCCATCTCATGTCCTACTGTTCTCATTTCTGACTTCCTCGACAGTGTCTTTCAACCCATAGTTATGGGCCTCCCTTCGTATGTCAAAGACACTAACGACGCCCTTAACATCTTTTCCTCTATCACCCTCCTTCCTGATCGTCACTACCGCCTCTTCGTTATGGATGTCTGCTCCCTGTATACTTCTATTCCCCACTCCGACGGCCTTCAAGCTCTTCAGTTTTTCCTGGACCGTAGGATCCAACCCTCCATCGCCACTGGCGTCCTCCTCCGTCTAGCAGAATTAGTCTTGAACCTCAACTCTTTCGAGTTCAATGGCAATTTCTTCACCCAGATCAGCGGTGTGGCGATGGGCACTAAAATGGGCCCTAGCTATGCTTGTCTCTTCATGGGTTACCTTGAGCACCAAATCATCCATACCTACCAGGGCCCTCTTCCCCTCATGTATCGTAGGTACATTGATGACTGCATTGGTCTGTCTGACCTTCCAGAAGATGAGATCTCCCGTTTCATCGAATATGTCGGACATTTCCACCCCTCTATCCACATCACCTTCCACATCTCCACCTCCTCCGTATCTTTCCTGGACATCCTAGTCTCCTTGGGCACCTCTCATCTTCTCACCTCGGTCTTCTACAAGGCCACTGACTCCCATAGTTTCCTCCGCTACGACTCCTCTCATCCTACATCCTGCAAGAACTCTCTTCCCTATTCCCAGCTTCTCAGACTTCGTCGCCTTTGCCAAGACGACGAAGATTTCCTTCACAATGCCCACCTTATGCTTGATTTCTTCCGCCGACGTCTCTATCCTGAATCAGCTCTCCTCCCTGCCCTGCGTCGAGTTCTCCACACTTCACGTCAGTCTGCTCTTACCCCCTCTACTCATCCCCCCTCTGATAGAGTAGTGCTCGCTCTCACCCATCACCCTCACCACTACGCCGCTATTAGGACCATCCACCGCTACCTCCCTATTCTTCGATCTGACCCTACTACTCGTCTGCTCTTCCCTGACCCACCACTAGTGGCCTTTAGACGTGACCGGAACCTCCGAGACTTTCTTGTCAGGGGCCGTCTTCCTGCTGACCACTTCAGCCATCGAGGCACTATCCGCTGCAACCGGAGAGTATGTAAAACTTGTGACCACGTTCTCCAGACCGACACTGTCCTCTTCCCTAATGGTCCTTTCGAGATCAGAGAGGGATTCACTTGCACATCGCGGAACATCATTTATGCCATCATCTGTAAGCGATGCAAGTTGACCTACATCGGTCAGTCTGGTCGCAGAATCGGCGATAGGTGCCGTGAACACTTGAATGACATCACCCAAGAAGCGGACACTCCTGTAGCAGCCCACTTTAACTCGAGGGGCCATCGAGGTAAGACTGATGTCTTGGTAACTGGCCTAATATCATGCTCCTCTGATCACCACAGTCGGCTCACTCTGGAGCACCGTCTGATCGCTCGTTGGGGCTGCCTCACCCCTCGTGGCATCAATGTATCCCTGTCCCTCTGAGGACCCTCCGGCCTCCGACTCCACCCTCCCACCTATGGACCTCTCTTCCTATTTCTTATCTTGGGTCCTCTACTCGTCCATCCCTGCTTTTCATATCCTCTTTGAGTAACCCCCATCTTGCCTTCTTCCTCCTAAACCCCCCTCTCCCTACACCTTTTTCTCTTCTGACTATCTTCATGTCCTTTACCTCTTTATCACTATATCACCTCTCCACCTGGACTGTACGTACGATCTCTCTGCCCACCTCTATTGTTCCTCGTCCTTCCTACCACCCCTCTGCTGATCTACTCCTAGCTCACCCCTCTCCTCTCTATTAACTTGTAGTCACTACTCATCTATACCTACTATTCCAGTATCCCCCTTATCCTGATGCCCACTTTCATTCCCCCCTTTGTTCTATCATTTCCCTACTTCTTTACCTCCTATGGTTCATACCTCTTGCACACCATCCCCTATTGCTCCACTTCTTCCAGACTTTCTCTTTTTCCATTCACTTCTGACCTACCGCCTCTCCCCCTATCCAGTTTTCACATACCTGCTTCTTATCCCTCCTCTCCATACCTCCTCCTCCAATACTTCCCTACCTCCCGATAGACTAACTTCCTCCGGACCACCCCTCTATCGCCCTTCTCATTATACCGGCTTTATTATTCTTCCTCACCGTATCTCTTCCTCCAGTATCCAATCCTTCCTTTCGTTGACCTACCTCTCAACTCGTTCAGTTCGAGGCCATCCATTCTGTAGAGTCCATCTCTCTCACCCACTGCCTAGTTTACTACTTTGTCGTGTCATTCTATTTCTTTCTCTTAACCTCTCGCGTGATCTCTCACTTCCATTGTTGAGTGATTTATATGTATTGCTTGTTGTGTCCCAGGAGTATCCTCGTCTATGCCCCCTTTCCCCCCCCCCCCCTTTTTGGTTTTCCCGATATTTGATCCTTTTTGCCCTCTTTACTGACCTGTCTTTGTCACGTGTTGCTTTCTATACACGTTCTCTGCGCTTTTAGTCATTTAGTCATTCCGACTGGTTTCAGCACGGATTACAGTTTTCCTGCTCCCTGCTCTGAGCTCAGCTAAGTACAATTTATTATACATTTTTCTCTCTCTTTTTCTATTTTATATATTTTGACGCCCATCATACCTCTCATCATGTAAAATTCATTTCTCTCTTTTCTTATTTTTGCATCCTACTTTCCTCGACTTCCACTTTATCATCTAACATGTAGTAATTGTGCTTCACCGCTTGTTGTCGTTGTCCCTGTATTCTGAAGAAGGCCACAGGCCGAAACGTCAGTATTGTGTTGTGTTCTTTATTTGTAAAGCTGTCACCATACCTTGGAGTGTTTAGCACACCCCACCATTGGCTCCTTGCTACCAGCTTTACCGCAGCATTGCAATTATTTGCCTGTTCCCTACTTTAGTCATCGGGCGAACGCAACCAACCAAAAGACACAACAGTCTACTAAAAGTAATATTGGAAGGGAAAATACAAGGTAAAAGAGGCAGACCAAGACTAACATGGGCGAGTAACATCGAAAGATGGACAAGTCACCCTATGACACAATCTGCATCATCAAAGCAAGAGTGGAATGGCGCTCCATGGTAGCCAACCTTCGATGCAGAAACGGCACTCAAGGAAGGAAGGAGCATTGTTAGTTTTCAATTATTTTATGATACTCTGTTGAAAGTATTATATCCAGATATAAGTTTCGTTTGCTGTGATACCGAGGCCTTCCATAACCAATAATAATAATAATAATAATAAGTAAGTTCTCGTGCAAATAAAAAAAAGTAGTGTGTTGGGGCTATGTCATGTTTCCCTGGGGAGTTTGACGCGTGAGGTTGTGTGTATTATCTCCTCCTGTCCCGACTGACTTTCTCCTAAGTGCCGATCGAGTGCCCTTCGCGTCTACATTATCGCGAGTCACCCCGCAGGTCGTGGCGCGCCAAACATTGATTTTTACGCGCGTGGAAACCGGATCGTGAGAATAAGATCAGGTCTGGCTGTTTTCTTTGTACGTGTGCATACCGGCTTAGCGCGCGCATTGGGTTGCCTTCTGGTGGGTTTGGGTTCGTTCCTGGCTTAGAGCTTAGTGTATAATGCGCTTTGTGAGTGTGTCATGTTACCTAGAATTAAAATAAATTGTCGTACACTGCTATTTTTTGGATGGAGACAAATAATAATAAATGAATATTATTATGGAGAGACCGTGCGCTACCGGGGACCGAAAGGGGAGTAAAGAATAGTGGCGCTGTACCCTACCAGGCATGTTCGTAAGAGGCGAGAAAGGAGGGTTGGTCATGGGACTGGCTATCCCATACTGTAAAAAAAAATTAGTCGAAAAAACTTCACAAACATGGACAAGTCAACGAAAGAGGAAAAGACAAAGAGGAAGACCAAGGAATTCTTGGAGAAGACAGATAGAAGCAGAGATGAAGATGATGGGGAAGACATGGAATGATCTTAAAAGATTGGCAAAAAACAGAATGGCTTGGAAAGTGTTTGTTGAAGACCTATGCTCCACTGGGAGCTGAAAAGGTAGAAGAAGAAGAAGAAGATTATGGAGAGAAACTTCCGATGTGTTAGATCAGCGAATCATTTCAGGGGAAGAGTTATAATTACAACACACGGGAAAAAATATCTACAAATAATGATAATCAGCAGAAAAAAAAAAAAACAATAGAGAGCCCGAAGCAGGGCCGAAGCGCTTACTCCTCGACACAACAGCTTGCCACGAGAAACCTGCGCTACAATGATAGTAACATTTTTAGGTTGCTTAGTTGGTCGTTTGCTATAGCGTTTGTTTCTCGTGGCAAGGCGCTGTGTCAAGGAGTATGTGTTCGATCCTGCCAGGGGCTGTCAATTGTTCCTTTTTTTATGTTGTTGATTATTTGTAATTTTTGTGTGTGGAATGTTGTAAACATACATCTTCTCCTGTAGTGATGAGCAATTTGTGGGTGGCAGTTGTGGTCAGCAATAACAACGTTGTCTCGTCTTGAAGTTGGCAACATTATTGCAAAATGTTACATCTTCTCAATATTCCTGTATGGTGCAGAAACATGGACATTAGACAAGAAAACAGAACAGAAAATTGAAGCCTTTGAAATGTGGATTTATAGAAGAATAGATAGAATTGGATGGAAAGAAAGGATAACAAACGTTGAAGTTATAAAACAACTGAAAATAAAAAGAGAACTACTAAATACAATTAAGACAAGACAAAAGAAAAAAAGACAAATGAAATTTTTGGGACACGTTAAAAGACATAGCAACCTACTAAAAGTAATATTGGAAGGGAAAATACAAGGTAGCAGAGGCAGACCAAGACTAACATGAACGAGTAACATCAAAAGATGGACAAGTCAATCTATGACAGCCTGCACCATCAAAGCAAGAAACAGAGTAGAATGGCGATCCATGATAGCCAACCTTCGTTGCGGAGAAGGCACTCGATGATGATGATGATTCAAGACAACATAGATCACAAATGAGATTGACCAGCCGCTTACAGATCGACGTCTACCAAGACTGTTATTTAGTCAATACAAATAGATTGGTGATGAACAAACACAAGTACACGGTGTTGTTCACTAGGCTTTAGGGTACACTGGGAATATCGACTAGGCTTTAGGGTACACTGGGAATATCGACTTGGCTTTAAGGTATACTGGGAATATCGACTTGGCTTTAGGGTACACTGGGAATATCGACAAGGCTTTAGGGTACACTGGGAATATCGACTAGGCTTTAGGGTATTATATACTGGGAATATCGACTAGGCTTTAGGGTACACTGGGAATATCGACTAGGCTTTAGGGTACACTGGGAATATCGACTTGGCTTTAGGGTACACTGGGAATATCGACTTGGCTTTAGGGTATACTGGGAATATCGACTTGGCTTTAGGGTACACTGGGAATATCGACTTGGCTTTAGGGTATACTGGGAATATCGACTTGGCTTTAGGGTACACTGGGAATATCAACTAGGCTTTAGGGTATACTGGGAATATCGACTAGGCTTTAGGGTATACTGGGAATATCGACTTGGCTTTAGGGTACACTGGGAATATCGACTTGGCTTTAGGGTACACTGGGAATATCGACTTGGCTTTAGGGTACACTGGGAATATCGACTAGGCTTTAGGGTACACTGGGAATATCGACTTGGCTTTAGGGTACACTAGGAATATCGACTAGGCTTTAGGGTATACTGGGAATATCGACTAGGCTTTAGATTACACTGGGAATATCGACTAGGCTTTAGGGTACACTGGGAATATCGACAAGGCTTTAGGGTACACTGGGAATATCGACAAGGCTTTAGATTACACTGGGAATATCGACTAGGCTTTAGGGTACACTGGGAATATCGACTTAGCTTTAGGGTACACTGAGAATATCGACTAGGCTTTAGGGTACACTGGGAATATCGACTTGGCTTTAGGGTACACTGGGAATATCGACTAGACTTTAGGGTACACTGGGAATATCGACTAGGCTTTAGGGTACACTGGGAATATCGACTAGACTTTAGGGTATACTGGGAATATCGACTAGGCTTTAGGGTACACTGGGAATATCGACTAGACTTTAGGGTACACTGGGAATATCGACTAGGCTTTAGGGTACACTGGGAATATCGACTTGACTTTAGGGTACACTGGGAATATCGACTAGGCTTTAGGGTACACTGGGAATATCGACTAGACTTTAGGGTACACTGGGAATATCGACTAGGCTTTAGGGTACACTGGGAATATCGACTAGGCTTTAGGGTATACTGGGAATATCGACTTGGCTTTAGGGTATACTGGGAATATCGACTTGGCTTTAGGGTATACTGGGAATATCGACTTGGCTTTAGGGTACACTGGGAATATCGACTTGGCTTTAGGGTATACTGGGAATATCGACTTGGCTTTAGGGTACACTGGGAATATCGATTAGACTTTAGGGTACACTGGGAATATCGACTAGGCTTTAGGGTAAACTGGGAATATCGACTAGGCTTTAGGGTATACTGGGAATATCGACTTGGCTTTAGGGTACACTGGGAATATCGACTAGGCTTTAGGGTATACTGGGAATATCGACTTGGCTTTAGGGTATACTGGGAATATCGACTTGGCTTTAGGGTATACTGGGAATATCGACTTGGCTTTAGGGTACACTGGGAATATCGACTTGGCTTTAGGGTATACTGGGAATATCGACTTGGCTTTAGGGTACACTGGGAATATCGACTAGGCTTTAGGGTATACTGGGAATATCGACTAGGCTTTAGGGTATACTGGGAATATCGACTTGGCTTTAGGGTACACTGGGAATATCGACTTGGCTTTAGGGTACACTGGGAATATCGACTTGGCTTTAGGGTACACTGGGAATATCGACTAGGCTTTAGGGTACACTGGGAATATCGACTTGGCTTTAGGGTACACTGGGAATATCGACTAGGCTTTAGGGTATACTGGGAATATCGACTAGGCTTTAGATTACACTGGGAATATCGACTAGGCTTTAAGGTACACTGGGAATATCGACTAGGCTTTAGGGTAAACTGGGAATATCGACTAGGCTTTAGGGTATACTGGGAATATCGACTAGGCTTTAGGGTACACTGGGAATATCGACTAGGCTTTAGGGTACACTGGGAATATCGACTAGGCTTTAGGGTATACTGGGAATATCGACTTGGCTTTAGGGTATACTGGGAATATCGACTTGGCTTTAGGGTATACTGGGAATATCGACTAGGCTTTAGGATACACAGGGAATATCGACTAGGCTTTAGGATACACAGGGAATATCGACTAGGCTTTAGGATACACAGGGAATATCGACTAGGCTTTAGGGTACACTGTGGATATCGTGCCATGGTGTTGTGTGGTCAGAAAATGGAGAAAAAAATGTTATTTGAGAGTCATCATCATCGCACTCCGAACATGTCCGAGGTGCTCAGATCCCCTTCTCAGCAAGTTCTGGAATGTCCAGCGACTGACGACTCCAGTTCTGTGTTGGTTGATAAGTCTTCTTACACGCCCACTAAGTTTCTCATTTCTGGCTGGGGGAAAAAGGTTATAAGGCACTCAAGTCTCATGACTTGCTGTTGTTATATGGAGGATTTTGTTCCCCTTTAACAACTCATAATACAAAACTGCTGTATGCTGACATTGTTACTTCTAATTCATCTTGTTTCTGACTGTCAAGCCAGAACTCCTTTTAGCCACTAAATTTAGTGTCTGGATATTACGATGAACGAGTTCTGAACGATTGATATATTAAACCAATACTTGGAGGCGAAGGCGCGCCTCCCAGCACCAAAGATGGAAGTTGTCAGCGAACCACAGCTGATCCCTTGTGCCAGGATCGGTGAACCAAAACCATCCAGACCCTGCTCCACCTCTCCGTGGTGCCTCCAGTAACAGACTAACCTGTCTAGTCTGTCCAAGCGTGCAGGGATCGAAGAAGGAAGACAACCCGGTACTCAAAAATGTCGTGCTGAAGTCGGATGTTTTGGGCCGAGAGGCGCAAATATAACAGTTATACTGCAAACCACAACACAACGCAGACACGTCCACTACGTCCTTGTAAGGGCGGATGATGAAGAGGAATATACTAGTCTTCCACGATACTCTAGAATACTTTAGTCAACGGGCGAACGCAACCAACCAACCAACCACCAACTAATACTGCTTTATGAATTTAAATCATGGACAGTATATATGTCAGTTTATGTGCTGCTTAGGGTTTATATCTTCTGTTCGATATAAGTTTCTATGTTAACAAACTTGACTTCTTCATAAACATGGACTGTTTTCACCTGGTGAATTGATCCGACGATTATCCTTCTTCAACGTTCCTTTTACTAGAACGACGTTAAGTGAGGGTAGATGTCTTGTACTATGCACTCATTCTGTAGTTATTGAGTATTTCGACCCGGTACATCCTTCTTCAACGTTCCTTTTACTAGAACGACGTTAAGTGAGGGTAGATGTCTTGTACTATGCACTCATGCTGTAGTTATTGAGTATTTCGACCCGGTACATCCTTCTTCAACGTTCCTTTTACTAGAACGACGTTAAGTGAGGGTAGATGTCTTGTACTATGCACTCATGCTGTAGTTATTGAGTATTTCGACCCGGTACATCCTTCTTCAACGTTCCTTTTACTAGAACGACGTTAAGTGAGGTTATATGTCTTGTACTATGCACTCATGCTGTAGTTATTGAGTATTTCGACCCGGTATATCCTTCTTCAACGTTCCTTTTACTAGAACGACGTTAAGTGAGGTTAGATGTCTTGTACAATACACTCATGCTGTGATTATTGAGTATTTCGACCCGGTACATCCTTCTTCAAATCTATGTCAATAGAAGTGAGAAAGAGAGTTTACCGGTGTTATATAGAACCAATTCTGACCTATGGAAGCGAATCATGGACAGTAGACAAACAAATTAAAAGACGCTTAAAGACCACAGAGGTGGGATTTCTCAGAAGGTTGAAAGTTCCCTGGACGGCTAAAAAGACCAATGAGGAAGTTCTCAAAGAGGACAACACAAAAAGAGAACCACTAAAAAACATCAGAAAGAAACAATCAACACTTTTCGGGCACATCACGAGAAGAGGAAAGTTGGAATACTTGGTTACAAAGGGCAGAATAAAAGGAAAAAAGATATCGCGGACGATAAAAGAGAGAAAATACTGGATAGCTTGATGTAATGACATGGAAAACGGTCAACAACAGAACTGATACGATGCACTGTAGATAGTGCAATGAATACGTTACTTTCTTATATTTGATGTTCGGGCATTCCGACGCTGTACGCTTGAAGAATGGTACGAATTCCAAGGATAGCAAAAATTACAAATGAAGAATGTTTAAAACAAACTGGAGGAACCAACAATATCAAAATCATAAGGAAGAGACAATTTACATGTACTGGAGACAAATAATAATAAATGATGATTATTATTATTATAGAGGGAAACTTCCGAGGCGATAATCCAGGGAATTGGACATGTCATGCGAAAAGAAAGCATTGAGAATACTGTAGCAACAGAATGAATTAAATGAGGTACCAGGGGAAAACCAAGAGAAAAATATATTGAACAGCTTATCCAAAAATGTCTTAACAAAAGATCAGTGACTGAAATTATATGTATGAAGGACCCAGTGAATAGAAGAGAGATGACCACCTTCTCTGTCAACCGTCATGGCACCTGATGATGATGATGACTGTATGCTACCTTCCAGATTCTCCCATTATTCTGGCCTATTCGCGTGTTGCTTGGGGGGAGAGAAAGAAAGAAAGAAGAGATGGATAGAGGGAAACAGTGTGCTAATTCATCAACCGTCACAAGGTTGAACCTGGTTGCTCGACATCCTCGTTTTAACCCAAACTGCTATTGTTTGCTCTCAATTGTTCTCGTTTGGCTGGCTCCTTCCAAAAGTCGCGTAGCGGTCACGGTCATTGTTGTCACACGGCAGCTCTTACTATCCCTTACTCAAAGGTTGAGACTATCACCGAGGGTGACTATTCCAGGGTGCATCTCTTTGTTGTACTGAAGTGAAGTGGACCAAGTAGTTATTGTTATCTCGAAGTAGGGATTCAGAGCCTGTGTCTCTAACCTTTCTCGAACCTAGACCCACACCCCCCCCCCTTTTTTTTTTTCCTTAAACCGGCAGATTAACCTATAACCCATCTGTACATTGTTTGAACAATTGTTAATAGCCCAAAGACAACATATTAAAATAGCGTTACAGTGCTTAATATAATCATTCTTCTTCTTCTTTTCTCTTTCACTGATACCTAAAAGGTGTCGTGGTTTATATCATTTGTCGTTCTTGAGCTGCTCGAATTGTCTGAATTAGTGATTTTCCTTTGTTGTTACATGTCTCTGTCACTGCATCTATCCATCTTCTTCTGGGTCTTCCTCTTGATCTTTTTCCATGCATTCTCGAGAAGAACGCCCTTGATGGTGATTGGTGAGGATTCATTCTGACCAGGTGGCCAAACCATTTAAATTGTTATTCTATATATTTTTGGCAGGGTTTTGTTCCTACTATTTTTCTTATGGTTTCATTTGGTATTCTATCTCTTCTTGTGTTGTTTGTTACTTTTCTCATGCAACGTATCTCTCATGTATTGATCTTTCTTAAATGTGAGTTAGAAAGGGAATATAATCATTGCAGTATAATAATGATATCATGTTTATTGTTTGTACTTACATCTGAGACACCACCTACAACATTGGCGGCTGGTTCTCAACTGCAGCTAACTGCCTGTCATCTACATCCTTAATTCTACTTCGTGCTTTTGTTTGGATAAGAATATTCTGAGAGAATAAAATCAGAAATGAAGAGCTGAGAAAAAAAAAGCTAAGAGCAATCCCAGTCATAGATTATATAAAGAAACAACAGATAACATGATTTGGCCACGTAGGCCATTTAGAAAGATCAGAATACAACACAACGAGCCATTAATAAACGTTGCGAGAGTAACAGACCTAATGGTCGACCACGAAAAAGATGGCTTGATGAAATATTAGAAACACTAAGAAACATAACAGCAACATAGCCCAACAGAGGAGTAAAAGACCGTAAATTATATCTCCCATCGACGCTGAATGGCAAATGAGGAAGGAAAGAAGAAAACAGATATTGATATGAAGAAGAACTGAAAATCTTAGAGGCAGGGATTTGTAAAAGCAAATGAAAGTAGAGCTCTAAAGACAAGCATGGTGACATTTTAATATGGTTGGTTGGTTGGTTGGTTGGTTGGTTGGTTGGTTGGTTGGTTGGTTGGTTGGTTGGTTGGTTGGTTGGTTGGTTGGTTGGTTGGTTGGTTGGTTGGTTGGTTGGTTGGTTGGTTGGTTGGTTGGTTGCGTTCGCCCGATGACTAAAGTTTTCTAGAGTATCGTGGTAGACCAGAATATTCCTCTTCATCATCCGCCCTTACAAGGACGTAGCGGACGTGTCCGCGTTGTGTTGTGGTTTGCAGTATAACTGTTATATTTGCGCCTTTCGGCCAAACACATCCGACTTCAGCACGACATTTTTGAGTACCGGGTTGTCTTCCTTCTTCGATCCCTGCACGCTTGGCCAGACTAGACAAGTTAGTCTGTTACTGGAGGCACCACGGAGAGGTGGAGCAGAATCTGGATGGTTTTGGTTCACCGATCCTGGCGCAAGCCATCAACTGTGGGTCGCTGACAACTTCCAGCTCTGGTGCTGGGAGGCGCGCCTTCTCCTCCACATTTTAATATGACCTATGTTGAAATAGCGTAGGTTTTCCTGAGTTCTGTTATAATACTGTGTTTCTATATAATTTAAATGAAGCTATATATGTACTGCTCTACATATTTTTCTGGACTCTGTTAACTTTGTCGTTGTTTTCTTTGTCGCATTGCCTTAGTTTTTATGGACTGTTAACTTTGTCGTTGTTTTCTTTGTCGCATTGTCTTAGTTTGAGTGTGTGCGTTTTATTTCGGATTTATTCTGGGCTCGTTATTTGTCTTCCTATCACTTTATCCTTCCTGACAATATCTAGTTTCGTTTCTTTGTCTCGGCATGTTTGTGTCTGTCCAGCTTAGGTAGCTTGTCAAAACGTAGGTAGCGGGTTGTCTTGTCTAATATGTCGTATTGCCGTGCCTTGTCTGTATTATTGAACAGCCCCACCCTGTTTGTTGATATAGCTAGTTGACACCTTTTCTTTGTCACCTAATATTCTGTATTGACAACACGAACCTTATGTGTTTTATAATGTTATTATTATTATTTTTTATAACAAAGAGCAGCACATGTATACATGTTTGCCACTGGTATTCTATTGTCGTTGCTGATGTGTTTATGTTCAGATTATTCAAGTTAAGAGACGTTTCACCTTAAATTTCAATAGCATTTGTGTGTAAAAGTTGAATAGTGATAGCAGAAAGTATCAAATGTGTCAGTCTTTGATATTTAATCAGCGCTATTGAACTAAAGTATTCTTAAATACACGTTACTTCAAGCTAGAAATGTCACATTTTTAAGTGTGTGGAGTCACAATTTGAAACCACTTCTACATATCATCAAGTATCATGCCTGCTGGCGTAGGTGCTCATGTCTCTTCATAACTCTAAATCTCAACAGTTATCATTTCTATTGTTGACCTTCTGCCAAGCCATTTCTCCTAAGCTGTCTGGTATCTTTTCTCTTTGCTTCCCTCTATCTCTTCGTCCCTCAATTGTTTCAGTTGTTACAATATACTCCAGCTGTTCCCTTCTCGTTACATGGCCAAAAAATGATGATTGTTTCATCCTAATATTGGATATTAGCTCTCGTTTTGCTGTGGCCACCTTCTTACTTCTACAGTGTATCAATTTTAAGAGTTGGGTGAATGTCAACATGCGACATAGATGCGACTATATTTTTCAAGATTATACCTACATTTCACTTTGATATTAAAGCAACTAGTTGTGTAGGACACCATTTGACATGAAATCTGTCAACGACCCATAGCTGATCTCTCTTTCGTCATCACCAACGGCAACAGCTGATAAAGATAGCAATCCACCTCACCGTTGTAGGCTAACCAGTCTGACCTAGCGAGTCGGAATCAAAGTGGAAAACTACTGGTTGCGGAAAAATATTATCCCGAAGTCGAATGTATTGGGCTGGAAGGCGCAACACATCGGAGTCCGTATGGGAATTTAACGTCTTTTAAAGAGTGGACGTTGAAACGTGTAACATAGAAGAAAATAACACTAACAATAAATAGTGCGTGCTTTATTGGGTTATGCATACTGTTGGACTAGTTAACGACACGTGGATGTTCAGCACCATGTCAGGACGCCCAATATTTCTCTAAAAAAATATGTGATAAAAGTTTTTGGATGTTCGGTGAATCCTACTTCCGTATCCGTCGGAAAAAAAATAATCCCGAGGGTTGGTCAGCTCTGAGTCGAACTTCTATGGACTTTTATCAGATGTGTATGTTGTCGTTGTTGACGTAATGCCACGAGTTTATGCGGGCATGGTACCCTTTTACTCATTGAGTGTAGCGGGTCGTTATGGCTTTCTTGACATTCTCAGCTTTTACTGGAGAAGTTTGAATTTTTGTCTAATCACAGGATATGTTGGGAAACTTAACTTGTACAGCCTAAATGTACTGCTATAATAGGTCTTCTTTATCACTATGAGCCATCTCTTGGTGATCCTAGCTTCTGTTAGTCAGCCTGTTACCGGCTGAGACCGACGAGGAGGTAGAACTGTTAGGTCTTGGTCGGCTGATGGTGCGCCGACCCTGATATTGCGATTGCAGGCAACAAAGGTAAAGGTAAAGTACGAGACTTGAATCGGCCTCTTAGCACGCGAGGTTTCACCCATATGTGCTCGGTCACCTATCCAGAAGTGCTCGGGGACATCTGAATGGTGTCGCTTCAAGCATCGAAACTCACGATGCGAGGCGGCATTCCTCACCTTCCCAGAGTACTATACCCTGGTACCCAATTCTGCCAGCGGCTGGGTCGACCGCGGGGTTTTTTTTTTCTCCAATCACGAGTACAATTCACACTGCTTCCAGCGGAAATTGAACGCGCATTGTCCGAACGTCGGTAGCCCAGTCGGGCGGTTTTCCCAACTAGGCTACCGAGGATTTTAATGTCATGAAAAATATACTAACATCAAAACAAATAACACCAGGGCTACAACTAAGAATAGCAAAATGTTACATCTTCTCAATATTCCTGTATGGTGCAGAAACATGGACATTAGACAAGAAAACAGAACAGAAAATTGAAGCCTTTGAAATGTGGATTTATAGAAGAATAGGTAGAATTGGATGGAAAGAAAAGAAAACAAACGATGAAGTTTTAAAACAACTAAAAATGAAAAGAGAACTACTAAATACAATTAGAGCAAGACAAATGAAATTTTTGGGTCATGTTAAAAGACACAATAGCCTAATAAAAGTAATATTGGAAAGGAAAATGCAAGGTAAAAGAGGCAGACCTAGACTAACATGGACGAGTAACATCAAAATATGGACAAGTCAGCCTATGACAATCTGCACCATCAAAGCAAGAGACAGAGTGGAATGGCACTCTATGGTAGCCAACCTTCGTTGCGGAGACGGAACTCAATGATGATGATGCTACCGAGGCACCAAAGCTCCCCCAGACGTGTATGCCACAACCACCAAGCCATAACGTCTCCCAAACTTATTTTATTTTCCTGAGCTTTCTGCTTGCAAACCTCACCCAATTATTGAGACACAAGTGAAGAGAGAGAGGTGAGATTGACAAGCGTGTCAATCCAGTAAACCCATGGACAGCCTTCGGAGAGGTTCATCCTTTCAGCCTTTCCCTATTGGTAAATCATTGTAATCAGCCATCGACCCCAACAAACAAGCTGGCGACACGGGGCGCCAGTTAGAGCTTGATGAAGAGCATCGATTATGAATTAGCGCGGCACTTGCTTTGTTATCGCAATCGTTGGTGTTTCTGTCGATGGGACTCACATCCGTTCTATGGCAGAGGTTTTCTATTCTTTCTTTCTTTTTTCTTTCTTTCTTGCTTTCTTTCTTTCTTTCTTTCTTTCTTTCTTTCTTTCTTTCTTTCTTTCTTTCTCTCTCTCTTTCTCTCTCTTTCTTTCTTTCTTTCTTTCTTTCTTTCTTTCTTTCTTTCTTTCTTTCTTTCTTTCTTTCTTTCTTTCTTTCTTTCTTTCTTTCTTTCTTTCTTTCTTTCTTCTTTCTTTCTTTCTTTCTTTCTTTCTTTCTTTCTTTCTTTCTTTCTTTCTTTCTTTCTTTCTTTCTTTCTTTCTTTCTTTCTTTCTTTCTTTCTATCTCTTTCTCTCTCTCTCTTTCTATCTTTCTTTCTTTCTTTCTGTCTAAAAGTACAATTACAGACATTACAGGGTAGAAGACATAAAATAGTACCCACTGGGCTTTGGTACAAATGTTTTTTTTTTTTATTTAATCTATATTCTTCATTTGCCTTTCACCATATTCTATAGTGAACACAACAAAAACTAACTTTTATATAAATAATATAATTTAAGAAAAACACTTTGCACAAAATAAAATTACAAAAAATAAATAGATAGAATTTCTTTTTTTTTTCATCTTTCTTTCTGGCTTTCTATATGGCCAATGACTGCTGAAGGAAGGAATAGTTTTATTCATCATCCGCCCTTAAAAGGACATTAATCGTAGGTAGATGCAGTGTGTTGTAATTTGCGGTATAAATGTAATATTTGCCCCTTCCACATTGGTTCACCACATTGGTCTCCAGCATGGTGTTTTTGAGTACCAGTTCTCCTCTGTTTCGATCCCCACTCACTTGGCCAGCCTAGTTTGTTTCTGTGTGCAACACGAAGATCTAGAGTAGGATCTGGGTAGTTCTGATTCACCAAATCTAACACAATCAGTCAGCTATGAGTCGCTGACCGCCTTCAGGTTTCGTGCTGACAGGCAACATACGAGCTATAGAATTGAGATAGAACACTAGAAGAGTATGAGATAAAACTGTAGAATGTGACGTCATCTTAGAAGATAAAAAAGTGAATATTTTCTATCTTTCGAGGTCAGCCTTTCTATAAACAAATCTTTTTCCTTTTTTCCATTTGAGGGCTTGCTTTGGTTATTTCTTCTCATGAAACACATTCTCACCTTCTCTTTCTGATTATTGTGATTATTGATGATATTGTTGATTGCTTGACTATATCTCTTTTTTCTGGGGCCTCGGTAGCCTACTTGGGAAAACCACCCAGACTGGACTACCGACGTTCGGACAACCCGTGTTTGATTCCCGCTGGGAGCAGTGTGAGTTGTACTCGTGGTTGGAAAAACAATACCCCAACGGCCGGCCCAACCGCTAGCAGAAATGGGTACCAGGGTATTACCCTGGGAAGGTGAGGAATGTCGCATCGCACCGTGAGTTTCTATGCTTGAAGCGTCACTATTCAGAAATCTCCGAACATTTCTGGATAGGCGGCCGAGCACATATGGGTAGAAACTCGCATAATAAGACACCGGTTCAAGTCTCGTACTTTACCTTTACCTCTTATTTCTACAGTAGATTTGAGTTCACCCTGTCACTGTATATATATTATTTTACTTAGACCAGTGGTTCCCAAACTCTGACACCAGCAGCTCCCTTTCACTGCTGATCATAATGTGGCCTCATGGCCGGCATAGATGGATAAATTCTGACTCTTGTATTTATTTTTAGTTGAGTGCATAAAGGAGGAAATAAAGAACTGATAGAAAAAGATGAAACAAACATAGGGAAACAGTGAACAACAGAAAGAGACTGAGAATTATGTAATCTTTCAACACATAGTCATTAAGCATGTTTACAATGAAGAGTGGCTGAAACATATTATAATTAGTCTACAATGGTGATGTGACCCACAAACCAGAAAATGGAACATTTAAAGAGTCAAATATATGTATGTCAAGGAACATGAAGATCATAAACAAAGATAAAGTATAAAAGAAAGGCACACTGGAAGCCATAAACAAGACATCAGTTTTTGGGTACCAATAAGCAAAACATCACAATTGCTCTATAGACAAACAGCTTCTGGTGATCAGATTCCTGCAGAGATGCTCTGCATAACAAATTATCACTGCTGCACAAAAACAATGATGGTGGTTTCATATATATATATATATATATATATATATATCATCATCATCAAGTACCCGGCCTGCTCACGTAGGTGATCATGTCTCTCCACAACTTTCGATCTCGGCAGCTATTTATCATTTCTGTTGTTGACCTTCTGCCAAGCCATTCTCTTAAGCTGTCTCTTTGCTTCCCTCTATCTCTTCGTCCCTCAATTTTCCCAGTTGTTACAATATATTCCAGTTGTTCTCTTCTCATTACATGGCCAAAAAATGATGATTGTTTCTTCCTAATATTGGATATCAGCTCTCTTCTCTGACCTCTCTCAGAAAATCTTCATTACTCTTCTTTGTACAATCATGAATCGCCACAACATTAGAAATATACTATAGGTACAGAAATAAAGCTGTAGTTGAGGCAGCAGCAACGCCCCTAGGAAATGTTCTTTTCTTTCATTTTCTTTTCTTTTTTGTTTATGAATCTGTCTGCTTCTTGCCTGAGTAGAAGCTTTAGAGTTTTTTTTTTTGCAAAGAAAAATCTGCAACTATTTCTTCCCAGGCTGCAGGGTTTATGTTGCGAATGTTCAGCCTTCTTCAGAGAGAAATGAAGTACAGTGACAACAAAGTGGACAACAGAGTTAACATTATCCTGTAGAAACTCGTTTATGCGCTAACAAATATTAAGTCGTTTGATGATTTCTACCCACTGAGTAAGCACACGACAGTATCCTCAGCGATGCGTCCTTGCTAAAGTTTGGCGCTCACTTTGGGAACCACTTCGCTAGACTTTTTTTTTTTTCATTCGACAGCTTTCACCTCTGACGAAGTCCCTAGAGACTAGGAACTGAGAGTTTTGCGTGTTAATCCATTTTTCCCTGGCAGCTGTGTGCACAGGGTCCCTCGCCGTACAGGCAGATAACTCCGACTTCATAGGTACTCATATTTTTTCTGTCGATGAGTAATTGACGTTTCAAGCCGGGCCTCGCTGCTGAGACCAGGGGTGGTTGCCGCAGAGAGAAATCATGAATACAAATCTGGTGTAATATGGGTTTTGAACCCATAACCTCTCTGTCTCGAGGCCGACGTCTTACCTTGAGACCAACCAGTCCCCCTGTTAGACATTAGATTTTAAAGTATCCAGTTTAACCACTATTTATATTAAAATGCTGGAAACTTGGTGCTCGATGGCTAGATCTGAAATATAAAATTGTCTGAAGTATTATGCTTTACATATAATAACATTTTTGACATTCTTATCACAGTTTAACACAAAAAAAAAAAAAAAAAAAAAAAAAAAAAAAAAAAAAGCAGCGATCGGAGGTTGCATATTTAAAATTTCTATTACTCCTTTTCTATCACTCATGGAGGTAATATTTCTTTGCAGGAAAGAACGGCGAAGATTTCATTCACGATACGTCCATTCAACAGAGGGAGCTGTTCTCCTCGGAAGCCACGGACACTCTCCCTATAACGTCGTTACGGTAAGTATCTATATTTTCTTGGTTGTTTGTATTTAAATAAAACGACCTTTGGCAGCTTGTACCATTAAATTGTATACAGTAAGCACCAGCTAATACTGGTATCATGTCTTCTGTTTTGTTTGTATTTCTTTTTTAATATGACCTTTAGGATTTTCTCCATTTTGGCTAATTCCATTACACTCTTAAGTATCAGCTATGCCTTGTGGCTGATCTTGGCCTCTTTGCTCTATGCCATTTCTTTTCCGCACTGTATTATTTCCTTACACAGTAGCATAGTGCTGATTTGACGATTAGGTGAACGAGGGTTTGAATCTGGCTTGACATTCCCCAGTCGACCGTGCTTATAAAGGAATGTGTAACTGACTCAATGAGTTGGGACATAGTAATGACAGCAAGGAAGAGCACTGGCCCCCCCTTACATTCAAATTATGTGTTCTTGTACTGTGAAATATTAGTTCCTATTAAAAAATATGCGATAGCTCAGTGGTTAGTGAACTGGACTACAAAGGACAAGGGGTAGGGTTTGATCTCAACCAACGGCCTCCGGGTTCACTCTTTTTCTTGTTTCTATTGTCAAAAATGGATTGCATAGTATCTTCCTCAACATGTATACTAATGTTAGAAGTAAAGAAAATGGGGAGCTCGTCATTGTAAGGACAACGTTCTTCGCCCTGCAAGTGGACGTGGATGCGTTGTGCCACTAGTCTGCGATACCTACGGAAGATGTACAAAAGAGGTGAGATGCAGAATTGCTCAGGCAAAAGCAGCTTTCCAAAAAATGAGGAAGATACTATGCAATCCATTTTTGACAATAGAAACAAGAAAAAGAGTTCTTAAATGTTATGTAGTGCCAGTCTTAACATATGGATATGAATCATGGACAATAGGACAACAACCAAGAAAATCACTGGAGTCTGTAGAAATGTGGTTTTACAGAAGAATGTTGAGAATACCATGGACAGCTAAGAAGAGTAATGAAAATGTTCTGAAAGAGGCCAAAGCAAAAAGATAGCTAATTTCCAATATTAGGAAGAAACAATCATAATTTTTTGACCATGTAATGAGAAGAGAACAACTAGAATATATTATAACAACTGGAAAAATTGAGGGACGAAGAGGTAGAGGTAAGCAAAGAGAAAAAATACCAGACAGCTTAAGAGAATGGCTTGGCAGAGGGTCAACAACAGAAATGATAAATAACGAGATTGAAAATTGTGTAGAGACATGATCACCTACGTGAGCTATGCCGGGTACTTGATGATGATGATGATATATATATATATATGAAACCACCATCATTATTTTTGTGCAGCAGTGATAATTTGTTATGCAGAGCATCTCTGCAGGAATCTGATCACCAGAAGCTGTTTGTCTATAGAGCAATTGTGATGTTTTGCTTATTGGTACCCAAAAACTGATGTCTTGTTTATGGCTTCCAGTGTGCCTTTCTTTTATACTTTATCTTTGTTTATGATCTTCATGTTCCTTGACATACATATATTTGACTCTTTAAATGTTCCATTTTCTGGTTTGTGGGTCACATCACCATTGTAGACTAATTATAATATGTTTCAGCCACTCTTCATTGTAAACATGCTTAATGACTATGTGTTGAAAGATTACATAATTCTCAGTCTCTTTCTGTTGTTCACTGTTTCCCTATGCTTGTTTCATCTTTTTCTATCAGTTCTTTATTTTCTCCTTTCTCCTCTCTTTACCTACCTCCCTTTCTTATCCTTCCCTCTTCTCACTTTTTTCCCCTCTTTTCTTTCATGCATAATTTAATGCCCCCCTCCCTGCCATCATTGGTGACAAGACTAGTTTTTATCATGACAAGAGTTTAAATCATTTATGTGGGAACAAGACTAGAAGTCATTGTGAGACCACCAAGAAGGGTCATGATTAGGTGTCAATGCATGTTTCTGTCTTGGGCCAATAGTGTCACACTGGCAACTGCTAGCCCATGCTATCAACTGAATCATGGTCTTCCTCTTGCCATGAAACCACATCACTTGATATTATTGGCACCTTCTGAAAACTGGTTAGTCTCTGTCTTCTTGAGAATGAAAAACTCCTTATTTTCTTATTATTTTTGTTTGATCTTGAGTTTGACAAACTTCTTTATTTTCTTGTTATATTTATTTGATGTAGGGTGTTAGTTCATCAATTTTTTTTTTTAACCATTAGTATATGTTTTATTTTTCTAGTGATTTTAATAGTCTCTTCAGAAACCTCATCTCACATTTTGTGATATTCCTTAATTATCTTTTACTCTCAACAAGTGCAATTCCTGCTGGCATACGGACCTTGTCTCTCCACATCTTTCTATTTCTACAATTGTTTTTCAGTTCTGTTGTTGATTTCCTCTCATTCTCTTAAAATGTATGGTATCTCTTTATTTTTCAGTCTAAATATTTTTTCCAAGTTGTTACGATATAATGCAACTCTTCCCATCTCATTAGAAAGTCCAAAAAAAGTTGTTTTGTTTCTTACATTTTCAACAAACTTTGTTTTTACCTTGGGCTCTTTTTAATTGTGCTTGTTATTATTTTTATGATATTCTCAACATTCTTCTCTAAAACCACATTTTTATAACCTCCAACGATTTTCTTTTCTGTTGACCAATTGTTCGTGATTTACTTTAGTATGTCAATGACACTGAATAACCGCCTTGGTTATCTCTGTTGTCAAGGGTGGCTTGTGTAATATCTCTTTCTTTCTGTTTTCATATTGTACCTTACGTAGTTAATGCCAATAGCTAAGTGGTGGCAGAGATAGACTTTTTCTTTTTTTAATTTGTACATTTGTTGATCTGTTGCTGTTTTGTTTTGAGTGTCATTTCTGGCTCTTATTGCACTGGACCCCTGCTGCATATCCAGGACAGAAAATTCACTATCAGGAAAACTGGTCTCCTTGTGCAATTGCTGTTCTGTTTTGAGTATCATCTCTGGCTCTTATTGCACTGGACCCCTGCTGCAAATCTAGGACAGAAAATTCACTATCAAGCAAACTGGGCTCCTTGTGCAATTGCTGTTCTGTTTTGAGTATCATCTCTGTCTCTCATTGCACTGGACTGCTGCATATCCAGGACAGAAAATTCACTATCAAGCAAACTGGGCTCCTTGTGCAGCCTTGTATGATAATTGTTTTGTTATTTTGTTCCCAGGGGCAAGTGTCACGTGGTGCAGTACACTGACCTGAGGTCTGCCTGCAGCTTTGTGCCCAGCCCTGACCACTTCTTCTACATCCTCGCCTATAGGCCGGACAACAGGAGGCTGGCTACCACACAAGGCGAGATCAGAGTTGGGCCCAGCCATCAGGTTAGTCACATCTCATACATTCATTTCTCTGTCTGGCTCCTGGACTTGTGTCTTCATTAAAACGTGATCTGTTTCCATATTTAACTTGAATTTTAAGAGTAGGCTTTATCCAACTGCCAGGTAAAACTGGAGAGAAAGATGGATGACAGGAAAGCAATGTAGTAAATTAAATGGGTGAAAGAGTTTTCTTTTCTTTGATTGAGATATTGTTGGGTGGAATGATATCTAAAAATGTGCAGGTGGTAAAAACAAAAATATGGGTCTTAACTAAACTCCCTATATATCAGCATGTGAAATGGGTTGGGCTTATTTCTTTTTCCTCCTTTTTTATTTAACCATCTTTCATGTACAATTAATTAATGCTTTCCACTTTCTTATTAATGGACACATCTTCCCATATACTAACTAATAGATTTGCACCACTTTATCACTAACCAACACATCCTACAAGCATAAAACTTGGTCCACTTTCTTATTAATTGACTCATTATCTCATGAACACACACATTTGTATCCACTTTCTCGTTATCTTATGTCTATAAATTGTTCAACTTTCTCATTAACTGAAACAAAGATATGTAAATATTGTTTTCTTTGATTAATATATATCAGCACACTTTGTTGCAGGCTCGGCTGCCAGAATGTAAACCAGGCACCAACCCCGCTGACATGCCGGAGAGATGTGAACACAGAGAAGAAATACGATGGAGACCAAACAGGGTGGTGGATGGGGACCTCTTAATGTACCTGCGTGCTGCCAGGTATGTCATGTTTCTTTGTTGTTAATGAAATGATTGACAATCACTTGTTGATAGGAGTGTGTGATTTCTTCTTCTTCTGCTGCCTTCACCTGACATCTATTGTCAACTCATTATCATCATCATCAAGTACCGGGCCTAGTGGCGTAGGTGATCATGTCTCTCCACAACATTCGATCACGGCAGCTATTTATCATTTCTGTTGTTGACCTTCTGCCAAGCCGTTCTCTTAAAGCTGTCTGTTATTTTTTCTCTTTGCTTCCCTCTATCTCTTCGTCCCTCAATTTTTCCAGTTGTTACAATATATTCAAGTTGTTCTCTTCTCATTACATGGCCAAAAAATGATGATTGTCTCTTCCTAACATTGGAAATTAGCTCTCTTTTTGCTTTGACCTTTCTCAGAACCTCTTCATTACTTTTCTTAGCTGTCCATGGTATTCTCAACATTCTTCTGTAAAACCACATTTCTACAGACTCCAGTGATTTTCTTGTCTGTTGTCCTATTGTCTATGAATCGCATCCATATGTTAAGACCGGCTCTACGTAACATTTAAGAACTCTTTTTCTTGTTTCTATTGTCAAAAATGTATTGCATAGTATTTTCCTCATTTTTTGGGAAGATGCTTTTGCCTGAGCCATTCTGCATGTCAGCTCATAGAAGGATGTTAAGTATAAAAATAGATGTTTTGTTGTGGTTTAAAGCAAATCGTGGTTTTAGGCCTAGCATGTCATTCTTGAGTCCTGTGTTGCCTTCCATCATTGATCCCTACTCGCTTGACCAGACTGGTTAGCCTGTTTTCAAACCTACTATGAAGATGATGGAAGTAGAATTTGGACTAGTTTTGATTCACTGATTTAGGTAGTCAGCTGTGAGCTGACCATTTTCAGCCAATGCTGTTTGATATTTTGCTCTCAGGTGTGATTATAAATTAAAGCAAAATTAGATTACAAGAAATAAGCAACACCACATTGTTATTTTAGTTGAATTTAGTCGAGAGTTCATGCAAAGTTGTCCATTTATTGTCCATAAGTGCTTAGATCCCCTTTGTAGTATTATTCAACATTCAGCTAATAACTACACTGGAATGACAAGCCCTCTTTGACTTCCTTCATAGCACTCCCATTTTGCATCTACCATCTTGTCATGATATTCGTGCAGTTTGTTTGTTCATGTTACAAATTTAGAGCCATATTATGAACTGGGTTATTTGTCCAGCATCCCTATTGTATTCAGAATGTCAGTGCTGTCCATTGACACTCAACGTCAGCATGCTCGTTACCTCTTACACTAGTGTGTCATGACATGAAAATGAAGCAGATATTTGTTAGACCAGACCTCACAAGTGACTCAACCACTACCTTTAGCCCAGCCAGCTGTGACCTTTCTGAGCATACTTATTGAGTCACTGAAGAAATGCATGTCTCATGTGATTCCAATGCTTTAGTGATCGCAGTAGCTTCCATAGTTAAACTAATTGTAATCAGTGCAAAAGCATGACTGTCTGCCTTCACAGTTCTACCTTCATCCTGAGCCGTGAAAGCTCACGAGCTCCTTACTTATCAAATAACAGACCCGTCTGTGTAAATGACTACTTCACTCTCAAAAGAGTTCTTGAAAATCTTCACTCTCAGAAGAGTTCTTGGAAATCTTCACTCTCAGAAGAGTTCTTGGAAATCTTCACTCTCAGAAGAGTTCTTGGAAATTTTCACTCTCAGAAGAGTTCTTGAAAATCTTCACTCTCAGAAGAGTTCTTGGAAATCTTCACTCTCAGAAGAGTTCTTGGAAATCTTCACTCTCAGAAGAGTTCTTGAAAATCTTGAAAATCTTCACTCTCAGAAGAGTTCTTGGAAATCTTCACTCTCAGAAGAGTTCTTGGAAATCTTCACTCTCAGAAGAGTTCTTGGAAATCTTCACTCTCAGATGAGTTCTTGGAAATCTTCACTCTCAGAATAGTTCTTGGAAATCTTCACTCTCAGATGCGTTCTTGGAAATCTTCACTCTCAGAAGATTCTTGGAAACCTTCACTCTCAGAAGAGTTCTTGAAAATCAAGACCTGCGCTTATGGCCTGAACGACCAAGGTGGTTTTGTTGTCTACATTCTCTGTCCAGTGTGATGACTACAGGAAAGGACACACTGCACTCATCTATGATTTTCCTCTTTTTAACCTGCAGTCTCTTGGGAATTTGCAGTGTAGTTGGTGGATGTTGTATATTTGAAGGTAGGTTAAAGTCTTATTCTGTGGAAAAAATGGAGCTCTATGATGTGTTTCATGCATGTCCTCTCTCTTTTATGTCTACTGTTTCCACAGCTATCCATAGATTTTTCAAGGCCCATGGGCTGAAATCAAGACTGGAAAACCCTCTAGCTAGTGTGGTGTTTTCAGTTATATAGACAGCTGAGCTGATTTAGACAGCTGACATCATTCTACTTGCAGCCACCCTTGCTTTCAATGCTGAAAATGTCACACTAGTTAGTGGTTTAATGGGAACCACAGGCCTTAGTAAATCTTTAAATAGCTGTGGCTGTTTCATGAATCCATTGTATTTTAAGTCTACCTATTGATTTTTTTGTACTATCAACCCTTACGTATGCGTGTGAAAGCTGGAAAACAACAAGAGATATAGAAACAAAGTTGAACGCATTCGAAAATAAATGTCTAAGGAAAATACTTGGTATAGAATGGAACGAATTCAAAACAAACGAGGAAATTAGAGAAATCGCCAATCAACCACTAATATCTTCAGTAATAAAGAAAAGACGATGGTCATACGTTGGACATGTGATGAGAAGAGATAATAATCGAATAGCAAAGCAAGCCCTCATATGGGAAACAACAGGTAAAAGAAAAAGAGGAAGACCCAGGGAGACACTGAGAAGAACATTGATGAGAGAGGCAAGAGCAGCAGGAATCGGCTCCCTCAATGAGATAGAACTGCTTGCACAGAACAGAGACAGATGGCGAGATTTGATAAAATATCTTTAAAAGAAAACTGCTAGAACAAAAATTCATATAGGAGAAGGTGTATCTTGGTCTACGCCCTATGGGCCGGTTACGGCTCGAAAGGTCAATAGATAGATAGATTGATTTTTTGTGTTATTGCTCTCTGGGGGATGTTGTCTGATCTTGTTACATCATCATCATTGAGTGCTATCTCCGCATCAAAGGTTGGTTACCACAGAGCGCCGTTCCGCTCTCTTTTGCTTTGATAGTGAATTACATATTCAAACCTGTTGGTCTTTTATGTGATTCCACACTTTCTGCACCCACATTAGGATTAACAGCCATACACACAGACTAAACTAACAACTGGATGAAATGTATAGGTTGTCATTACTCATGATAGACGAACAATAATGGTACAATGTTGTTCTACCCTGATTTATGACCTCTGCAGGTCTGCATAGTATTTTTACTGACCTTCTAGTTTTTGATGTTTGTGTAGTATTATTTTAATATCCAATATTAGGAAGAAACAATCATAATTTTTTGGCCATGTAATTAGAAGGAAACAGCTGGAATATTTGTAATAACTCGGAAACTAGAGGGAAGTAAAAAGAAAGTATCCCAGACAGATTAAGAGAATGGCTTGACAGAAGGTCAACAAAAGAAATGATAAATAACTGTTGAGATTGAAAGTTGTGGAGAGACATGATCCCCCACACAAGCAGGCTCCATACTTGATGATGATGACAGTATCTTATCAGTCTTGCGCCCTACAGGTCATCCCATCAGCCAGATTTGGTAGTTTGAAAAACAAATGTGCCCCATTCATATTGATAAACTTGTGTTTATTATCTCTTCATATGTCATGTTTTTAAATAACTACAACTAGCTATTACTGTTGATTCTGTGTGACAGGAGCATAGCTGCCTTTGCTGGGATGTGTGGCGGCACTGCAGAAGACAGATGTGAAGCTGAGGCAATGGATGAGACCACAGTCAATGCTCTAGACACAGTAAGATACCTCCTTAATATCACCACAGACTTCTCACACTCACATTGTTCTTCATTTATGTATTTGAGAAAAACCAGTGTTTTTCATGAACTGAGCTCCTTCACTTCAGCAGCTGTGTTCCAAGTCTCAATGTGCACATTGAATTCACATTACAGTTATTTTTATTCATCCCCATTTGAGCAGTCTCCAGGGGACAAAGTTATAAATAAAATTGGGATTTGTCTTTGACTGATGGAGGAAGTAATAACAGTGAGGAAGAAGAGTGGGGCTCACCCCCACCCACCGCAGCTTAAGTTTTATAGCAGCTCAGTGAAAATATGACATTAAACATAGTTAACATTCATGTGGTATATTTTAAGACACGGCAGAGTTTTACTTAATATAGTACGTGTTTAAGTTAATTTGATGACAATCTGTATGTGTGTTTCAAAAAACACATTTTTTTTTTGGGTCCCACTGAGGGATAGCTGTAGAGTGTCATTCTCACTGTCTCAGCCATGCACCACTTGATCATATATGGCATAACAATGTCAAGATGACTGAAATACTTCTATTAAATAGTAAAAAAATATAGCTGACTTTATTTTATGGAGAAAATTGCTTTGGCAGTCCAAAAGAAATGCATTTTCCAGAAGTTTCAGGGCGGAGAGTCAGGATCAGTTATTGCCAAGTTAGTTCCAAATCACCCTCACCTGACCCAGGCAAGGAGCTAGTAGTATCTGCCAAACTCATTCTGGCCACCAACGCTTATCTTCCTTCTGGTAATGACATTATTTCTGTGAAAATGTGTTTCCAGGTGTTGTGTGGAGAAATAATTCTTCTTCTAGCCAACATGGTTGCATATAGATCTCTTAATGCACAATGAGATCTCCGTCTCACTAAATATTTCTTCATCCATTCAGCATATTTATTAGGGTGGGGTGTTTAAATCAATTTGATTGTTTGAGAATGAAGGAGTTTGATTCATAGTTTTATCATTGCGCTGTTTTTACATTTAAGATGTTTATCATTTATGTTCATTGTTCAGGGAGTGAAGGCCACTTAATTGTTTTTTTATCATTTGTGTTAATTGTTTTTAGATTGCAGAGCACTATTATAGTCAGTTTTAACATTCATGTTCCTTTTCAAAGTGCTATAACTTTACCATTTGGTTTCAATTATTTGCTTTTTGAATGTTTATTGTCATGATGGTATATAAAAAAAAAATCATATGGGAACTAAACAGATGGTTTTTATTTGGTTTTATTTATAGTGTATATATATATATATATATATATATATATATATATATATATATATATATATATATATAAAAACACACACACAAAGTTTTACTAGTGTAATGAAAGTAGAATCTTTATGTTATCATCTTGTCAATATTACATAAGCAATTATAAAAACCTTAATTTTTACACAAATGACCACTCTATTTGAAGAAAGTAGTGCAAAGTTCATGTCACTTACAATTAATTTCATAGGCACTTTGCAAATTTGATGTTGACTAGGAGTAGTTATAATGAGATGAAATGTTACACTCATTGTGTTGGAGATTTATCAATGTTTTTGTAGAGAGAGCCTTAAATGGGTACCGGATTTTTTTCTGGGAAAGTAAAGCAGCACAGGCGTAATACCGACCACATTACCCCAAAAATGATGTGGCGTGACGGGGGTACTTTACTTACTTTGTAGAAAGAGTAAACTTTATCATTCTGTATCAAACCCTGAGAAGATAGCAATATATTTTGGGGTTTTAGTAAATGATCATTTCATCGCTGAGTTCAAGAATGTGGATATTGATGTTCAAGGAATAGAAGGCAAGAATTAAATGTTAAATAGTTTTAGCAGTGAGCTTATCCAGTCTTCAAACGAGACTTATAGCACATTTGATTTGAAAGAAGCAATGACACTAAAAATATTGAAGATTTGGCTGAGAAGAAGCAAAATCATTGAAGTTTCAAAATCTAAATTATGGAAAACTGTGAGGAGTGTAGGCTTCATGTTTAGAAAGTATGCTGGTGGAAGAAACATCAGTGTGTGTTTTTTTGTTTGTTCCTGATGAAGGCCTATTCTGCCGAAACGTTGTTTAGTCTGTGTCATCCACTTATCACGTAAAGCTTCTTACATACCATTTAAAAAATTTTTTTATTTTTCCTTGAAGAAACATTAACTGTAAGAAGTCACATCTAGTAGCTGTGAGAAGCAAGCATTTACATGACATCAAGGAAATGCATAAATAATGCTACAATATTGTCTGTTTGAAACATGGATCAAAGCTCACCACACAAGTTAAAAAAGAATGGCAGTTATCAGATGGAAGTATTTAAAGATTAATATCTAGCAGCAAAGGGCAGTGCTTGATACACACACAGGTAGTAGACACAGTGGTCCTGTGAAGAATGCAGAACTCTTTTGTTTCAAAGTTGACAATCAGGACTATCACTCCAAGATGAGGGAGCCGCGATAGCTCAGTGGTTAGTGAACTGGACTCCAAAGGACAATAGATAGGGTTCGATCCCAACCGACGGCTTCCGGTTCACCCAGCCTTTAATGGGTACCGGATTTTTTTCTGGGAAAGTAAAGCGGCATGGGCGTAATACCGACCACATTACCCCAAAAATCATGTGCTGAAGGTCTATAAAATTTATGATCACTAACACCATATTCCCTATACGCCGCTTGGCGTGACGGAGGTACTTGACTTACTTACTCCAAGATGAAATGCCACATATTTAGAGAGTGGATTAAGACAACTCTTCTTCCATCATTAGATTGACCCACTTGTCTGATAATGGACAAGGCCGGCGTCTTGCCTTGAGACCAACCAGTCCCCAATCAATATGTTTGACTTCTGATTTTGATTCTGAATGAAAATTGTTGCTCTGAATGTCTCTGCCACTAAATAAATTTGTTTGCCATTATGTTAATAATAATAATTGTTATTCAGCACTCGGTGAAATAGACTTAGATATCAATGAAATGTGGGACTCACAGAGCAAAGTACTAATGACAGCAGCAGAAGCAAGTGCCGGACTGAAGAAAATGGAAAAACGAGCTTGGATCTCAGACACCACTTGGAAATACATCAAAGAAAGAAGAGAAGCAAAGAGAGCCATGACTAATGTAAAGACAGATCTTGGAAAGGTTCTGGCAAAAGCAACATACAAAGAATTAGACAACAAAGTGAAAAGTTCGGCAAGAAGAGATACAAGAGCTTATATAGACAACTTGGCAGAGAAAGCAGAGACAGCTGCAATTACAGGAGACAGCAGAACTCTCTATACTGTACAAAAGATGCTGACAAACACCTATACATCCAGTGGAACACCAATTCTAGACAAATCTGGATTAATGCTAACAACAAGCGCAGACATAAAAGCCCGTTGGGCGGAACACTTCAAAGAAATTCTTAACCGTCCACTACCTCACAGTTTAATAGATTTTGAAGCTGAAACACCAGCAGCAGAATTAGATGTAAATTTAGATGACTTCACCTTGAGTGAAATAGAAACCACCTTAAAGCTAATGACCAATAACAAGGCTGCTGGAGAGGATAAGTTAACAGCTGAGATCCTCAAGGCAATTGATAGCCATAATTTAATACATCTCCAAAAAATGTTCAACATCATTTGGAAAACAGAGAAGACGCCTCATAAATGGAAAAAAGGAATCATTGTTAAGATCCCAAAAAAGGGCAATCTTAGAGATTGTAACAACTGGAGAGGCGTGACACTTTTGTCAGTTGCCTCTAAGTTATTCTGTAAAATCATCCTAAATAGAATAAAGGATTCAATAGATACAGTAATGCGTGAAGAACAGGCTGGGTTTAGTAAAGGGAGAAGCTGTCTTGACCACATTTTCACTCTACGACTTATATTGGAGGAACACATTGAAAAGCAAAAACCTTTTGTACTTAACTTCATCGACTTCAAAAAAGCATTTGATAGTATTCATAGAGATTCTTTGTGGAAAATTCTGAAGCAATATGGTTTACCATCAAAAATAATAAATATTATCAAAGACATGTATGATGGTTACACATGTGCAGTTCGAACAGAGGAAGGACTGAGCGAATGTTTCCCAATAGAAACTGGGGTTAAACAAGGATGTATTTTATCGCCCTTGTTATTTGGAATTGTTATGGACTTCATAATGAAGAAATGCTGCACTGGTAATAAAGGCATCGAATGGATACAAGGAGACCATTTGGAGGACCTCGACTTTGCTGATGACATAGTTCTCATCAGCAGTCAGATAAAAACGATGCAGGAAAACACAAATGAACTATCATCAATAGCCAGCAAAATTGGGCTTGAGGTCAATCATGAAAAGACTAAAGTCATGAAAAGTTTAATTCCAACAAGTGACAAAATATACATGGAAAACAAACCAGTAGAAGAGATCGATCACTTTATCTATCTTGGAAGTCACATTGATCGAGAAGGGGATACGAGCAAAGAAATTAGAATCAGACTGGCTAAAGCAGCAATGTCTTTCAGAAGCCTTGAAAAGTTGTGGAAATCAAAACTCATTAGCACAAACACAAAACTTAGGCTATTCAAATCAAATGTACTTTCAACCCTTACGTATGCGTGTGAAAGCTGGAAAACAACAAGAGATATAGAAACAAAGTTGAACGCATTCGAAAATAAATGTCTAAGGAAAATACTTGGTATAGAATGGAACGAATTCAAAACAAACGAGGAAATTAGAGAAATCGCCAATCAACCACTAATATCTTCAGTAATAAAGAAAAGACGATGGTCATACGTTGGACATGTGATGAGAAGAGATAATAATCGAATAGCAAAGCAAGCCCTCATATGGGAAACAACAGGTAAAAGAAAAAGAGGAAGACCCAGGGAGACACTGAGAAGAACATTGATGAGAGAGGCAAGAGCAGCAGGAATCGGCTCCCTCAATGAGATAGAACTGCTTGCACAGAACAGAGACAGATGGCGAGATTTGATAAAATATCTTTAAAAGAAAACTGCTAGAACAAAAATTCATATAGGAGAAGGTGTATCTTGGTCTACGCCCTATGGGCCGGTTACGGCTCGAAAGGTCAATAGATAGATAGATAGATTATGTTAACATTGAATTGTAAAACAGGTCCTTCCTAGGACCATCCTTATCATCCTGAAGTTTCTATTTCAAAACTGAATAAATATAACCATTTATAATTTGGTATTTAAAAAAAACATTTCTACATACGAAACAGTCACTGTCTTTTACTTTGAGTTTTTAACTAACTCACTTGGTACCTTCAAATATTGACAACTGTTTTATAAAAAAGATGTGCAAGATGTAATCGAAACATATTATTTGGTACAATTTGTAGAAGTTTCCCCCAAATAAAATTTTGATGATACACTTATGGCCTATCCAAAATCCTCTAATTGTTAAAATTGCTGAAAATCTATTTTTTAGAGACACGATAATTACTAAGTGGACAAAGAAAAAATTAAGTTGCTGATTTAAGGAAATTTAAATTACATACGTTTTTTTTTTAAATTATAAAGTTTAACATCCTGGAAAATTTAAGACATTTGCAAAATTTAATGGTAATTTGTATATGTTTTTTTTTAAAGATATTTGACAAGGTTTGAGTCTTGAAATGCACTTTAATTTGTCACTTGTGTTAAATGTCCTGAGAAAGAAGACCAACTATTAGTTGTTTCTAATTTGTGTTATATTTTTTAAGATTAAACACCACTATTGTGTTTTTATCTTTGAGCCGTTGTTCCAATATTGAAGGTCATTATTTGGTGCTTGTCTTTGCATTTGCGATATTATTATTACTTTTTGTATTGATTGTTCAATTTTTAGTGTCTATTGTTATTTCTCCTTTTGTTGTATGAGTATTGTGTACCAGAGACTGAAGATAATTTCTTTTTCTTTATGATTGTGTTTATTGATTGTGATTGATGACTACATTTTGTGGCTTTTCTTTGTGTTCATTGTCAGAGATTGTGATCTGTGGGTTTTGTTCATTTAAATACATTAATTGTATGAAATTGACAGCTTTGTGCTTGTTTCCTCTGTCTCTGCAGCTTCACAGTCACAACTATGACACATCCAAGTCACTGCAGGCATTGGTAAAAGGCCCATCTGTGATGTATAAAGAGAAGAAGTGGCATGAGGAAGATGTTGTGAGTAGTTTACGTGTATGTGTCTCTTTGTTTGTTTATGTGATTTTTTAAATATTTGTTCATCACTGTCTCTTTGAATACTTGTTTGTGTGTTCGTTCGTTTCACATGCAGAAACGCGCACATTTTTTTTTTGTATGTATATGTAAGTAATGTGGTCAGTATTACGCCCGTGCCTCTTTACTTTCCCAGAAAAAAAATCGGGTACCCATTTTAAAGCTGGGTGAACCTGGAAACCGTCGATCAGGATCGAACCCGATCTCTGGTCCTTTGTAGTCCAGTTCACTAACCACTGAGCTATCGCTTCTCCCTCTGTATATGTGCATCAGTGTATTTTTGTATGCATATGTATTTGTGTCTATACTTCTGTCCTTGTGGGTGAGACTTTTTAGTTAAAGGCTAACGGAGCCAACCGTAAACAAACCAATGGAAGGCAACAGAAAACCACCGTCGTAACTTCTTTGTACAATCATGAATCGCCAATCATCATTTTTTGGCCATGTAATGAGAAGAGAATAGCTAGAATATATTGTAACAACTGGAAAAATTGTGGGATGAAGAGATAGAAGGAAGCAAAGAGAAAAAATACCAGACAGCTTAAGAGAATGGCCTGGCAGAAGGTCAACAACAGAAATGTTAAGTTAACTGTCAAGATCAAAAGTTGTGGAGAGAAATGATCACCTACTCCACGAGGCCCGGTACTTGATGATGATGATACTTCTTGTCTGAATACTTCTGTTTATCTGTTCTACTGTTTTCTCTTTGGCTACAGTCTGCATGCTTCCACATGTGTGTACACCTGTGTATTGTGTATGTTTCTATTGTTTGTGATTGCCTGGGACTGGCCAGAGATCTTTAGCTAACTTTGTAGGAAGTGTTACACAGATTAGAGAGCTACAACTTTGCATAGTGTGTATTTTCACATAGGCAGCACCACTAGAATAGACACTTCTGTTGTTTGAGCTTGACTTTGAAATGACTGACCTTGGGAATATATTTTTATTTTGAAATAGAATCTATGCAGAGCTTGATGGGAGAATGGATGTTTTTATTGCCTACCTATTTATTTATCTGTCTTTTTTTATTAAAAATTTTTTTTTACAATAGTTTATCAGGTATCTGTTTGTAACAGACTTCTGTCTATCTATTCCATCATCCTGCCAACTTATTTCTAGGTTCTAGGATTTGTCTGGTTTTTGTTTGCCTATATTCTCTTACACACAAGAAAAACAGTTCTTAAATGTTATGTAGAGCCAGTCTTAACATATGGATGTGAATCATGGACAATAGGACAACAGACAAGAAAATCACTGGAGTCTGGAGAAATGTGGTTTTACAGAAGAATGTTGAGAATACCATGGACAGCTAAGAAGAGTAATGAAAACGTTCTGAAAGAGGTCAAAGCAAAAAGAGAGCTAATTTCCAATATTAGGAAGAAATAATCATCGTTTTTTGGCCATGTAATGAGAAGAGAACAACTAGAATATATTGTAACAACTGTGAAGATTTTGGGATGAAGAGATAGAGGGAAGCAAAGATAAAAAATACCAGACAGTTTGGTTGGTTGGTTGCGTCCGCCCAATGACTAAAGTAATATAGAGTATCGTAGTAGACTAGAATATTCCTCTTCATCATCCGTGTTGTGGTTTGCACTGTAACTGTTATATTTGTGCCTTTCGGCCCAACACATCCGACTTCAGCACGACATTTTTGAGCACCGGGTTGTCTTCCCTCTTCGATCCCTGGAAGTTGTCAGCGACCCACAGCTGATGGCTTGCACCAGGATCGGTGAACCAAAACCATCGAGACCCTGCTACACCTCTCCTGGTGCCTCCAGTAACAGACTAACCTGTCTAGTCTGGCCATCCTGTCCATACCTCAGTAAAGAAAAGTAAAGAGCCCCCGTCACGTCAAGTGGCGTATAAGGAATATGGTGTTAGTGACCCTATATTTTACAGACCTTCAGCACATGATTTTTTGGGTTATGTGGTCAGTATTACGCCCGTGCTGCTTTACTTTCCCAGAAAAAAAGCCGGTACCCATTTAAGGCTGGGTGAACCCGGAAGCCGTCGGTTGGGATCGAACCCTACCCCTTGTCGTGGTAGTCCAGTTCACTAACCACTGAGCTATCGCGGCTCCCAATGTGGTCGGTAAAGAATGGAAATGGCAGGACAAAATCACTAACATAGAATTGTGGAAATGTACCAGTCAAATACCAGTGGATAAAGAGATACAGCGAAGACAATGGCGCTGGATAGGACACACACTCTACGGAAGCCAACTGAGAGTATTACACAACAGGCCCTTTTTTGGAATCCCCAGGGGAAAAGACAAAGAGGAAAACCAAGGAATTCTTGGAGAAGACAGATAGAAGCAGAGATGAAGATGATGGGGAAAACATGGAATGATCTTAAAAGAAAGGCAAAAAAACAGAATGACTTGGAAAGTGTTTGTTGAAGACCAATACTCCACTGGGAGCTAAAAAGGTAGAAGAAGAAGAATGTGGTCGGTATTACGCCCATGCCGCTTTACTTTCCCAGAAAAAATCCAGTTCCCATTTAAGGCTGGGTGAACTTGGAAGCCATCGGTTGGGATCGAACCCTACCTCTTGTCCTTTGTAGTCCAGTTCACTAACGACTGAGCTATCGCAGCTCCCTTGTCCATGCCTCAGGCATGGTTCCAATTATTACAATCACCAGAAGGCAGACTGTCCCAGTTCTGTGCTCTACAACTGTAGGTGCTTCGCGACCACTAAGTATATGCATATTAATTAACGGCATAGATTTGTGCAAAAGCGGAGCTAGTAAAATGCTTGCTTTAAGAGCAGTGAGCCTGAGCTGATTAGGATCCTATTCCACCTTTCCGTGGTGGACCTGAAAAATAACTCTAGACTAATGAGTAATTTAAGGAGGAAAGTAATTCACTACTAAACAAGTTGAAAAGTTCAAGCTGTGGTTAGATTTGAACCTACTACCTTCTTGTCCATAAACCAACGTCTTTCCCAATAATGTAAATCTTTTACATCTGCAGCACTGAATAAACTTGCCAGATGCTCTAACCAAATGCCCTAACCAGGCTATATGTCACATGACATATATTGCTTGCTTGCTTACGTTCGCCCGATGACTAAATTATTCTAAAATATTCGTAGACTAGAATTCCTCTTCGTCATCCGTCCTTAAAAGGACGTTAAGTGGACGTGTCTGCGTTGCGTTGTGGTTTGCAGTATAACTGTTATATTTGCGCCTTTCGGCCCAACACATCCGACTTCAGCACAACATTTTTGAGTACCGGGTTGTCTTCCCTCTTCGATCCCTGCTTGCTAGGCCAGACTAGACAGGTTAGTCTGTTACTAGAGGCTCCGCGGAGAGGTGGAGCAGGGTCTGGATGGTTTTGGTTCACTGCTCCTGGCGTAAGCCATCAGCTGTGGGTCGCTGACAGCTTCCAGCTCTGGTGCTGGGAGACACGCCTTGGCCTCCACATGACCTATATTAATGTAGAGGAGTCAAGTGTTCCATTTCACTATAAAAGGTCATGGCATTTAAAAAAAAAAAAAAGAATTGATGATGGGGGTTAATGGTACTCTCCCTCAATATCGTTACCTCTCAAACTTATTAAACTACATGCCACCTCCGAAGACGGAGTTATCTGCCTGTGCGGCGAGGGACCACTGTGCACACGGCTGACAGTGAAAAACGGATTGTCATGCAAAATTCAGTTCCTAGTCTCTAGGAACTTAATGATGTCCATCCAGCAACTGAGCTGAGAGCAGTCACAACTGACTACGTGCGTTAGAATTGGTGAACAACAGCTGATCACAGCTCTATTCCACCTTCAAGTGATACTCCTGAAGACATACAGTCTGGCCTGTTGAGTCGAGATCGAAGAGGGAAGACAACCCGATACTAAAAAAAAATGCAATGCTGAATTTGGATATCTTTGGCAGAACTCGCAAATATCACAGTCTATGAAACAATCATCAACATCCACTTAACGTCCCTTAGAGGGCAGGTAAGGGAGAAGACTATCTATTCCTTTACTAGTTATCAGGTGAACTTCAGAACGAAAGAAACTAGATGCTGATGTTTTCAGCTGGGTAGACTGAACATTGTCAGGAATGAGATTTAACAACCATCAATTTATTGGACAAGCTAACACCGGACTGATGACTGTTTTTTTATATAGAAAATATCTAACACTTTCAAAAATATATCTTCTTCTACCTTTCAGCTGCTGCCTGTGGAGCATAGGTCTTCAAAAAAACACTTTCTAAGTCGTTCTGTTTCTTGCTATTCTTTTAAGATCATTCCATGTCTTCCCCATCATCTTCATCTCTGCTTCTCTCTGTCTTCTCCAAGAATTTCTCGGTCTTCCTCTTTGTCTTTTCCCTTGGGGATTCCAAAAAAGGGCATGTTGTGTAAACCTCTCAGTTGACTTCCGCTGTGTGTGTTCTATCCAGCACCATCGTCTTCGCTGCATCTTTTTATCCACTGGTATTTGACTGGTACATTTCCATAATTCTATGTTAGTGATCTTGTCCTGCCATTTCCATCCTTTTATTCTGCGTAAGCATCCATTAATGAAAGTCTGTATCTTCATGATTGTCATTTTGTCACATTCAAAAATATATGTTGTGGACTAAATTTCTCGCATTTGACTAGCATCAAATGCTTTCAACAAGCTAACATCTGGGGATCCATACTCATACAAAGCTTAAATTATTCAACTTCTGTGTGTTACCAAATCCTTTTATAGGAAATTAAGTGCTTTGAAAATAAATATCTTGGAGGAAACTCACAACGTAAGTTGGAGAGAATACTTTCAAATGTTATCTTGGAGGAAACTCACAACGTAAGTTGGAGAGAATACTTTCAAATGTTATCTTGGAGGAAACTCACAACGTAAGTTGGAGAGAATACTTTCAAATGTTATCTTGGAGGAAACTCACAACGTAAGTTGGAGAGAATACTTTCAAATGTTATCTTGGAGGAAACTCACAACGTAAGTTGGAGAGAATACTTTCAAATGTTATCTGGAGGAAACTCACAACGTAAGTTGGAGAGAATACTTTCAAATGTTATCTTGGAGGAAACTCACAACGTAAGTTGGAGAGAATACTTTCAAATGTTATCTTGGAGGAAACTCACAACGTAAGTTGGAGAGAATACTTTCACTTGGAGGAAACTCACAACGTAAGTTGGAGAGAATACTTTCAAATGTTATCTTGGAGGAAACTCACAACGTAAGTTGGAGAGAATACTTTCAAATGTTATCTTGGAGGAAACTCACAACGTAAGTTGGAGAGAATACTTTCAAATGTTATCTTGGAGGAAACTCACAACGTAAGTTGGAGAGAATACTTTCAAATGTTATCTTGGAGGAAACTCACAACGTAAGTTGGAGAGAATACTTTCAAATGTTAAGATAAGATAAGAGTAAACAGGAATATGTTGAGAATACATCGGTCTTATGCTGAGAATGGAAGACACAAAACGTCTCTATCAGGCTATCATGTGGAAAACATCTGGTAAAAGAAAACAAGAAAGACCAAGAGAATCGCAATGCATAACAATTACCAGGGAATGCTCAACTATGGGGCCAAGAAACATGCAAGATGTACAAGAACCAGCAGCAAATCTTCACTTGTGGAGAGCTATGACTTCCGTCCTATGTCTTGTCTTTCGGCTCGAGAGGCACTCACCTAACCAGCTTGGTTCATACATTCTTCTAGATTCTTGATCCTTCTAGCACCGCTACACGCCACATAGGGCTACTAATGTTTTTTGCTATCCATCTCTGTTCTGAACGAGATGTACGTTATTATCCATTGAGTCTTTGCCTGCCAACTTTACTTCTCGTGTAAGTGTTCTTTCAATCGCTCTCTCTCTTTCTCTCTCTCTCTCTCTCTGACGTCCTCTTTTTCTGTATTCTGATGTTACCCATATAAGAATTTGTTTGGAAATTCTTTTGTTGTCTCTTCTCACCTCATGTTCGTCATATGTCCATCTTCTCTTCCTAATTGTAGATGGGATCGCTAGTTGCACGGCCATTTCTCATATTTCTTTCTATATTAGTCTTGATTAACTCCATTGTACACAAAGTATTCTTATTATGCATTTGTCCTCAAAAGCAGTCCGTTTTTTCTCAATCTCTTTTGTTGTTTTCCAGCTTTTACGTGCTTAGGTAAGGGTTGATAGCACGTTTGAGTATTAATATTATTCAAGGAATATATTTTACGTTTTGTTTTCTTGCTTACTATTATTTATTTCATATTTTGTCCAAGTTTTTTAAAAATTTTCTGCTGCTTTTGCTATCCTTCTGATCTCGTTTTCTTTTGTCTCGCCTACTTGGTTTATATTACTACCAAAATATGCATAGTGGTCCACTTTTCCCACTGTCTGTTGATTTAGATATATATTTCCCTCTGGTGTATTTTTATTTGTCATTATTTATAACCCAGAATTGACATGAATTAACGCAGCCATTTGTCACCAGTAATCGTTGAATGCATTCTTTTAGTGCTCATATTTTTCCATGTGTGACTCCTAAATGGATTATTCATGCAGCCGTTTGATTTAAGTTATCCTTTAATCGATTCATCTAACAGCCTCTGAGCTGCTAAGCTCACAGTACAATTCTTTCCGACAATCAGAGCTCAGGGGTATCAGTGAATCGAGTCATTGTATCTATACGCACAGTGTGTAACTCTTTATCTATTCGTCTTCTTCTTATCTCTTTTACGCTAATGTTTGTATCTAGCAACAAATAGTATTTGAGCTGTGTTCTTCAAACCTCCAGCACGCCTTCCACTCCAACACGCGGCGCCGACTCCTTAAGTGTTGCCTTGATGGATGGGAGTTTAACTCGTTGTAGACATTAGAGTTGGTTACTTTACGGATAGCATCGATCACTGGAAGTAAGAAACAATCTAGGAGTGCACTTTGGGAGTCCCCAATCGGCCATCCACTATTATAAACTGAATTCATGAATGCTGAGACATCGGCTTAATATTTCTACAGATGTATGATGATTTCCCTAAGATTTACACTACATAGTAATTATTACTAGGGGGCAGTGGTGAGGAGTGTAGAATACTCCAAGGTATGAAGACAGCTTCACAAGGGAGGAACACAACACACTACTGACGTTTCCGCCTGAGGCCTTCTTCAGAGTACAAGGACAACGAAAACAAACGATGAAACACAATTATCTATAAATACATGATCAGAAGAAGATGATAGAAAAGAAAAAAGTAGGATGATGAAAAAATAAGAGAGCTAAGATAAGAATATAGAAAGAATATGAGAATATATGTATAATTATAATATTTAATTAATTATGTAAAATATAAATATATATTTATGTAATTATTACTAGTTGATGATATCCTGATAATAAACAAGAGCTTGGGTTCGATCCCGACCGACGGCTTCTGATTCACCCAGCCTTTAATGGGTACATATTTTTTTCTGGGAAAGTAAAGCGGCGCGGGCGTAATACCGACCACATTACCCCCAAAATCATGTGCCGAAGGTCTGTAAAATTTATGGTCACTAACACCATATTCCCTATACGCCACTTGGCGTGACGCGGGGTACTTTACTTTTTTTTTTTTAAAAAACTGATAATAAAACAATGCACATAATGTATTTAATATATCATCATCATGTGCCATACCAAGGGAGCCGCGATAGCTCAGTGGTTAGTGAACTGGACTACCACGGACAAGGAGTAGGGTTCGATCCCAACCAACGGCCTCCGGGTTCACCTAACCTTAAATGGGTACCGGATTTTTTTCTGGGAAAGTAAAGCAGCACGGGCATAATACTGACCACATTACCCCAAAAATCATGTGCAGAAGGTCTGTAAAATATAGGGTCACTAACACCATATTTCCCTATACGCCACTTGGTGTTACGGAGGTATTTTACTTTTTTTATGTGGCCATACCGGATGACGTAGATGATTATATCCTTCCACGATCTTCTATCCACTGTGCATCGTATAAATTCTTTTATTAACTGTTTTCCATGCCATGGCACCAAGCTATCTAGTATTTTCTATCTTTGTCGTCCGCGATCTCTCTCTTTCCCTGTGTTTTGCCAGTTGTAACCAAGTATTCAAATTTTCCTCTTCTTATGATGTGCCCGAAAAATGTTGACTGTTTCTTTCTGATGTTTCTTAAGAGCTCCTTTTTTTGTGTTGGCCTGCCTCTATGAGAATTTCTTCATTGGTGGTTTTAGCTGTCCAGGGAACTTTCAACATTCTTCTGGGAAATCCCATCACTGTGGCCCATAATCGCCTCTTTATTTGTTTGTTTACTGTCAATGATTCGCTTCCCTAGGTCAGAATTGGTTGTATATAGCACCGATGAACTCACTTTCTCACTTCTATTGACATTAGCTTGTTGCATACAATATTTTTCATTTTCTGACATGCTATTTTGACCTTACCTATTCAGCTTTTTATTTATGTCGTGCATCTTCCATCTGATGTTATTATTGTGCACAAGTATTTGACGCGTTGCACTTGTTTCAGATTTGCCCTGTTTATTTTTATGCTGCATGATGGTGATGATTGTCTCTTTGATATAACCATTACTTCTGTTTTCTTACTATCCAGACTGAGACCTTTCTTGTTGCTTTCTTTTACTATTATATCTATCATTTCTTGTAGTTCATTCTCTGTCTCTGAAAAAAAATATTGAATATAAGTCAGTCTTTTAGGCAAGTTACGATTCTGTTCATCGGTTCAAATAGACTGGTACACATCTGTTTATCAATGCTATTTTAATTGTCTTTCTCATTGAAGAAATATCTATCTATCTATTGTCCTTTCGAGCCGAAGACGGTACATAGGGCAGAACTACAATCTCAAAAACAGAAACCTTGCGTGCCAAAATGGCACATATTGCAGAGATCACTGCTTCTAAAATCTATGGTTCTGTTTCCATAACAATACTTTTTACAATGGCAGCTTGTCAAGCCATCGATCAATCTCCTTAGTCGCCTCGTACGACATGCCTGGAAGGTCACAGTGTAACTATTCTTTACTTCCCACATAATGAGGCCCCGGTAACACACTGGAGGATGAAATATAACGTGTATAAAAATCTTATTTGTCTTTGTTTTATTCAAGTTACAACACGTTATATATCACATTTTAAAAACTCTTTGTGGTTAAATCGACATACTTTGCGCTAATGTTAAACTAGTCATGTTTCGAAACGTTTGTTTCCAAAAGCATAAAAATACTGAAATATCGTTAAAACCATCATTACTAATTCAGTTAGAACATTCTTATTTATATTCGCGCGCTATCGAAAACTGGAGATACTCCAATAATAAATATTTTTTTTTTTTTGGAATGAGCGGATTGGGTAGACTTAGGTCATCATACGCCATAAACATTGTATCATGGATGGAGTTATAGCTAAAATACTAATTTTAACGTAAAAACAAGCAACTGTGAGAAGCATGCAGCGGCGAACACACCTTACATACTTACTAACTTGATAAGCACAACATTAAATCGACGAGCTAGTCGGGATATCACTGAAAAATGAATAAATGCAGAAAAAACTTGTGTATATCTAAAGGAATAATGTATTTGGAAATTATCCCATTGCAGCACTTAAACCAAAATATTCAGCTTAAGAGCTGCATATTTATAAGTGCATTTGTTAGGATAGCTTTCTGTGCTTATGTAACTAACGACTAGTACTCTTCATCTTCGTCTACCTTTTTAGCTCCCAGTGGAGCATAGGTCTTCAATAAGCACTGCCCAAGTCGTTCTGTTTTTTGCCATTCTTTTAAGATAATTCCATGTCTTCCCCATCATCTTCATCTCTGCTTCTATCTGTCTTCTCCAAGAATTCCTTGGTCTTCCTCTTTGTCTTTTCCCCTGGGGATTCCAAAAAAGAGCTGTTGTTTAATACTTGTGCAGCTTTTCCTTGTTCGTTTAGGGTACGTACGTTCCAGGTGCCAATTCTGAAGGATTTCCTGGTAGACAAAGGGTGAGTCGGCAACCCGGACTCCTTACGGCTTTCTCCGGCTTGCGTTATACGTCTCTTAGACAAAGAGCCCTTATCTTTCCTATATAGCGGATTTACTTTTTTTTCTGTCTTTGACTTTTCCATGTTTGTGAAGTTTTTTCGGCTTATATTTTTTACAGTATGGGATAGCCAGTCCCATGCCCAACCCTCCTTTCTCGCCTCTTACGAACATGCCTGGTACAGCGCTATTCTTTACTCCCCTTTCGGGCCCCGGCAGCGCACGGGCGAGTACTCTTCACGGCTGTCTTTAAAAGTCTAGATGCAGAACGGTACCACAATTAATATACACAATACAGGAGGAGCTTTCATTGCAGTGGGAAATACGTGGAAATCAAAGATATCAGGGCCACATGTAACAATAATACATCAACTCCATTGGTAAGTCAGTTCTGTTACGTCTTTCAAACATGGAGAACAACAAAATAAACACTCAGAACACTTTAAAGAAGAATGGGAAGAATTGGGTGGATAGAGAAGAAAACAAATAATGAAGTTTTGAAACAGTTGAAAATGAAGAAAACTATTTAACACAATTCGAACAAAACAAATTAATTTTCCGGACAGCAAAGAAACACAATAACCTACTGAAAGTCACTTATTATTATTATTATTTGTTGAGCATGGTAGCAGCCTATGGTACAAAAGACGGCACACGGAGATGAATATCATAAATTTAATTGTGATGCTGAACATTTTTTTTTCTCCAAGTTTTCTCAACGTTTCTGAAATTGCTATTTTGGTTGTGATTTCCCTTTTGATGTCTCTTTAATCTGTGCAACTTCCGAGATTTACTAAGCCACCACTTAACACTGATTTTCCTTGCAGGTATGCTTGTTTTTAAGATTGTTCATTATTTTCGTCCGTTCTTATTTGATCTCAAGTATTTCCCTGTTGAAGACATATGTTGTTTTATCTTGCATCATGTTCACATTGCCACAAGTAGGATCGACGTCTTCCGTAAAATCGAGGTCTTCATTTTGAGTCTTGTGTACTCATTCACTGTGTTATCTACACATCATTTCTGTATTATAAATAAAGTCGATGGCAATTCCAAACAAGAGAGATAAAATTCATCCTTTTTTCACCCCTGTTTTCATCTATAACCATTCACATGATCTTTCTTCGTGCGAACTTCACAGGAGCAGCCGTCATACAAATCTTTTATGATGTTGATATTTTATGGTGGTATTCCATATCGACTTTTGGGATATTCTACAGCGTGTCTCGAGCATATTGTCGAACAACTTTGTTTGAACTTGTGATTTACAGTGAGCAGCATTATCTTTGGCTTTTACACTTTCGGCTTCAGGTGTATATATTTGGGTAGCACGTTTGTCTTTTCAATTTCTGCTCGCTTTGCCAGACCAAATAGTAGGTTTCTGTGGATACTATTAGGAGATGTGGTAAGATCATGACCAGTTATGGTTCACCGATGTTGATATAATGGAGTCCTGTGACCGCTTTCAGTTCATGCACGAACTGTGCGAATTCCCGTTATTATCATGCACTACGCCTCCAGCTGGTATGTCTACAGCTGACTCCGTGGACCAGACCTGGCACACTATGCTTTATTACCTTTGCTATTTTATCGATCAGTAGTAGCCAGGGACTGAAGCTATAGTCTGTTTCAAAGCTTGTTCCGCTCTTCAAAATGCTGTAACCCAATTACAATTTGGTTGAAATTGTTGAATTTGTGCATTTAATCTGTTAATCATTATGACATTATGCGAAAATAAATTTCATTTTAAACAAATTTATGGGTTTTATTTTGGCGTATCTCCCCTCCCCCATTTTTCATTTTCCTCTCGGGCCGAAGACGGTACAAAGGACAAAAGTCATCGTTCTACACGATAAATTTTAAAAATCTTAATTTACACGCATTTTTCTCGTAATCCCTGCGAATGAACCACTTGACACTTATATCAAATAGAAAAGTGTCAACTTTCTGTACGTTCTAATTCATTTCAAAGGTGAAGTAAAATACGCCGTGGATTGGAAGTAATTACAATGATTCTAACAATGGCATTTATTACACTTCAATACATCGCCAGAAAATTGTTCAATATTTTTGTAAAAAGACTGATCGGGAGGGGAGAGATTTGATCGTATATCAAACCCTAAGAAGAGAATTATATACGTTTTGGGTTGAAGTCGACGGGTTTTTTTTCGCGGATTCCAAGAATGTGGATATTCATACTCAATGAATACAAGAAAAGAATGATTTGTTAGATTAGTTTTGACAGAGAATATATCGGAGAAGAAATGTGTAACAAGTTTGATTTGAAGGAAGAAGTGGCACTATAAATGTTGAAGATTTGGCTGCCAATGAAAAACAGCATTGAAGTTTAAAAATCTGCGTACAGAGAACTGTTAGGAGTGCATCCTTCACCTTTAGAAAGTTACTTACGGAAGAAACGGCATATGTTAGAAGCCACATCTAGTAGCCTTGAGAAGCAAGCATTTACATGAAGTCAAGGAAATGCGTAACGAATGTAGCGATATTGCATATTTGGATGAAGCGTGGATCGCCAGACAGGAGAAATGGAATGGTAGTTATCAGATGGAACGATTAAGAGGTTAGTATCTAGCAGCAAAGGGCAGCGCTTGATAGTTGCACATGCAGGTAGTAGACATAATGGGCATGGTGAAGAATGCAGAACTCGTTTTTTGTTTCAAAGTCAAGAGACAATCGGGACTATCACTGCGAGATGAACGGGCACATATTTAGAGAGTGGATGAAGGAAACTCTTCTTCCAACAATTGATCGATCCTCTTGTCTGATTGACAATGCATCATGGCACAGCTTAGTGATGAATGAAGATACAGTCCTGACACGATCCAGTACAAAGGATGAAATAAATATGTGGCTCGCATAGGAACACATACCTGGGTAAAGGCATAAAGATGTGGCTCACATAGGAACACATACCTGGGTAAAGGCATAAAGATGTGGCTCACATAGGAACACATACCTGGGTAAAGGCATAAAGATGTGGCTCACATAGGAACATATCTGGGTAAAGGCATAAAGATGTGGCTCACATAGGAACACATACCTGGGTAAAGGCATAAAGATGTGGCTCACATAGGAACACATACCTGGGTAAAGGCATAAAGATGTGGCTCACATAGGAACACATACCTGGGTAAAGGCATAAAGATGTGGCTTACATAGGAACACATACCTGGGTAAAGGCATAAAGATGTGGCTTACATAGGAACACATACCTGGTAAAGGCATAAAGATGTGGCTCACACAGGAACACATACCTGGGTAAAGGCATAAAGATGTGGCTCACATAGGAACACATACCTGGGTAAAGGCATAAAGATGTGGCTCACTTAGGAACACATACCAGGGTAAAGGCTAAAGATGTGCTCACACAGGACACATACCTGGGTAAAGACATAAAGATGTTGCTCACATAGGAACACATACCAGGTAAAGGCATAAAGATGTGGCTTACTTAGGAACACATACCAGGTAAAGGCATAAAGATATGGCTCACAAAGGAACACATACCTGTGTAAAGGCATAAAGATGTGGCTTACATAGGAACACATACCTGGGTAAAGACATAAAGATGTGGCTCACATAGGAACACATACCTGGGTAAAGGCATAAAGATGTGGCTCACACAGAACACATACCTGGGTAAAGGCATAAAGATGTGGCTCACATAGGAACACATACCTGGGTAAAGACATAAAGATGTGGCTCACACAGGAACACATACCTGGGTAAAGGCATAAAGATGTGGCTCACATAGGAACACATACCTGGGTAAAGGCATAAAGATGTGGCTCACTTAGGAACACATACAAAGGCTTAAAGATGGCTCACACAGGAACACATACCTGGGTAAAGACATAAAGATGTTGCTCACATAGGAACACATACCAGGTAAAGGCATAAAGATGTGGCTTACTTAGGAACACATAGGTAAAGCATAAAGATATGGCTCACAACACATACCTGGTAAAGGCATAAAGATGTGGCTTACATAGGAACACATACCTGGGTAAAGACATAAAGATGTGGCTCACATAGGAACACATACCAGGGTAAAGGCATAAAGATTCATTGTAACGCGAAGCTGATGTAAAGCTGATAATAATAATGACATTTTTTTAAAAGGAAAAAGTTGTATAGTAACAGCTTTACGTAGGTGAGAAACAAAGCAGAAGTGGATTGACGTTTCGGCCATGATGGCCTTCAGCTGGAACAACAAACAATATATATATATATATTTTTTTTTTTTTGGTCCTGTCGAGCCGAAGACGGCACATAGGGCAGAACCACAGTCTCAAAAACAGAAACCTTGCGTGCCAAAATGGCGCATATTGCAGAGATCACTGCATCTAAAATCTATGGCTGTTTCCATAACAATACTTTTTACAATGACAGCTTGTCAAGCCATCGATCAACCTCCTTAGTCGTCTCTTACGACATGCCTGGAAGGTCACTATTCTTTATTTCTCACATAATGAGGCACCGGTAACTCACGGGAAATATATATATGTGTATACAATAATCCCTCAGTTATCGCGATTAATAGGGACCAGAACCGGCCGCGATAAGTGAAAAACCTTGAATTAGTGTCACCCTCTCATTTTTAACATAAGTACATTTTTTGTGTATGTATAATATCAATAAGTGTATATGAAACCATATAAGTGCAAAATGAACTGCGAAGTAGCAAGGGATGACTGGTATGTATGTATGTATGTATATCCATATATATATATATATAGGAGGCGAAGGCGCGCCTCCCAGCACCAGAGCTGGAAGTTGTCAGCGATCCACAGATGATAGCTTGCGCCAGGATCGGTGAACCAGAACCATCCAGACCCTGCTCCACCTCTCCGTGGTGCCTCTAGTAACAGACTGACCTGTCTAGTCTGGCCAAGAGAGCAGGGATCGAAGAGGGAAGACAACCCGGTACTCAAATGTCATGCTGAAGTCGGATGTGTTGGGCCGACAGGCGCAAATATAACAGTTATACTGTAAACCACAACACAACGCAGACACGCCTACTTAACGTCCTTTTAAGGGCGGATGATGACGAGGTACAATCTTTAAGTCATCGGGCGAATGCAAGCAAGCAATAGGGATATAGACATAAATCAACTACATGGCGATAATATACTAGACTCTCAACAACAAAGACAGGAAAATAAGTCACTTCCCTGTGGTTAGGAGCTTGGTCAGTCAGGAAGCTTATCAGGCACCGACTGGACTGAAATTAATATGGCCGGTCGACAGCACGGGACACAGGTGCGAAATACCATTTCATGACATGTATATGAAACCTGAATTGCTACCCCTTGTAAAATAGACACAAGGGTCAAAGATTAATCCAAAAGCATGGTCATAGATATTTGAGACTAGCAGGTCATAGATGTTTGAGACTAGCACCTTACCATTCACACTTAAACCCAATAGAACTAGTTTGAGCAAAAGTCAAAGGACAAGTAGCAGCTGGAAATAAAACCTTCAAATTGTGCCGTGTTAAGACACTTACCGATGACGCTCTCTCAAAGATAGACAAATATTACATGACAAAATGTTGTGGGGGGGGGGGGGGTGTGTGTGTGTGTGAAATGTTAGGTACAGTTTGAGGACGCGAGATTTGAAACGGACTATAATATTGACATGGCTCTACTAAGCCGGGCTTAATTTTAGTTTAGTCGACAGATTACCATTGCATATCGGACAAGTCCAAAAGATTTCAAGTCTCCAAAGTAGCGACCAACGACACCGGTGATCAGGTGTTGTGTTGGTTGACAAGTTTTCTTGTAACCTACCTGGCTGCCATTGGCTATTATGGTTTTAATTCGTTTGCTGTGAGACCGAGGCCTTCCATAACCAATAACCAATGGCTATTCTGTCCGAGACCAAGGACATAAGATTAGATATTATTCTCCTAGCCTTACAAGATGTGACTGCCATTGGCTATTCTGTCCGTGACCAAGGACATAAGATTAGATATAATTCTCCTAGCTTTACAAGATGTGACTGCCATTGGCTATTCTGTCCGTGACCAAGGACATAAGATTAGATATTATTCTCCTAGCTTTACAAGATGTGACTGCCATTGGCTATTCTGTCCGTGACCAAGGACATAAGATTAGATATAATTCTCCTAGCTTTACAAGATGTGACTGCCATTGGCTATTCTGTCCGTGACCAAGGACATAAGATTAGATATTATTCTCCTAACTTTACAAGATGTGACTGCCATTGGCTGCTTCCATCCGTGTACAAGGGCAAACAAAAGAAAATTGATATAAATTTAGACACACATTTTCTTTCTCTACTTTTGATCTGCACATCTCGTGACGTTGCCGGCCTTCTGTGTCACTTTGTGCTCAGCCTGGTGCGGTTGCATACAAAACCCCTTCATCATGAACCATTTGTCGTTGCGTTTCACTTACCCTCCTGTGTACACTTAATTCCCCTCTGGTCGAAGACATAGGATAGAAACCATAACTCTCCATGCTGACCATTCATTGCTATTTAAGGTCTTGTTTTGTTCTTAGGCCCATTCTGCTTCTTCTACCTTTTAACTCTTTGGAGCATAGATCTTCAACAAATACTTTCCAAGCCGTTATGTTTCTTGCCATTCTTTTAAGATTACTCCATGTCTTCCCCATTATCTTCCTCTGCTTCCATCTGTCTTCTCCAAGAATATTTTGATCCACCATATTGACCGGAAGTTCACGTCCTCCTGAAAATGATGGTCGTCATATTTTTAAAAAAAATGTATAGCGGTTGATGATGGTAGGACATCGCCTTGACTCCAAATCCAAACATATGAAACACACGAAGGTTCGGGGTCTAAATGCCAGTTGAAGCACATTTTTGATGATGCACCCAGCCTCGTTAAATGGGTACCAGAGATATTCTGTGAAAGGGAAAAGGACGGACTGCTGCTCCTGCTCATGAAGTTGAGGCTTATTCCACTGAAGTCGGTAACAACACTTCATGACACTAACAACAATTGCTATGTGTCTACGTTCACTTTGACAAGTCTTCTCATACATCCTTTAGCTAGCGACAATAATCTTCTGAAGAAACGTCTGTTGCAGCTTTACACGTACAAACGTAACCAAACAGAAGGTTTTTATTCAGATTTAAATTGCTAAAGTTGCAAGTTTCTATTATTATTTTGGCTTTTTGACACAGCTTCACTGCTGACTGGTTTGTCTGAATGATTAGATATTGTATTATAGATTCATGCTTATTCATATATAGTCTACCACATTTTGCTCCGTAGATAATTGGAAGTATTTTTTTTTTTTTTAGTAGGAGCTCTTTATTATTAAATTTTATGTCAATGGTTGTGTCGGTAAAATCCATACGTTTTATTTTTTCCTGTTAATATCGTTTTATAAAATGATCCGCAATGTTTGAATTCGAGGCGCGCGTGTGTGTGTGTGCGCGCGCACGTGTGTTTGCATACATGTGTGCGTGCGGGTAGAACTCCAGATCATAGCCATCTATAGATTTATAAAAGCCCGTGGGCAGAAAATGAAATGGAAACCCCACAGCTAGTATGGCATATCATCTATAGACAGATGGCTGACTTCACTCTACCCACAGCCCTCCCTGCTTGCATAGCTGAAAACTTCACGCTATTTGGTTTTCCATGAATTTCCTGTTAATTTATAGTAAAAGTAAAGTACCCCTGTCACGCCAAGTGGTGTATAGGGAAATGGTGTTAGTGACCATAAATTTTACGATTTTTGGGGTAATGTGGTCGGTATTACGCCCGTGTCGCTTTACTAACCCAGAAAAAAATCCGGTACCCATTTAAGGCTGGGTGAACCGGACCCTGTCGGTTGGGATCGAACCCTGCCTCTTGTCCTTTTGTAGTCCAGTTCACTAACCATTGAGCTATCGCGGCTTGTTAATTTATAGATGGCTTATAAATCTATATACGGGTACCGCCAGATCACTGCCAACTATAAATTTGCTTAGCCCCGCGGGCTGAAAGGGGCCACCCACACTTTGTAACATTTTCAGCTTTACGAACAGTGGCGGTTGTGGGTAAAATGACGTCAGCTGTCTGTAGTTCTCAATATCTGAAGACGTCACAATCTTTGAGTGATTTCGCGAAATGCCTCTCCGCCCGTAGGCCTTAATAAATCTATATCGGGTTGTGGCCGGATCAACTGCAAAATTGTGACCTTCTAAGATTTCATTGTTTGTCGACTAAAAAATATGGAACGCGTCACGAATGTGTGTGTCATCATTGCATACACACTATGTTGCGTCTTAGGAACGAACAGGATCTGCTCCTATCACTGTAGTACTGACGTGACATCGCCACTTATATTTCTCAACCCAGTTCGCTCAGGGGAATCTTCCAAACTTCGTGACGTTTTCTGCATTGCGAGCAGGGGCAGTTGGGGTTAAAATGACGCCAGCCGTCTAAAGCTCAAGACGTCACAAGCATATGGGTGTTTTCGAAAAAAAAAAAAACGTTTCAGCCCTTCGGCTTGAGATATTTGTGTGTGCCTTGGATGTGATATGTGTCTGTGCTTTGGCTTGTCTGTCTATCTGTGTTGGCAGGTAACATTTGTCTGTATTGGCTTTGACTGTGGTGATTGCCAGCATTTGTCTGTTGCTAATTGTCTATGATTGTTTAGTCACGTTCCTCTGTTATGTTGTCTGTCTCTGCTGGTTGGTAGCTTTGTTTGTCTGTTCTGTCTCTGCTGGTTGGTAGCTTTGTTTGTCTGTTTTGTCTCTGCTGGTTGGTAGCTTTGTTTGTCTGTTTTGTCTCTGCTGGTTGGTAGCTTTGTTTGTCTGTTTTGTCTCTGCTGGTTGGTAGCTTTGTCTGTCTGTTTTGTCTCTGCTGGTTGGTAGCTTTGTTTGTCTGTTTTGTCTCTGCTGGTTGGTAGCTTTGTTTGTCTGTTTTGTCTCTGCTGGTTGGTAGCTTTGTTTGTCTGTTTTGTCTCTGCTGGTTGGTAGCTTTGTTTGTCTGTTTTGTCTCTGCTGGTTGGTAGCTTTGTTTATCTGTTTTGTCTCTGCTGGTTGGTAGCTTTGTTTGTCTGTTTTGTCTCTGCTGGTTGGTAGCTTTGTTTGTCTGTTTTGTCTCTGCTGGTTGGTAGCTTTGTTTGTCTGTCTGTTTTGTCTCTGCTGGTTGGTAGCTTTGTTTGTCTGTCTGTTTTGTCTCTATTGGTTAGTAGCTTTGTTTGTCTTTATCGTCTCTGCTGGTTGGTAGCTTTGTTTGTGTCCGTCTGTTTTGGCCAGTAATATTCGGCTGTCTTGTTTCTGCTGGTTGGTAGCTTTGTTTGTGTCTGTTTTGGTCAGTAATATTCGTCTGTCTTGTCTCTGCTGGTTGGTAGCTTTGTTTGTGTCTGTTTTGGTCAGTAATATTTGTCTGTCTTATCTCTGCTGGTTGGTAGCTTTGTTTGTGTCTGTTTTGGCCAGTAATATTCGTCTGTCTTGTCTCTGCTGGTTGGTAGCTTTGTTTGTGTTTGTGTCTGTTTTGCCCAGTAATATTCGTTTGTCTTGTCTCTGCTGGTTGGTAGCTTTGTTCGTGTCCGTCTGTTTTGGCCAGTAATATTCGTCTGTCTTGTCTCTGCTGGTTGGTAGCTTTGTTTGTGTTTGTGTCTGTTTTGCCCAGTAATATTCGTTTGTCTTGTCTCTGCTGGTTGGTAGCTTTGTTTGTGTTTGTGTCTGTTTTGCCCAGTAATATTCGTTTGTCTTGTCTCTGCTGGTTGGTAGCTTTGTTTGTGTCTGTCTGTTTTGGTCAGTAATATTCACTTGTCTTGTCTCTGCTGGTTGGTAGCTTTGTTTGTGTCTGTCTGTTTTGGCCAGTAATATTCGCTTGTCTCTACTGGTTGGTAGCTTTGTTTGTGTCTGTTTTGGCCCGTAAAATTTATTTTTCTGGTCTCTACTAGTTGGTAGCTCTGTTCGTGTCTGTCTGTTTTGGCCAGTATAATTCACTTGTCTTGTTTCTGCTGGTTGATAGCTTTGTTTGTGTCTGTCTGTTTTGGCCAGTAATATTCGCTTGTCTTGTTTCTGCTGGTTGGTAGCTTTGTTTGTGTCTGTCTGTTTTGGCCAGTAATATTCGCTTGTCTTGTTTCTGCTGGTTGGTAGCTTTGTTTGTGTCTGTCTGTTTTGGCCAGTAATATTCGTCTGTCTTGTCTCTGCTGGTTGGTAGCTTTGTTCGTGTATGTATGTTTTGGCCAGTAATATTCATTTGTCTTGTCTCTGCTGGTTGGTAGCTTTGTTTGTGTCTGTCTGTTTTGGTCAGTAATATTCGCTTGTCTTGTCTCTGCTGGTTGGTAGCTTTGTTGGTGTCTGTCTGTTTTGGCCAGTAATATTCACTTATCTTGTCTCTGCTGGTTGGTAGCTTTGTTCGTGTATGTATGTTTTGGCCAGTAATATTCGTTTGTCTTGTCTCTGCAGGTTGGTAGCTTTGTTTGTGTCCGTCTGTTTTGGCCAGTAATATTCATTTGTCTTGTCTCTGCTGGTTGGTAGCTTTGTTCGTGTATGTATGTTTTGGCCAGTAATATTCGTTTGTCTTGTCTCTGCTGGTTGGTAGCTTTGTTTGTGTCTGTCTGTTTTGGCCAGTAATATTCGTCTGTCTTGTCTCTGCTGGTTGGTAGCTTTGTTTGTGTCTATCTGTTTTGGCCAGTAATATTCGTTTGTCTTGTCTCTGCTGGATGGTAGCTTTGTGTCTGTCTGTTTTGGCCAGTAATATTCATTTGTCTTGTCTCTGCTGGTTGGTAGCTTTGTTTGTGTCTGTCTGTTTTGGCCAGTAATATTCGTTTGTCTTGTCTCTGCTGGTTGGTAGCTTTGTTTGTGTCCGTCTGTTTTATCCAGTAATATTCATTTGTCTTGTCTCTGCTGGTTGGTAGCTTTGTTTGTGTCCGTCTGTTTTGGCCAGTAATATTCGCTTGTCTTGTCTCTGCTGGTTGGTAGCTTTGTTTGTGTCTGTCTGTTTTGGCCAGTAATATTCGTTTGTCTTGTCTCTGCTGGTTGGTAGCTTTGTTTGTGTCTGTCTGTTTTGGCCAATAATATTCGTCTGTCTTGTCTCTGCTGGTTGGTAGCTTTGTTTGTGTCTGTCTGTTTTGGCCAGTAATATTCGTTTGTTTTGTCTCTGCTGGTTGGTAGATTTGTTTGTGTCTGTCTGTTTTGGCCAGTAATATTCATTTGTCTTGTCTCTGCTGGTTGGTAGCTTTGTTCGTGTCCGTCTGTTTTGGCCAGTAATATTCGTTTGTCTTGTCTCTGCTGGTTGGTAGCTTTGTTTGTGTCCGTCTGTTTTGGCCAGTAATATTCGCTTGTCTTGTTTCTGCTGGTTGGTAGCTTTGTTTGTGTCCGTCTGTTTTGGCCAGTAATATTCGCTTGTCTTGTTTCTGCTGGTTGGTAGCTTTGTTTGTGTCTGTCTGTTTTGGCCAGTAATATTCATCTGTCTTGTCTCTGCTGGTTGGTAGCTTTGTTCGTGTATGTATGTTTTGGCCAGTAATATTCATTTGTCTTGTCTCTGCTGGTTGGTAGCTTTGTTTGTGTCTGTCTGTTTTGGTCAGTAATATTCACTTGTCTTGTCTCTGCTGGTTGGTAGCTTTGTTTGTGTCTGTTTTGGCCAGTAATAATTCGCTTGTCTTGTCTCTGCTGGTTGGTAGCTTTGTTCGTGTATGTATGTTTTGGCCAGTAATATTCGTTTGTCTTGTCTCTGCTGGTTGGTAGCTTTGTTTGTGTCTGTCTGTTTTGGCCAGTAATATTCGTCTGTCTTGTCTCTGCTGGTTGGTAGCTTTGTTGGTGTCTGTCTGTTTTGGCCAGTAATATTCGTTTGTCTTGTCTCTGCTGGTTGGTAGCTTTGTCTGTGTCTCTGTTTTGGCCAGTAATATTCGTTTGTTTTGTCTCTGCTGGTTGGTAGTTTTGTTTGTGTCTGTCTGTTTTGTCCAGTAATATTCATTTGTCTTGTCTCTGCTGGTTGGTAGCTTTGTTCGTGTCTGTCTGTTTTGGCCAGTAATATTCATTTGTCTTGTCTCTGCAGGTTGGTAGCTATGTTTGTGTCTGTCTGTTTTGGTCAGTAATATTCGCTTGTCTTGTCTCTGCTGGTTGGTAGCTTTGTTTGTGTCTGTCTGTTTTGGCCAGTAATATTCGTTTGTCTTGTCTCTGCTGGTTGGTAGCATTAATGCATGGTGGCCATGCCTCATCAATGGTGAGTGGTTATCACTTGAATTTGAATGTTCATGTTGGCTTACATAGTATCTGTCTGTGACTTAAAACATTTATATGGGACCCTGTAACATTTATATGGGACTCTGTAACATGTAAAAATTATTATTTATTGTTATTATAACCAATTATCATTGATTATGTAGGTTATGTCTGTGACCTTGTAACATTTACCTGTGATCCTGTAACATTTGAATATGACAGTAGCATTTATCAGTGACTAACATTTATATGTGACACTAACATTTATCTGTGAGACTGCAACATTTCTCTGTGACTGCAACATTTCTCTGACTATTTAATGTTTATCTTTGACTAATATCTGTGACTGTAACATTTATCTGCAACTCTGACTGTGATAGCCTGTAACATTATCTGTGTATCTGACAATACTTAATAGTAAATTGTCTGTGACTGTACTTTTCTCCTTTGTTTCTAGTAACAGTTACTTTGCTTACAACTCATTTAATCTGTGGTGTTTTTGTGCCTTTTAATTCTAGCAAGATAACTTTAATTGTTAGTGAAAGTTACCAGATATCTCTGTTTACCATGGACTATATTTGACCGACAGCGCTGTTTACCTTTGACTATATTTGACCGACAGTGCTGTTTACCTTGGACATATTTGACCGACAGTGCTGTTTACCTTTGACTATATTTGACCGACAGTGCTGTTTACCTTTGACAATATTTGACCGACAGTGCTGTTTACCTTGGACTATATTTGACCGACAGTGCTGTTTACCTTTGACTATATTTGACCGACAGTGCTGTTTACCTTGGACTATATTTGACCGACAGCGCTGTTTACCTTTGACTATATTTGACCGACAGTGCTGTTTACCTTGGACAATATTTGACCGACAGCGCTGTTTACCTTTGACTATATTTGACCGACAGTGCTGTTTACCTTGGACAATATTTGACCAACAGTGCTGTTTACCTTGGACTATATTTGACCGACAGTGCTGTTTACCTTTGACTATATTTGACCGACAGTGCTGTTTACCTTGGACAATATTTGACCAACAGTGCTGTTTACCTTTGACTATATTTGACCAACAGTGCTGTTTACCATGGACTATATTTGACCGACAGTGCTGTTTACCTTGGACAATATTTGACCAACAGTGCTGTTTACCTTGGACAATATTTGACCAACAGTGCTGTTTACCTTGGACAATATTTGACCAACAGTGCTGTTTACCTTTGACTATATTTGACCAACAGTGCTGTTTACCTTTGACTATATTTGACCGACAGTGCTGTTTACCTTGGACAATATTTGACCGACAGTGCTGTTTACCTTTGACTATATTTGACCAACAGTGCTGTTTACCATGGACTATATTTGACCAACAGTGCTGTTTACCATGGACTATATTTGACCAACAGCGCTGTTTACCATGGACTATATTTGACCAACAGTGCTGTTTACCTTTGACTATATTTGACCAACAGTGCTGTTTACCTTTGACTATATTTGACCAACAGTGCTGTTTACCTTTGACTATATTTGACCAACAGCGATGTTTACCATGGACTATATTTGACCAACAGTGCTGTTTACCTTTGACTATATTTGACCAACAGTGCTGTTTACCTTTGACTATATTTGACCAACAGTGCTGTTTACCTTTGACTATATTTGACCAACAGTGCTTTTTACCATGGACTATATTTGACCAACAGTGCTGTTTACCATGGACTATATTTGACCAACAGTGCTGTTTACCTTTGACTATATTTGACCAACAGTGCTGTTTACCTTTGACTATATTTGACCAACAGTGCTGTTTACCTTTGACTATATTTGACCAACAGTGCTGTTTACCTTTGACTATATTTGACCAACAGTGCTGTTTACCTTTGAGTATATTTGACCAACAGTGCTGTTTACCATGGACTATATTTGACCAACAGTGCTGTTTACCATGGACTATATTTGACCAACAGTGCTGTTTACCATGGACTATATTTGACCAACAGTGCTGTTTACCATGGACTATATTTGACCGACAGCGCTATTTACCTTGGACTATATTTGACCGACAGTGCTGTCTAGTAACAGTTATCTTCTGAATGCCAGTTCTTGCTGGCACTGGCTAGTAAAGTTGAAAATGTTTTCGTGTTCTTTCTGAATGCCTGTTCTTGCTGGCACTGGCTAGTAAAGTTGAAAATGTTTTCGTGTTCTTTCTGAATGCCTGTTCTTGCTGGCACTGGCTAGTAAAGTTGAAAATGTTTTCGTGTTTTTCCCACAGAAACGGTTTGCTAAGGGCCTCCGCCATGTGGGCAAAAACTTCTTTAAAATCAGAAAGGAGCATCTCCCTCATAAGGACACGGTAGGTGCTAGTGTGACAATCTGTAAGAAAGAGTGAGTGGGTGGGTTTCACTGGAAAGAAAGTGTGTTCATGATGCATTCTCATCTTTAGGGTAACCAGATGAATGCCTTTCTAACTTTAATAGGAGTGTACATGTGAGTGTGCATTTTTCTGTTACACTTATTGAGTAATGTTTTATATGGGTAGATAGTCTCCTTGCTCTCTGTTGTGTTTATGTGGGTATTCTCCTTGCTCTCTGTTGTGTTTATGTGGGTATTCTCCTTGTTCTCTGGTGTGTTTATATGGATTGTCTCCTTGCTCTCTGTTGTGTTTATGTGGGTATTCTCCTTGTTCTCTGTTGTTTTTATATGGATAGTCTACTTGTTCTCTGTTGTGTTTATGTGGGTATTCTCCTTGCTCTCTGTTGTGTTTATGTGGGTATTCTCCTTATTCTCTGTTGTGTTTATGTGGGTATTCTCCTTGTGCTCAGTTGTGTTTTTGTTGGTATTCTCCTTGTTCTCTGTTGTGTTTATGTGGGTATTCTCCTTGTTCTCTGTTGTGTTTATGTGGATAGTCTACTTGCTCTCTGTTGTGTTTATCTGGATAGTCTACTTGCTCTCTGTTGTGTTTATGTTGGTATTCTCCTTGCTCTCTGTTGTGTTTATGTGGATAGTCTACATGCTCTCTGTTGTGTTTATGTGGATAGTCTACATGCTCTCTGTTGAGTTTATGTGGATAGTCTCCTTGCTCTCTGTTGTGTTTATATGGATAGTCTCCTTGCTCTCTGTTGTGTTTATATGGATAGTCTCCTTGCTCTCTGTTGTGTTTATATGGATAGTCTACTTGCTCTCTGCTCCATTTATATGGATAGTCTCCTTGCTCTCTGTTATGTTTATATGGATAGTCTCCTTGCTCTCTGTTGTATATGGATAGTCTCCTTACTCTCTGTTGTGTTTATATGGATAGTCTCCTTACTCTCTGTTGTGTTTATATGGATAGTCTCCTTACTCGTCTGTTGTGTTTATGTGGATAGTCTCCTTCGTCTCTGTTGTGTTTATATGGATAGTCTCCTTGCTAGTCTCCTTGCTCTCTGTTGTATTTATGTGGCTTTTCTCCTCTGCTCTCTGTTGTGTTTATATGGATAGTCTACTTGCTCTCTGTTCCGTTTATATGGATTGTCTCCTTGTCTCTGTTGTGTTTATATAGATAGTTTCCTTGTTCTCTTGTGTTTATGTGGGTAGTCTACTTGCTCTCTGTTCCGTTTATATGGATAGTCTACTTGCTCTCTGTTCCGTTTATATGGATTGTCTCCTTGTCTCTGTTGTGTTTATATGGATAGTCTCCTTGCTCTCTGCTGTGTTTATATGGATAGTCTCCTTGCTCTCTGTTGTGTTTATATGGATAGTCTCCTTGCTCTTTGTTGTGTTTATGTGTATAGTCTGTTTGCTCTCAGTCAGTTCTGTCTGTTAGTGTTTGAATTCAATCATCATTTTTTGGCAATGTAATGAGAAGAGAACAACTGGAATATATTGTAACAACTGGAAAACTTGAGGGACGAAGAGATAGAGGGAAACAAAGAGAAAAAAAAATACCAGACAGCTTAAGAGAATGGCTTGGCAGAAGGTAAACAGCAGAAATGATAAATAACTGTCGATTGAAATTTGTGGAGAGACATGATCACCTATGCCAGCAGGCCTGGTACTTGATGATGATGTACTGTCTAATCATAGTTGTGTGTCTATCTAGTCTACCTACTTATGTCTGCTATCCATTCAACGAGCCATCCATTAGTCTCTTCAAACAGCCCTTCAACTCCGTAATCGTTATTCCTTACTGGCGCACACCACTCTAACTAGAATCAAGTCTCTACATAACATCTCCGTCTCTAGTAAAGACTACAGACGGCCTCCAACCTCCACCCATATTTATCCTGTAGTCCTCTACCTGTCCGATTCTTACCAATAATCTCCTTGGCAGTCTGTTCCAACCTCCCGCCAACACCATCACCTCTCTCTGTTCCACATTCCGGACAGATTACACCCCACACTCATGATTCTCACATTTTCAATGCCTTATACTGCCCTCCATTAATTTCCTTCTCTCCCCAAATAAGCACAATTTATCTCTAACGACACAGTCACGTTTTTATTATTGCCATCTTTATAACTCAACAAACCCGTGCTATCAAGCGTTATCTCCTTGATAATTGCCCGGAGATTGGGGAATCTGATAATATTGTTGTTTTCCGCTGACGTTTTAGTTGCCCTCTACTTTTTACTGATAAATAGTTTTCCGTATGTATTTTAGTTGACTTGTTTTATTTATCTTTATCATTTCATTTAAACAATGAATTTGCAATGACTCGTGTAAGTTTAGAAAAGGTGAAGGTAGTCCCTTAGGAATTATCTTAATGGTACTAAAGTATTAGTGACTTCATTTACTAAGCCTCAACTTCATGTGACGACCATTTCCTTTTCACGATGCCTTTACTTCTCAAATTCCCCGTTTGGTGTATGTCTTACTCCTGGCGTGTGGATGAACTGTGAACTTCCTTTCTAGTTATTTTGTGCATCTTTCCAGTAAGAATTTGTAGTAACAGTGTCCTTTTATATGTGTATCACAGTATTAATTTGCCTTTCTACTTTCCAATTTGGTACTAATATGGCTTTTGCAGCCAAAAGGGACTCTTATTTCTGTCTATGCCGCAGTAAATATTCGATGGACCTAATAGCTATGGTATCACCAAAAGGAACTTTGGTAGGTCAGGGATTAGTGAACTAATCTCATGAGAGCAAGAGGTCCTGTTCTATCGCGATCGATAACGTCTAGCTTCCCCCAGCTTTACATTTTTATGAAGAAAGACCTTGCTAATGCACCGCTGACTACATTGTCTACATGTCCCCACGGTTTATCCGTCTGTCTGTCTTCTGCCTGACTGTCTTATCTTATCTTATCTTATCTTATCTTATCTTATCTTATCTTATCTTATCCATAGAGGAAGATACTATGCAATCCATTTTTGACAATGGAAACAAGAACAACATTTCTTAAATGTTGTGTTGAACCAGTCTTAACATATGGATGTGAATCACGGACAATATGACAACAGACACGAAAATCACTGGAGGCTGTAGATATGTGGTTTTACAGAAGAATGTTGAGAATACCATGAACTGAGAAGACGTGGCTAAGAAGAGTCACGAAAACGTTCAGAAAGAGGCCAAAACAAATAAGGAGCTAATTGCCAATATTAGGAAGAAACAATCATTTTTTTAGCTATGTAATGAGAAGGGAACAGCTGGGATAATTGTGACAACTTGGAAAATTGAGGGACGAAGAGATAAGAGGGAAGCAAAGAGAAAAGATACCAGACAGCATAAGAGAATGGCTTGGGAGGTGGTCAGCAACATAAATGATAAATAACTGTGGAGATCGAAAGTTGTGGAGAGACATGATCACCTGCACTAGCAGGTATGGTATTTGATGATGATGGTATACATACATATATATATATATATATATATATATATATATACGAGGGCTGATCAAAAAGTATCGGAACTTTTGCAATAAAAAAAAAACTACACAACTTACAGTTTTGAAATTTAATCTCCTTCGAAATAGTCCCCTTCTGAAGCCACACATTTAATCCAACGTTGTTTCCATTGTCGGAAGCATTCCTGGAACTCATCTTCTGAGATGGCGTGAAGCTGCCTCGTCGCATTTTCTTTTATCTCCTCCACATCTTGAAATCTTCTTCCTTTCAAGTGGGATTTGAGTTTGGGAAATAGGAAAAAGTGACAGGGAGCTAGATGTGGAGAATAAGGTGGCTGTCTGACCTGGGGAATGTTGTGTTTGGCCAAAAACTGCTGTACAAGCTGCGCTGAATGGGCGGGGGCGTTGTCGTGTTGGAGCTGCCATTGACCGCACGCATGCAAATCTGGTCTTCTTCGACGAATAGCATCTCTCAAACGCCTCAGAACTTCAATGTAATACTCCTTGTTTACTGTCTGACCAGAAGGGGCATACTCGTGATGAACAATGCCCTTGTAATCGAAGAAAACGATCAAAAGGGTCTTCACCTTGCTGCGACTCATCCTAGCTTTTTTCGGTCTCGGGGAGTTTGCGGTCTTCCACTCTCAACATTTTCTCTGCTGTCTTGGAATCGCTTAAACCATTCAAAAACTCGTGTGCGGCTCATACACTCTTCCCCATATACTTTGTATAACTTTTCATAAGTTTCTGTGAAAGTATCACCAAGCTTTTGGCAAAAATTAATGCAAATTCTCTGCGCAATTTTTTCCGTCATTTTCCGCCATTGAAAATCCGACGACCACGTGGTACATGGCTAACGTCACGGCGCTGCCGTGATTAATCCACACGTGCTACAACGACACAACTTGCACAGAGTGTTACACATATATCAAGGTCAATATGTGTACAGTTTGAATACAATCTGTTCGCTGGTTATATATATATATATATATATATATATATATATATATATATATATACATATACACTAACACCATATTCCCTATACTCCACACTTGAAGTGTGATGAAGTTTTTTTCTTTCTCATTTATCGCCAAAGGATTTGATACCTTCGCTTGTTTTTCCATTCAGCTTCGGGGGTTTTTGTTTGAGTTGTTCTTTATGATTTATTCCATTCCCTCATTCATTATTGTTCCAGCTTATTGTATATAATTATGAATATTTATTCTCTGATAATTTGCTGGATGGGAAATTGTTGACCGTATTTTTTAAATTTCATTTAGTTCTTCTCCATATCTTTATTGTGTGTGCTTAATATTAATCAGTAGTTTTAGGTGGCCAAATAAAAATAGGCATGAAAACCTTTGGGAAAGCTTAGATACCAATAGGAACTGGCATTCAGAAAATGAAATGGAGAGGAATTGGCCACATTATATGAACACAAATGTTGCGAGACAGTGACTAGACTGGACACCACATGGAACTAGGGAAGTTGGAAGGCCCAAGCAGACCTGGAAGAAAACCATCGAGGGGGAATCTGCAGGATGGAAGTTGGTTCAGTTGGAGAAGATATCACAGACACGTTTCGGTTGGTAGAATGTAGTTGTTGTCATTTTTTCATGAGGAACTGCAGGACGTTAGTTTATATTAATCTGTGTTCCACGTTTATTGTTAAAAGTTGTCACACAGTTGATGCTTTCATCTCAATACCCAGTTTGTCTTCCTTGTATACTCTGCCAGGCGTCATTCTAGCTCGTGCCCATCTGACAGCCTTAAGCATTGTCAATTTATGTTGTGGCTTATCTCTGATGTCGGGTCTACTACCCGCTCTTCTTCCATATCCCCTTTTAAAAATATTTTGTATGGTGTATCATCTCTTATCATTCTTTCCAGATGAGCAAATCATTTCATTTGTCTTTATTCTCAGTTTTGATATTTTAAAATAGTTTCTAAGTGTTTTTTTTTTTTGGCATAAGATTATTACTCCCTATTTACTGTGATAATTATTCATATGAACGGCACTTATCAAGGAAATGATGGACACAATTGGTCGTATCTTGATGACTTCTGAAGAAATATTTGACATTTTCCATGAAATTATTTTTGGGGGATGAAGGTTGATGAGTGAGGGTTGGCCCCCTTGGCTGGGGGGTAAAGTAGAAGGGTTCATCAAGGCATACTCCCAGAGGAAACTGTACCAGGTCGTTAAAATGGTTATTTGTGAAGTATTTCTGAACTTTCGTCTTCTAAAGCTGTCTTTAAGTTTAATATTTATAATTACTCATTTCTATAACATAAATGTGTGACATAGGTAAAAGCATCAAGTCTCAAAATAGATATGCTGATGAGATCGTGAGTGGTCTCCAAAGATATTCTTTTCTGTTGTCGGTTGTCCAGAATCCACTTTCACTACTTGTCAGGACAGGCTCTGCATAAAACTGAAGAGCTGTCTTGATTACCTCTACATTTGCCCCGTCACCTCATGTATAAACATGAATCAATGTATTTATTCTTCATATCCTCAGTAATCAGGAGTTATCGCGTCTTGTTCAACATAATCCGCTCTGTTCTGTCTGCAGATTACCAACGGTTCTTTTCTGTACGCGCACTGCAGAAATCAAATAATCTATTTTTTTTTATTTCTCTCCTTTCAGTTACGATTGTTGATTCAGCAGCCTGTGGGGACATGTCCTTTAGCTCTGTGAAATATATTTGGCGTTTTCTTTTGCTACGGAGTTTATGGATTTTCAGCCTACCCAGGTCTGGATCCAGGGGGAAAAACCTCTGTCGCATCCATGTAGTACGTAGGGAGGTCAAAAAGTAATGCACACCAATTTTTTTCTCGGCTAATAATAAAGATAGGAATATGAAATTTTGCACACTTGGAATATGACATGTTCCAATTATGTGCACCAAATTGCACAGCATTCTGATAAATATTACGCAATCTATGAACCGTTAAAATGGAGCTTGTCAACAATGTCCGTTACAAACAGCGAATTGTCATAGAATTTCTGGTTGCGGAAAAAGAAACTGTGGCAAACATTCATAAACGACTGTGTGCAGTGTACAAATGTTCTGCAGTTGATAGGAGCACAGTTAGTCGCTGGGTTCAGAGAATTAAAGCTGCAGAAAGTGTACGAGTGGAGCTGCATGATTTACCGCGTTCTGGACGTGTTGCCTCGGCTACCAGCACAGACATGTTAAACCGGGCTGATGCCATTATTCGTAAGGATAGGCGTATCACTAGTTAGCAATTGGCATTGCAGCTTACAGTTAGCAAGGGAAGTGCAATCGCAATTTTTACAACTCTCGGATATTCAAAGATTTGCGCTCGATGGGTTCCTCGGTGCCTAACAAATGATCACAGAGTTCAAAGGAAAACATTCTGTTCTGAATTGTTGGAGCGTTTCGGTGTTGAAGGAGAAATGTTTTTGTCAAAAATTGTTACCGGTGACGAAACGTGGGCACATTATTATGAGCCTGAAACAAAAATGCAGTCAATGGAATGGCATCATCCGCAGTCACCAAAAAGAAAAAAAAAATTCAAAACATCTCCATCAGCCGGAAAGGTGATGATCACTGTCTTCTGGGACATTGATGGTGTGATTCTTGTTGATGTAATGACAAGAGGTGAGACAATCAACTCGACAGCTTACATCAATACACTGACAAAACTCAAAAATCGGTTCCACAGAGTTCGGCCTAATAAGCCATCTGCAGATTTGTTGCTTCAACATGACAATGCACGCCCTCACACAAGTCTGGTAACACGGGAAGCAATGAACAAATTTGGTTGGACTGTACTGCCCCATCCTCCTTACAGCCCTGATCTGGCTCCCTCAGATTTCCATCTGTTTGGACCACTCAAAAAATTCCTGCGTGGGACACACTTTGACAATGATGAGGATGTGATCCGTGCAGTTAAAAAATGGCTACGCGAGCAGGAAAAAACTTGGTACAAACGAGGCATTCATGACCTAGTTTCGCGTTGGCGTAAGGCAATACGCTTGGACGGAGATTATGTTGAAAAATAGGTAGTGTAAAGGGGATGTTCAGCTACAATCTGTGAAAATTTCACACATTTTGCCCGAATAGTTTCCGAGAAAAAAATTGGTGTGCATTACTTTTTGACCTCCCTTCAGTACATAGCGAATTCGATCTGCTTTAAGAGATTGCCAACTCTGGTTTCATTGCGTGCATTCATCGCCACCGCCTGCTGATTGTGTCGAACCTTTACTATGCTCTAAGCATGTGGGAGAGAAAGCAGCTTTCCAAAAATGAGGAAGATACTGTACAATCCTTTTTTAACAATAGAATCAAGAAAAAGTGTTCTTAAATGTTATGTAGAGCAAGTCGTAACATATGGATGTGAATCATGGACAATAGAACAACAGACAAGAAAATCACTGGAGGGTGTAGAAATATGAATTTGCAGAAGAATGTTGAGAGTACCGAAAACGCTCTGAAAGAGGCCAAAGCAAAATGAGAGCAAGTATCCAATATTAGGAAGAAATAATTATTTTTGGTCATGCAATGAGAAGGGAACAGCTGGAATATATTGTGACAGCTGGGAAAATTGAGGGACGAAGATTATTGGGGCGCAAAAAGAAAAGATACCAGACAGCTTAAGAGAATGGCTTGGCAGAAGGTCAACAATAGAAATGATAAATAACTGTCGAGATCGAAAGTTGTGAAAAGACATGATCGCCTATGCCAACAGACATGCTACTTGATGATGATATGGGAGGAACGGTTTTCAAGCGAAGGGGTAAAAATATCGTAAGTGTCCCTATTTTTCAGTGATCACACATTTTATTGGTGGTGTCTGGGACTGGGTGGTCTAGCAGTCATCATCTGGACAGGAAGGTAACAGGTTCAATTCCCGCCACTTTAGGTGGGAATTCTTCACTTCTATTCCATGGTTTCTTCGTGGCTTTTCTCTCCGTTAGTTTCTGGGCAGTGTGATTCCGATTCCCGCCACTTTAGGTGGGAATTCTTCACTTCCATTCCATGGTTTCTTCGTGGCTTTTCTCTCTGTTAGTTTCTGGGCAGTGTGATTCTGATTTAGGTGGGAATTCTTCACTTCCATTCCATGGTTTCTTCGTGGCTTTTCTCTCTGTTAGTTTCTGGGCAGTGTGATTCTGATTTAGGTGGGAATTCTTCACTTCCATTCCATGGTTTCTTCGTGGCTTTTCTCTCTGTTAGTTTCTGGGCAGTGTGATTCTGATTTAGGTGGGAATTCTTCACTTCTATTCCATGGTTTCCTCGTGGCATTTCTCTCCGTTAGTTTCTGGGCAGTGTGATCCGATGTCTAACCTCTCGAATAACGGCGAAATAACAGGAAGTCCAGTGTGAACACAAGTAGGTTAAAGAATCCATGACAGTAAACGAAGAAAATAGGCCTGAATGGCAGCTGCCCGGGAACAATTGTTACGCAAAAATATCTACCTTACCGAAGACGGATGTGTCGGGCCAAAATGTGCAGATATCGCAACTTTGCTGTAAAATAGTGACACAGCGTACCCGCGCCCTCTTACCGGTGAACGGTAAGAATAAGATTGGTAGTGTGGTCGGCGTCATTTCAGACTGCCAAACTTTCCCAGTAAAAATATCAGGTACCCATTTCCAGTGACTGGGTGAAACTCGAAGTTATGAAAGCTCAAAAAAAGTGTTAGATTTGTATTAAAACCGGAACCTTTTGATCAATAACCCGCTCAATAAATAGCTCTTCTCGTGACATGGCATAAACATTATGATTGTTTCCTCTTGTTTGTTCACAATACGCTTTCATTTTGGTGTTGCCTCATTTACAATGCCGTTCTTGCTTTTTTTTTTTAGCTGTCTTTGGTGTATCTAACATCGTCTATAAAATCACATTTCTGTGATAGCTAACACTTTTTTACCTACCTCAAGATCCAAATTCATTGTCCATGGTTTACTTCCATGTATCAAGATTTCTCAGTGTCATAACAACACTGAAGGTCTCATTCTCTCGTTGTCAAAGTCAAAAGTTTGCTTGTGCAGCATCTTGTTAATTTTATGCATGACAGCCTGTACAAGTCATTTTGCAGCTATTTGTATAAATGCCTTTCTGGCAAGATTTGTAACTATAAAAAGAGTGAATAGTAAAACATCTACTTCTATCTAACAATTATGTTTACCGAGTCACTAATATGTGAACGCTCTGTTTTATGGTTGAACTTCTGGTTGGAAGTCAGGTAGTCCGGAAATGGATTTAAAAGACTTCTTCTTCTTCTACTTCTATCCTTCCTCTGTTGCCGTTGGCGTCGAGGGGAGAAACAATCTGCGATTCTTTGCTCTTCTGTTGGCCTCTTCTGATGTTATTCCTCCTAGTGACTCTAGTATTCCCTTTATCCATCTCTTTCTCGGTCTTCCTCTTAATCTGACGTTTTCGTAGCGTTTGTTTATGGCTCTTTGATTCATTGTTAGTTCTTTTTGTCTTGTTATGTGGCCGAACCAATTTATCTGTTGTTTCTTTATGTATTCGATGGCTGGTTCAATTTCGAGTTTCTTCCTCAGGTCAGTGTTTCTTACTCTGTCCCTTAAGCTGTTTCCTGTCATTCTTCTGACACATTTCATTTCGGTGGTCGTTATCTTTCTTATTGTTCTAGAGTCCAGCGTCCAATTCTGACACTGATAGCACAGAGTTGGTAGAAAAATTGATTTGTATATTGCCCTTTTTGCTTCCGTAGTTATTGCTTTGTTTTTCAATAGTGTTGATACTTGGCCTATAACTTGGCATGCTTTGTTACACCTTAAAAGACGAATGTGAAATATTTCATTCCACTTTGTATGTGCCAGCTTAGAGCAAGGATGCTGTAGGTGCTCTGGCAACAGGCGCTAAAAGCTCATAGTTGGGCGCTAGCGAACCAGGGTTTACATAGAGCCCGAGTCACACCCTCTCACTGCTGCGGGAAAGGTTATTCAATTGGCAAGATGTATGAGCTCAATAGGGAAGGCAAACCCGGCTCCAGTTATGCGTAGTTAATGTGGAATCAACTGTTAGTGCCAACAGTGAAAGAACCAGACCTTAGAGCACCATACGAGGTGGCCTAACTTGATGAAACTGAGAGTAGGGATCGACAAGGGGAAGTTAACATGGTTGCAAGAAATGAAATAATGTTTAAATAGATCTATTGTTAACAAATAAATAAATATAATAATTCTCTAACTGATGCATTAGTCGTCGATGGTGTAAAGATTGTGAGTTCCACCTGAATTGAGGCAGTTTACACTAAATGTTGAGATGATTTCTACATTGAAGACCTACGAGAATACACTAAATGTTGAGATGATTTCTACATTGAAGACCTACGAGAATACACTAAATGTTGAGATGATTTCTACATTGAAGACCTACGAGAATACACTAAATGTTGAGATGACTTCTACATTGAAGACCTACGAGAATACACTAAATGTTGAGATGGCTTCTACATTGAAGACCTACGAGAATACACTAAATGTTGAGATGGCTTCTACATTGAAGACCTACGAGAATACACTAAATGTTGAGATGGCTTCTACATTGAAGACCTACGAGAATACACTAAATGTTGAGATGGCTTCTACATTGAAGACCTACGAGAATACACTAAATGTTGAGATGGCTTCTACATTGAAGACCTACGAGAATACACTAAATGTTGAGATGGCTTCTACATTGAAGACCTACGAGAATACACTAAATGTTGAGATGACTTCTACATTGAAGACCTACGAGAATACACTAAATGTTGAGATGACTTCTACATTGAAGACCTACGAGAACACTTAGACTTTTTACATCACAGACACCCAATACAACATGAAAATCTACACCAACAAGACTCAGGAAATGAACATGGCAGAAAGAAAAACAGAACATCTGCTGAACGTTATATAGCAGACAGTTAAATCAAGTGGAGGAATTGTAATACTTAGGAAATCTAGTGACAAACGACAATTCACAAGTAGCAGAAATATACTCAAGACACAACACATCTTGTCAAATATCGGACAGATGTCACCACTGCTGTCCAACAGGGAAATAACACTCGAAGCAAAACGAACACTACAATACAATTTTCATGACAACGGTGTGCTACAAATGTGCACGAGACTCAAAATTAATCAGAAAAATAACCGCTACGTAAATGAAATATGAGAAAAATAACCGCTACATAAATGAAATATGAGAAAAATAACCGCTACATAAATTAAATATGAGAAAAATAACCGCTACATAAATTAAATATATTAGACGCATGAAAGAAAAATGGCAGCCGAAATAGCTCAGTGGTTAGTGAACTGGACTACAAAGGACAAGAGGTAGGGCTCGATCCCAACCGACGGCTTCCGGTTCACCCAGCCTTTAATGGGTACCGGATTTTTTTCTAGGAAAGTAAAGCGGCACGGGCGTAATACCGACCACATTACCCCAAAAATCATGTGCTGAAGGTCTGTAAAATTTATGGTCACTAACACCATATTCCCTATACGCCACTTGGCGTGACGGGGGTACTTTACTTTTTACTATGAAAGAAAATAGTCAGAGCGATAAGATCAGAAATCAAAGACTGAGAAAAGACTTAGGAATAATTCCCGCCGTTGAATACATAAAGAAACAACAGATAAAATGGTTTGACCACGTGATAAGATAGAATGACCATCTCAAAACATACCGAGCCTCTAATAAACGTTGCGAGAACACCAGACCCAAAGGCAGACAACGAAAAGGATGGATTGATGAAATATTAGAAATATATAGGAAACATAACAACATGAGATGCCAACAGAAGAGTAAAAGACCGTAAACTAAATCTCCTCCTCGACGCTGAAAGTCAATTGAGGAAAGAAAGAAGTTGGGATCAGATTTTCAGGAATACTGACTTCTCTAGACTGTTCCTTTCGTTATTTCAGAGCTGCATGTGGAACCTAACCTTTAAGACATCTCAAAATGTGTCCACACAAAAATTAAAGACATCATTATTTTGGGAAGGCCATTATGGACAGTCTAAAGCCGAGCCGTTAGAAGGATTAGGAAGGAAGACGGTGACGTCAAACATAGCATGCCTAGCGTCCACTTGGAATATTCCTAGTTTGTGTGGGGAAAAAATTGGAAGAACGTGATCAATTGGAGCAGTTTGATGGCAGCCCAGCGAGATAATGTTGAGACTAGTGATATAAATTCGCTTGGGATTCTCATTCTTTATTGTTATTATTATTTCAGAAGAGCTCAGCTGAGAAAGAGATGTCGAAATCAAACTGTAGAGTAGTAGAAGAGTGTAGTGAGTGTGATAGTAGAGTAATATAAATGCTGTAATCTGTCAGGAGATTAATTAAAGAGTTGTAGTTAGTGAATAAGCAGCTTTCCAAAAAATAAGGAAGATACTATGCAATCCAATTTTGACACTAGAAACCAGAAAAAGAGTTCTTAAATGTTATGTGGAGCCAGTCTTAACATAAGGATGTGAATCATGGACAATAGAACAATAGACAAGAAAATCACTGGAGTCTGTAGAAATGTGTTTTACAGAAGAATGTTGAGAATACCATGGACAGCTAAGAAGAGTAATGAAAACGTTCTGAAAGAGGCCAAAGCAAAAAGAGAGCTAATTTCCAATATTAAAAAAGTAAAGTACCCCCGTCACGCCAAATGGCGTAAAAGGAATATGGTGTTAGTGACCATAAATTTTACAGACCTTCGGCACATAATTTTTGGGGTAATGTGAATTTCCAATATTAGGAAGAAACAATCATCATTTTTTGGCCATGTAATGAGAAGAGAACAGCTGGAAAATATTGTAACAACTGGAAAAATTTAGGGACGAAAAGATAGAGGGAAGCAAAGAGAAAAGATACCAGACAGCTTAAGAGAAGCTGTCTTTTTGTTAACAGGACATTTCCTCACAAATGTTGAAAGAAAGCTACAGCTAATTGATGATTGTTACTGGTTACATTATAACAAGAAATTACTAGTTATATTGTGGTTATAGCAAGAAATTACTAGTTATATTGTGATTATAGCAAGAAATTACTAGTTCTATTGTGGTTATAGCAAGAAATTACTAGTTATATTGTGATTATAGCAAGAAATTACTAGTTATATTGTGGTTATAGCAAGAAATTACCAGTTATATTGTGACTATAACAATAAATTACTAGTTATATTGTGATTATAACAAGAAATTACTAGTAATATTGTGATTATAACAAGAAATTACTAGTTATATTGTGATTATAACAAGAAATTACTAGTTACATTGTGATTATAACAAGAAATTACTAGTTATATTGTGATTATAACAATAAATTACCAGTTATATTGTGATTATAGCAAGAAATTACTGGTTATATTGTGACTATAACAATAAATTACTAGTTATACTGTGATTATAACAAGAAATTACTAGTTATATTGTGATCATAGCAAGAAATTACTAGTTATATTGTGATTATAACAAGAAATTACTAGTTATATTGTGATTATAACAAGAAATTACTAGTTACATTGTGATTATAAAAAGAAATTACTGGTTACTTTGCGACTATAACAAGAAATTACTGGTTACTTTGGGATTATAACAAGAAATTACTGGTTACTTTGGGATTATAACAAGAAATTACTGGTTACATTATAATTATAACAAGAAATTAGTGATTGGTTTGACAGTTGAAAAAAAAGAAATTACTGGTTACTTTGTGATTGTAACAAGAAATTACTGGCTACATTGAAGGTTATAACACGAAATTGCAGGTTCCATCATCATTATAACCAGAAATTACTGGTTAGTTTGTGATTATAACAAGACATTACTGGTTGTTGTGATGGATATATCAAGAAATTGCTGATTGCTTTGTGATTATGACAATAAACTATTTGTTACTTTTTAATTATTACAAGAAGTTACTGGTTACATTGTGATTATAACAAGAAATTACTGGTTATATTGTGATTATAACAAGAAATTACTAGTTATTTTGTGATTATAACAAGAAATTACTGGTTACATTGTGATTATAACAAGAAATTACTGGTGGCATTGTGATTATAACAAGAAATTACTGGTTTTCTTTGTGATTATAACAAGAAATTACTCTTGCCATTATGATTATAACAAGAAATTACTGGTGGCATTGTGATTATAACAAGAAATTACTGGTGGCATTGTGATTATAACAAGAAATTACTGGTGACATTGTGATTATAACAAGAAAATACTGCTTTCTTTGTGATTATAACAAGAAATTACTGGTTTTCTTTGTGATTATAGCAAGAAATTACTGGTTTTCTTTGTGATTAAAACAAGAAATTACTGTTTACATTGTGATTATAACAAGAAATTACTGGTGGCATTGTGATTATAACAAGAAATTACTGGTGGCATTGTGATTATAACAAGAAATTACTGTTTTCTTTGTGATTATAACAAGAAATTACTGGTTTTCTTTGTGATTACAACAAGAATGACTGGTTTTCTTTGTGATTATAACAAGAGCGAACTGCTTACTTGACGATGATAACTGAACGTCGCATGCTACTTGACTATTATAAATGGGGCTCACTTATTTGGCTGATAGCCAAGTAGATTCGTAAATGAAGTGTTTGTTGAAAGAAAAAGTGTTGCATAATTTGGGGCGGGGGCAAGTATAAGACGATAATAATTCATTAATTTATGAGTAGAAATACGGATCCACATTCGGATAGAAACGTGTGATGTGAGACACTTTCGATTAAAAAGGGGGTTTGCATGTTGTTTGGTTATTATCAAAGGGGGGTCACTGGTTATAAAGTGAGGTCGCTAGAGGGAGACAAAAGAAACACAGAGAAACAGTTGTCTAGCCAGATTGTAGAGATGTTGTGGCCTCTGTGATGTTAAACAGCAGCGCGTGTTTGCCGAGTGAGCCTGCGGTAGAGAGAGAGACAATCAATATGGCCACATCATCAGCGCTAGAGGGGCAGCGAGGAGTTCGACCAGCTTGTTATCATCAAGGGCCCACTTCATATATTGTTGAGATCACGTGAGAGGGGAATCTCATGATGGATGAGAACACTCCCGGCTGCCGATTGTGACATTTGACAAATGTCAATCCGGGTAGAGCTGCACCGTGAACAGTCCTGTCCGTGTGACAAGTGTTTGTCAAGTGGGCTACACTAATTCGAGCGTGACGGGGCTGGAATATTGATAGGAGCAGAGGATGCCTTCCCGCCGGGATCTGTCTGGCTGTAGTGCATGCGCGTGCTTTCATGCATGTCATCATCGTGTGTCGTCTCTTGTGAACGCGTTGGTGTGTCTATTACGCGGTTTGTGTTGATGATCATGCACGATGTCTACCACATTTTTACACAACAGACATCTGAAAGTCAGCCACTGTTGGATTTGGTGACAAATTAGAAAACATTTATTTTAGATTAGAATTTACCGACATGCCTCTACTATCTTCCCTAGATTATATTATTTATCTCTCTCTCTGGACACACATTTACTTGATATACAGGCAGTAGAGAGAGAGAGAGAGAGAGAGAGTCATGCGATGTGCAACCATCTTCAGCGATCAACTGTTGACATACATCTAGACAGACAAGGATCACGAACTAAATCTCTTGATATCATTTCATGTTTCCTGTAGTAAATATGGGCCTTATTGTCATAAACAAAAAATATTATTGGTTATTGGTTATGGAAGGCCTCGGTATCACTGCAAACGAATTAAAATCCATAATTGCTCAACCGCCCGTGCCAGTGGAATCATCCGAATTACCAACTCATCTCCCAAACAAAGAAAGGTAACTGTAGTCCCCATCGCAGCAGTCTCAGCACACGCCAAAAGACATAAGGCGAAACCGCGCAGAAAGTGAACACAGCCAACTGTTCCCCGTCATACGATATCATCATTCATCGCAAACAAGCGGGATATCGAAGCAGGATCAAAACGGATGAGACACACAGCTCACGGTGTGCACAGAGCACTTAACTCAGTAGCTCCTGCAACAAGCCGGACTTGGAATATGAGGAAACTGCACTTTAATTAAATTCATTTAAAAAATATAAAAAGTAAACAAATATATAAAATTATAAAATTATAAATTTATATACTAATATAATAAAATAAAGTATAAATAATATATATTTTATTTGTATTATAATTTTTATAATTTAAAATTTAAATTTTTAAAATTAAATTTTAATACAAAAATATACTAATATAATAAAATATATATTATATAAATTATAAAATATAAAATATAAAAAGTAAACAAAAAATAATTTATGTAGAGTAGGGAAGATGATGAGGGAGCCGCGATAGCTCAGTGGTTAATGAACTGGACTACAAAGGACAAGGGGTAGGGTTCGATCCCAACCGACGGCTTTCGGGTTCACCCAGCCTTAAATGGGTACCGGATTTTTTTGTGGGAAAGTAAATCAGCACGGGCGTAATCCCGACCACATTACCCCAAAAATCATGTGCTGAAGGTCTGTAAAATATAGGGTCACTAACACCATATTCCCTATACGCCACTTGGCGTGACAGGGGTACTTTACTTTTACTTTAGGGAAGATGATGGCTGGACAGTCATCGATGTGCACGGGTTCAAATCCTAGTTTTCTGTTGTTGTAAAACTGGTGCTGTAAAACTACCTGTACTTGTATGTTTGTGTTGGTATCTCTCCTAGGAAGTTCCCTATTTGTTATGTTTGTTTTCAGTGTAAACAGTGGAAAACGCTATACGCGTTGTCATTGCTCTTGCTATGTGTTTACAACACAAACATTTCAGCTTTATTGTGTGTGTGGCATGTACTTGATAATAGGAAACCCAGAATACAGTTGTGTCTATAAATTAATTCCTGGACTGGTGTTGCAATGCTGAAGTCACGTGACGATAATGTGCACAAATGATCTCTCAGTAAGTTATTAATTTTTTGGAGGGTTAACAAGGTGGCAGTGTGCTCAAGTGCAGATGTGTGGCATGGCGCGGCGTCGATTCAAATCTTGGTTTAGCTGTTTATTGTTCTTTGTGTTTTCTGTTGTTTGCCGTCATCTGGTCTGTTTATTCTGTATGTATCTGGTTTTTATAAAGTTGTAAATGTGAGCTAAGGGAGACGGTCGTGTACCCAAAATGGAGATGGTGACCTCTCCTCGTCTATGCAAAGTTTATCGCATCCCTTAGTTTAGGATGGAGAAGTGGCGTGCATTCAAGGTAAGCCAAGTAAACTTGGCACCATTTCTGACTCACTTTATTCAAATGTTTAAATAAAATGTAATCAAATATGCTGTTTTGTCCACTCCGAAAGCGTTGCATTTATCGCTTGGCTACATATAGACCACAATTTGCATTGCTGGCACAGAAGATTTCTGTCCCTTGTCTTTTGTGGTTGCATGCACATACTTTTACGCCACGAACAAGCGCTGGGTTCATAGCCTGTCAGCGGGTTCAGACTTGACACACGTGCGATTTCAGTCCTTTGGGTGTATGTAGTAAAACTTACAGTTTATATGTTAACTTAACGATGTTTTGTGAATGGATTGAGATAGTTGCTGATAGTGTTTGTGTTTATTCCTCTTACGCGTAATAGACACACTCTCTTCTTGTCTTGCTTGATGCTTGATAAAAGTAACAAACATAAGAAGAGATAGAATACCAAATGAAACCTTAAGAAAAATAGTAGGAACAAAACCCTGCCAAGAATATATAGAACAACAACAACTTAAATGGTTTGGCCACCTAGTCAGAATGAATCCTTATCAATCACCATCAAGGGCGTTCTTCTCGAGAATGCATGGAAAAAGACCAAGAGGAAGACCCAGAAGAAGATGGTTAGAGGCAGTGACAGAGACATGTAACAACAAAGGAAAGTCACTAATTCAGACAGTTCGAGCAGCTCAAGAACGGCAAATGATATAAACCACGACATCTTTTAGGTATCAGTGAAAAGAGAAAAGAAGAAGATGGATAGATGCAGTGACAGAGACATGTAACAACAAAGGAAAATCACTAATTCAGACAGTTCGAGCAGCTCAAGAACGGCAAATGATGTAAACCACGACACCTTTTAGGTATCAGTGAAAAGAGAAAAGAAGAAGATGGATAGATGCAGTGACAGAGACATGTAACAACAAAGGAAAGTCACTAATTCAGACAGTTCGAGCAGCTCAAGAACGGCAAATGATATAAACCACGACATCTTTTAGGTATCAGTGAAAAGAGAAAAGAAGAAGATGGATAGATGCAGTGACAGAGACATGTAACAACAAAGGAAAATCACTAATTCAGACAGTTCGAGCAGCTCAAGAACGGCAAATGATGTAAACCACGACACCTTTTAGGTATCAGTGAAAAGAGAAAAGAAGAAGATGGATAGATGCAGTGATAGAGACATGTAACAACAAAGGAAAATCACTAATTCAGACAGTTCGAGCAGCTCAAGAACGGCAAATGATATAACCACGACACCTTTTAGGTATCAGTGAAAAGAGAAAAGAAGAAGATGGATAGATGCAGTGACAGAGACATGTAACAACAAAGGAAAATCACTAATTCAGACAGTTCGAGCAGCACAAGAACGGCAAATGATATAACCACGACACCTTTTAGGTATCAGTGAGAAAGAGAAAGACGAAGAAGAAGATTAGAGAGAGAATATTATAAATCATGCGTTGTGTATAAATCGATATCGCGAGCATTCATTCACAATGGGTGATTCGCTATGTCCTCTTGAACAGTCACTGAAACATCCATCAAAGTTGTTGGCATATATTTCTAGTTGTCTACAATGTAATTCAGTTGAGTGCCGTGAACTTACGGTTGATATATAAGTTTGTGTCAGTGGCGAGGAACACAATGAGATGGCACTACAACAAAAAAGTGTGGAAATATTTCATAGCTTATATATTTGTGCAGTCTGCTTTTTAGTCAAAGAGGAATTGTTCTTTTCGTGGCCACTTTGAATTAGAAGAAACACTTAACAAAGGAGTGCACTCAACTGTCAGTGTACATCGGCAAACTTGTTCCACTTTTGACGGAACATTATATTTGTAGGATATAGGATATGCTTTATTAGTCATGTTGAACATAATGCTTCCGAATAGCAGTAGGTCAGAGCTTACCCATCAGAGAAATCCAACGCACGCCTCTGGGGTGGACTTATGGTTTATGGTGGGCATCGGGTGTCCGGTTAGCGCAATCGATAGGCGGTTGGCTTACCACGGCAACGACACCTGGGTTTGACTAATTCCCTAAAAATTAGTACCTCTGAAGTCGGAGTAAATCTGCCTGCATGGCGAGGGGCATCCTGTAATGGGATAAAACAGACTTTACACGCAAAATTCAGTCCCACAAAATTGAGTGGGTGGGACTTCGTCAGAGGTCAAAGCTGACGAAAGCGAACGAACGAACGATGGTGGGCATCTGGAGGAAGGCTTCTCTTTCTAGTCTTACTTACTTCATCCACTTTCCTCGTTACTTACATTTTTTTTCCTTTCTTAACAGTGTTTCTGACCTGTTGTATTGTTGAGCTGGTGCTCCTGTTTTTACAGCTAATGTGTTGTGTCATCTTTCTCATTTTTTCTTGTGTGTCTCTGTAACCAGCTATAATTCTCCAAACCTTGCTGCATGTGTGGACCATACAACCCGAGGCTACCACATTCGCAGCCGCGATAGCTCAGTGATTAGTGAACTGGACTACAAAGGACAAGAGGTAGGGTTCGATCCCAACCGACGGTTTCCGATTCACCCAGCCTTTAATGGGTGCCGGCTTTTTTTCCCGGGGAAAGTAAAAGCGACACGGGCGTAATACCGACCACATTACTCCAAAAATCATGTGCTGAAGGTCTGTAAAATGTATGGTCACTAACACCATATTCCCTATACGGCACTTGGTGTGACTGGGGTACATTACTTTTTTTACTGCCACATTCGCGTATTCATAAAATGTGAATATATTCGTGAGAATGGTTCCAGAAATAAGCTGGCTAGCTTTATCATTATTATTATTTCATCAAAAATTGGTGTCCGAGTGGTTCAATATGTCTTTCTCCAAAGTGAGTTGAAATGTGTTCAAATCACTCGAAGGTCAAAATGTGTGTGTGGGTTGTGTTTTACATTCTTGTGGGAGTAGTGTGAAATAAAAACTGACGGAAACACATCATGGCGATTTTGCTGGGTACGTGGTTTTCTTTCTCCAGCTCTACAGACACACCCCAACCAATCGACCTTCAGAAATGGGATAAATATAATAATAAGTAAAAAAAAAAAAAAGTGGCGTATAGGGAATATGGTGTTAGTGACCATACATTTTACAGACCTTCGGCACATGATTTTCGGGGTAATGTGGTCGGTATTACACCCGCGCCGCTTTACTTTCCCAGAAAAATCCGGTACCCATTTAAGGCTGGGTGAACCCGGAAGCCGTCGGTTGGGATCGAACCCTACCCCTTGTCCTTTGTAGTCCAGTTCACTGAGCTATCGCGGCTCCCTTAAATGTAATAATAATAATATAAAAATATGATTGTGTTGTTTATTTAAGTTACAGTAACGGATCTCTCAACGTGTATAAGGAATATTGCGTCAGTGATTATTATTTTCCAGAGACCAGTGACACATTTTTGAGTGGTGGATATCACGCTAGGCCACGTTTACTTCCCAGAAAGAGGGGACTGGTTGGTCTCGGGACAAGACGCTGGCCTCGAGACAGAGAGGTTGTGGGTTCAAATCTTGGCTGCACTAGTTGGTATTTTTATTTATGATTTCTCTCTGCGGCAACCACCACTGACTGGTCTCAGCAGCGAGTCCCGGCTTGAAATGTCAGTTACTCATTGACGTAAAAAATATGAGTACCTCCGAAGACGGAGTTATCCGCCTGTGCGGCGTGGGTCACCTGTGCACACGGCTGCCAGGGAAGAACGGATTAAAACGCAAAATTCAATAGTAAAGACATAAGTAGGCATATTTTTAGACCAATAGTAAAGTCAGTATGGAGACAGTGGCAAAGCTGGTTATATATATATGCACACACACACACACTCACATATATATGCGAGGCGATATAGGCGTCTTGACAGACGATTGTTAACAAGCAATCATGATAAGTCAGTAGTTTGGGAAAATATTAGTGTCTTATGCTGTGGATGCTGCTTTCTGAACAGCTTCTCTCGTGGTTGAATCTGCCAATATTGGACAGACAGATCCATTCGCAGAACGAATAAGATGTATTCTTGGTGCCCGGCCTCGTCTCTTTTCTCCTTTTGTCTTCTGAATTTGATATCAGCACTGCCTCGATAGTTGGTGTGCAATATTTTATTTACAAATTTGTTTATGTTCTTGCTACGATCTGCAGCCAGATTTTCAGTTTCTTTCACTGATAGAGAATTCCCTATAGGAATCCCTGCAAACCTCCATGTCTCAGCACTGGTCTGCCCTTTGATCTCTTTCCGTCCTTAAGTTCGCCATACAATATATGTTTGGTAATACGAATGTTTGCCATTCTTCTTACATAACCCAGCCACCTTAGTCTGCAACTCCTAAGTGTTGTCATGATGGATGGGAGTTTGGCTCGTTGTAAGACATTAGAGTTAGTTACTTTGTCCTGCCATTTGATGTTCATAATCTTTCGAAGGCAACGCACATGAAAGCTGTTTAACCTTTTCTCCTGCCCTGCATAGGTAGTCCAAGTTTCTGATCCGTATGGAAGTGCACTAAGCACACAACTCTGGTAATTTTGAATCTTAGTACTGAGTGTTGATTTGGTGTTGGCCCGTGCTCTATCTTTAAGTTTACCAAATGTGGAAGCTGCATTTCCGATTCAGGAATGCATTTCATCTTCAAGGGAGACAGTGGTTGTGACCACATAGTGAACTTTAAAGCAAAACAAGTACAGATTCACTAAAATAACACAGAATAGTTATATACAGCTTTGCAGAAAGGACAATACAAAACATATATTACATTTTTTACTCTCTCTCTCTCTCTCATATATTGGTCATTTGCATATCTCATCACAGCCTGTCTAAACAAATCTTGTCTCTGGCCGGATCCCTCACGTCTGTTGTCAGGTTAAATGTCTCTTTGATGTCTTGAAGCCACAATCTTTTGGTCTAGCCCTGTCTCGACTTCCCCGAACCATTCCCTCCACTGTTGTTCCTTCCTTTTCACTCTATTCTTTTGATGTAGCCGTAACATTTTTTTTTATAAAATGCAATATCCTTTGATCGATGTTGCTTATAAGCCAGTTCTATTCATTGTTTACGTGGTTGAAAACAACGTTATTTTTCTTTTACTTTTTGGTTATCCAAGATATTCTGTTTTTGTGGTTTTAGAATGAACTGTTCTTCGTTATAGTTGTTTACGAGATTGTCCATAGTTTGCAACTTGACGTTGCTATCAGTATCAGGAGCATGTGTCTTTAATGTTTTACTCATGTACAGCTTTATATTTTTGCGAATTAAGTTCTAGCGGCAAAGAGCTATGCTATATTAATGCTGACTTTTGCGATATAGATAGTCATAAAGATACATCCATAGTACTGCAACAAATATCATTTGAAGATCCTAACTTGACTACCAGAGAAGCTGCTATTCTCGTTGTTTCCGCAACCTGACGGGAGCCTATCTCAGCAGCAAAACGTAACCAGAGAGGTGTATTTCATTAAACTCGCTGCCACATTTTCTCCTGCTTACTAGCTAGCATCCGTTTATTGGAGGACGCCGACACGAAATCTACTACCACAACATGGCCAGCCCGCTCCTCCAGGCTGCGGGTTTATAGATCGTGGTTGTGGGGGCCTGCTCTGTCAGGTCACTCGCCATCTTGAATTGTTGTCCCGCCTTACCGATCGTCAGCTTCTGTGTTGTGCTGTGTTTCTGCGTTCTGCTTCATGGCGTCAAGCCTTTTGTGATTATCCCAACACATACAAAGAATGAACGTTATGGAACTTGTACTATTCGAACAGTAGGTTGTAGTTGCTAGGAATATTTGGACATAGGCCGCAGTTTGGATTAATTGTGTCACCCATCTTGTACAGAACACGTTTGATAGCAGGAACATTTTAAAACTAAAGCTGCATTGGAACCTGGAAACTTTGAGGGGTCGGCATCTGCAGCAACGGTAAGTAGTCAGTCAAATTGTTTGAGATATCATGCCTGGGTAAACCGAAATGAAATTCGATAGATAGAACAACGAACTGACTGAATTATCGAAGATAAGATTCTAACTTCAACATTAAAATGATGTGGTTGAGTATTGATTGAGATTAGTTGCTTGAAATTGAATCCCTTCTTCGCCTTCTCTAATTTATGTTGTCTTTTTTTTTTTTTTAAAGGATCAGGCTAGTGACATGAAATAAATGATCAGTCAGTCTGCTCTTGATTATTATGGCATGGCATCATTTAAATTAAAAAAATATATATTTATATCATCCTTGGTGTAATTTTGAATACATTTTCACGTTTATCACACGAGCTATACTAATAAAGAGTTGTGTTTAGTGTATGTATGATTATGATTGTATGTATATAGTATATAATATAATAATAATATTACTACACTACTTGACTATCACAACTATCTTAGTCTTTTTTACAATTTTGAGGCGCTACCGTTTGTTATTTAATTGTAACGCAGCTGCTAGTCACTAGACTAAGTTTAGTTACTGTTGGCTGTGCTTGTTGCACGTTTAGTTTAGAACTACCACAGTGCACTTGTTATTAGAATTAGATCCCATTTTACTTTATTCTTATCTTTGGACAATCACTACTACGACTACTGCACTTGTCCCCTGTCTTCAGTTTTTGTTGTTATTGTCTTCTTTATCTTTCTGTACATCTCCCTCTCTCTCTCTGCGATCAAGTCTCAATCAGTGTAGGATTCCAGTCATGAAATATGAAGTCAGCTGTCAGTTTAAGCAATTTTCTGTACAGATGATGCATTCAAATTGAGCATTTGCAACTAGAATTTATTGCACTTTCACTCTTTTCTTAAACTTCATTACATTATTTTGCATCACAGCATCACTGCACAGTTGTATTGCTCCATCCCTCCATCTTTCAACCTAATATAAGGTTCCCTTCATCATGCCTTACTGTGGGATGGTGTTAGTGACCATATTTACCTATGACCACATTACAATTTTTGGGTGATATGGTTGGTATCATGCCAGGCCATCTTCACTTTAAACAAATCTCTAGTATACATTTTTAGAGACCAGTGAACCACAGAGTCTTGACAGAGTATTGTTTTTCTTCTTTCCTTCCTCATTTGAATTTGCCTTTCAGCGCCGAGGGGAGATATAATTTCCTGTCTTTTGCTCTTCTTTTCACCTCTGCTGCTGTTATGTTTCCTAGTGTTTCTAATATTCTGTTGTTCCATCTTTTTCTTGGTCGACCCTTGGGTCTGGTGTTCTTGCAATATTTATTGAAGGCTATTTGTGTTGTGTTTTTTTTATCTTTCTGCCTTGTCTCGTAGCCAAGCCGCTTTATCAGTTGTTTCTTTATATATTCTATGTCGGGGATTATGCCTAGCTTTTTTCTCAATTCTTCATTTCTGATCTGAATATTGTATTGTAGAATGCCCGTTTTGTCTCTAGAATTATTTCTTTGTTGGACAAGTGGTGATAGCTGGCCAGTGATTGGAAAAGCTTTGTTCCATTTTGAGTCATATCTGCTGTTTGTGAATTGTCATTTGTCACTAGACTTCCTAAGTATTTAAGTTCCTCTACTTGTTTTAGTTGTCTGCCGTCTATAGTTATGTTGATGTTCAATTCTCTTTTGTGATATTCATGACTCTTGTAGGTCTTCTACTTTTCCTTGTATAAGTGACATTGGTCTGCTTTTTATCATCTGCAAATATAAGCTCGTTGATCTCCTCTGTCCCTGATGGATTGGCTAGCTTGCATATATAGTCCATGTATGTAATAAACAATAGGGGGGATGGTATGCACTCTTGTCATACTCCTGATATAACTTCGAGGTGGTCTGTGTGTAACTGCAGCTGTTTTAACTGTGCAGCTGCTATTGTAGAGAATTTTAATTAGGCTTGTTAGATGTTGGCTTATTCTGTTTGTTGTTAGTATAGTGTTGTGAGATACAATGCAAGTCCTCTGATGCTTGATAACAGCGATTGTTGGACAGTCTAAAATTTGTGCCCTGTGTGCTGTCTTTGGCTCAAAACGACAGTAGATTAAAAAAAACTAAAGCAAAGTACCCCCGTCACGCCAAGTGGCGGCGTATAGGAAATATGGTGTTAGTGACCATAAATTTTACAGACCTTCGGCACATGATTTTTGGGTAATGTGGTCGGTATTATGCCCATGCCGCTTTACTTTCCCAGAAAAAAATCAGGTACCCATTAAAGGCTGGGTGAACCTGGAAGCCGTCGGTTGGGATCAAACCCTACCCCTTGTCCTTTGTAGTCCAGTTCACTAACCACTGAGCTATCGCAGCTCCAAGGACAGTAGATAGTATGTCTATATGTGGGTTATTCTTAGGTGGTATCTGTTGCTCTGGAGTCAGCATCTGGTGCAGAATATGATGGTCTAGGCAAGCCACAGCAACTGATACATTAGATCCTGCATGTCATTTATTTGCAACTTTTGCTTCCTGTTTGTCCTGTGCTTGTTTCATGTGATAGTCTTCACCTGTCTGTATCTCACTGGGCGGATATACTGGGCTTTCCATCTGCAAGTTTTGGAGAGGGTGTTGGTCATCTTATTTATAGCAATTGGATCTATCGCATTTTTGGTAGACTGCAGCAGCTCATCTGATGACTTCAAGCAGTGCTACTGATTTAGCTCTGTAATTGGAAGATGTTCTAGTGAAAGGGCTCTTTAACCTGCACAGTATACATACTGGACCTTCCTTTGTTTTCTTTGCCATTATCCAAGAGGCTAGACATCTTATCTCACTACCCACACATCAGAGAAGAGTCATACAGAAACCACAGATTTGAAGAGTAAAATACCAAGCGCATGTGGTGGGATTCAAACCTAAAAGTATCATGTCCAAAAACCAATGTCTTTCCTCTAGGTCATGGCCGTTCAACCACCTTTCTTTTTAATTTCTCTTATTTCAGCAGTGTTTTATAGTTAAAATGTACAGACTACACCTTCTGTTCTCTTTTTTCTGTATTGTTCTTTCTTTCCTCCTTTTCATCATCATCATCAGGTGCCATCTCCACAATGAAGGTTGGCTACCAAGGAGCACCATTCTGTTCTGTCTCTTGCTTTGATGGTGCAAGTTGTCATAGGCTGATTTGTCCATCTTTTAATATTACTCGTCTATTTATCGTCGTGGTTATCTTTTTTTGTCCAAGTCTGTCATTGTTTACCCCTGGCCATTTATGAAAGCTCAGTGGTTAGTGAACTGGATTAGAAAGGACAAGAGGTAGGGTCCGATCCCAACTGACTGCTTCCGGGTTCACCCAGCCTTTAATGGGTACCAGATATTTTTCTGGAAAGTAAAGCCGCACGGGTATAATACCAAGCACATTACCCCAAAATCATGTGCCGAAGGTCTGTAAAATTTATGATCACTAATACCATATTCCCTATACACCACTTGGCGTGACGGGGGCACTTTACTGTTTACTGGCCATCTATAATAATCTCCAAATGCATGTGTTTTGTTCTCTCCAACAAGTTTGTGTGTTTGTTGTTTCCTGTGAACGATCTGCTCATTAAAATGTCACACCGCGACATCTGTTTGTAAAAGCCTACCGCGTACATGTTCCATTCCAGCTATTCCTGATAACAGACCACCTGTGATGTTTACTTTCGCCAATAGCTACTTCCTGCTAACTTTTGTGTGTTTTTTTCTCTTTCGTTTCCTTGTTCATGAAGCCAGACTGTTACATATTGTAAGTAGCTGGTCACAGTTATTTCTTGTGGGATGGGCCGAATCACTTCTTCTTTCTCTCATTTAACACGTTGTGGGGTAAGCTTATATTATTAAAAAGAACTTGCTTATAAACACCATTCTGCATTTTCCAAAGAGGAAATTAAAATACTATGGCCACGGAAAAAGACACATCGGGCCCGAAAGAACAATAATGGAAGACATGGTTCCAAGACCCAAGACGGAGCATCAGGGGCTGACCACAGCCAACTAGATTTACTAAGGACAGGATGCAGAAAATAAAAGCGGAAAATTCTCCAAATAGCGTGACGTTTTCAGCTATAGTAGCAATAGACGGCTGACGTCAGTCTACCTACAGCCGTCCCTGCTCGTAAAGCTGAAAGCGAGACATGACTCGAAAGTTTTCCAGGAATTTCCTCCTTAGCCCACAGGACTAATTAAATCTTTATTTGACTGTGGACAGACCAAGAGGAAGGTGGTTTCAAGACATTAAAGAGACAGTGGACATGACAACAGAAGAAGTGGCATGGCTAGAGAGATACCTTCAGACTGGTTGTTGTTAATGCAACGTTCACAAAGGACATGCGAACTGATGAGGTTCCCAGCAACTGCTCTTGTGTCACAGCTTTTAACATTAGCTACAAGTTGATGTATACAACAGTTTCATGTATATTTTGAGACAAGAAAACTTAAATAAAACAGGAACAATCAGTCAACACTCTCTGCCCTGACATTTTTGAAAGTCCAGCAGAGCGAACACGGGAATGTCCTTATTACAGTAACAAAACCCCTTGAAACAAAAACCAAACAATGGAAATGTCGCGAGCTAGGAATATTTAGGATTAGTTTTCACTTGATTTAGACATGTTTTGGACAGTAGACATTTTTTGCCCCAGAAAAGGCCACTACAGACCATTGAACCACGTGTATGGTGAAAGTTGAGCCCCTTCTTGAAGAATATAACACCCATAGCGAACTTCATTGTCAAACGTGACCCAACGATAGAGACATACAACAAAAACTAAAAGTACCTGTAAACAGAGACATACAACACAAACTAAGAGTACCTGCAGACAGAGACATACAACACAAACTAAGAGTACCTGCAGACAGAGACATACAACACAAACTATGAGTACCTGCAGACAGAGACATACAACAAAAACTAAGAGTGCCTGTAAACAGAGACATACAACACAAACTATGAGTACCTGCAGACAGAGGCATACAACACAAACTATGAGTACCTGCAGACAGAGACATACAACACAAACTATGAGTACCTGCAGACAGAGACATACAACAAAAACTAAGAGTACCTGTAAACAGAGACATACAACACAAACTAAGAGTACCTGCAGAAAGAGACATACAACACAAACTAAGAGTACCTGCAGACAGAGACATACAACACAAACTAAGAGTACCTGCAGACAGAGACATACAACACAAACTAAGAGTACCTGCAGACAGAGACATACAACACAAACTAAGAGTACCTGTAGACAGAGACATACAACACAAACTAAGAGTACGTAACTGAGACATACACACAAACTAAGAGTACCTGTAGACAGAGACATACAACACAACTAAGAGTACCTGTAGACAGAGACATACAACACAAACTAAGAGTACCTGCAGACAGAGACATACAACACAAACTAAGAGTACCTGCAGACAGAGACATACAACACAAACTATGAGTACCTGCAGACAGAGACATACAGCAAAAACTAAGAGTGCCTGTAAACAGAGACATACAACACAAACTATGAGTACCTGCAGACAGAGGCATACAACACAAACTATGAGTACCTGCAGACAGAGACATACAACACAAACTATGAGTACCTGCAGACAGAGACATACAACAAAAACTAAGAGTACCTGTAAACAGAGACATACAACACAAACTAAGAGTACCTGCAGAAAGAGACATACAACACAAACTAAGAGTACCTGTAGACAGAGACATACAACACTAAGAGTACCTGTAGACAGAGACATACAACACAAACTAAGAGTACCTGTAGATAACGGACAGCTTCGTCCTGGCCACAGAATAGGGGTTAGGAAGGACATAGCATGACTCTCGCATACGGAAAGAGGAGGGGGTGTGTAGAGGGGAGTGTACAAGAGTACATTTCTTTTAGCAAATGGGAAGAGACTGGCAGACTTTCATGAAATATTAGTGTTTATGATATGTTCTTGTATCTTTGTGAGCGGACTCCTCGCTGACCTGAAGAAATTCTGTCAGAAGCAACCAATTCTTTCATATTCTTATCTGGGCTACTGTTCCCTCTTAGCTTTGTCATAAGGTTTGCGTTAGCTGGCATGCAACAGATGGTTGTGTCTGTAACTCTCAGTTGTTTAAGTCTGCCCTAACCCTGACCACAGCCAACTGAAGAGGCCTCAGCACAACTCTACTAGCGTCATGTTTTCAGCTTTGCGAACAGAGGCGGTTGTGGATAGGATTATGACAGCCGCCTATAGCTCACAAAGGTCAACCTTGGCTGGTGACTTCACGCTAGTGGGGTTGCTCTCGGGCCTTTACTCCAGTTTGTTGTGTGCTGTCTTTACCATAGATGATCATCTGAACGGTGCAGTCCAAGAGAGGATGTGCTCATTCATGTCCCCTGCAGCTATACTCGTGGCCCCTACATAGATATATTTTCTGATTATCTCCTTTAAAAAAAAAATAACAGAAGAAAGAAAGAAGCCGTCACATCAGACCTGCTGGATCCATACACACAGCGTCGGCGATAATTTGGTTTCATGAACTCGTTTTGTTATGAGCATTGAATGTAAGCATAGACAAACAAGACAGTGGCAGTAGGTCAGCATCATCGAGTGCCGTCTCAGCAACGAAGGTTGGCTACCATGGAGCGCCATTCTGCTCTGTCTCTTGCTTTGATGGTGCAGGTTGTCATAGGCTGATTTGTCCATCTTTTGATGTTAGTCTTGGTCTGCCTCTTTTACCTTGTATTTTCCCCTCCAGGATTACTTTCAGTAGGCTGTTTTGTCTTTTAACATGGCTCAAGAATCGCATTTGTCTTGTTCTAATTGTGTTTAGTAGTTCTCTTTTCATTTTTAGTTGTTTTAAGACTTCATCGTTTGTTTTCTTTTCCTTCCATCCAATTCTACCTATTCTTCTATGTATCCACATTTGAAAGGCTTCAATTCTCTGTTCTGTTAGGCAGTAGGTAGAAAAGAAATTCATGTGAAAGAACCACATCCCGTCATGTGGAATATGGTGTTGCTACCTGATGTTACATAGCGCCTTATTTTATTTAGTAATGTGGTCGGAATTACGTCAGCGTCGTATATCTTTCCCAGAAAAATCCGGTATCCATTTAAGGTTGAGTTAATCAAGGATCGAACTTCTTGTCCTATTTAGTCCGGATCGCTGACCACTTGAGCTACCTCGACTCCCTTCAGAAATGTAAAGGAGGAGGTATAACAATCTTCTTGGGACTGTGGATGGGTATGCAAAATGCAGTTTTTGAAAAATCAGACACAGGGAAAACGCATATTGGCATCTTGCAAAGTGATTAGGCATTTGGCTGTGATATTATAGAACAAAGGTCAGTACAATCTCGTTTCGTCAAATCTGTTTTAAATTTAAACTCCCTTTGCTTCCATAAACATAAACAGTTTGGTTTCGTCTCAGCAATTCAAGATACATTTGGTTTCATGAAAGCCACCGATATCATTTGTTCCATAAGAAGTATTTGATACTTGGATTCGTAACAACAATAATTTACTTGATTTAGTAACTTATATTTACAAGAAAATATCGCTTGGTTCAATAAACACATGGCCGACACTTTCATAAAGTCGTTATAATGCAAAACTTGTGGTTAATAGCGGCTATGAGGGAACTACATGTCATATTGTGCGTGTAGTTTTTGTCACCTTATGTTGTATAAAGTATATTATGTATTCTTTGATCAGTTCTACAATTCCACTAAATGCTATTGCGCATCTGTAAATTATTGAAGAGATTTCAGTTTATTGTTTCATGTCATTTTGATTCTTCCAGCGCCGCTAGACGTCACGTGGGTTCGTGTTTTTCGCCAGTCATCTCTTTTCTGGCCGAGATGTTCGATATAATCCAATAGTTTATGTCTGTATCTCTCTAGGTCTTCTTCTTTTACTTTATCCTGATGTTTCCCATAGGAGAACCTGTTTTCAATTTCTTTTGTTGTTTCTTCTCAACATATGGCCACTTCTCTTCCTAACCGTTGCATGGCCAGTTCTCTTATCCCTATTTTAGTGTTGAGTTTCATGTATGAGTGTCCTTTATTTCATTTAAACCAACACTGGGAACAACAATTGTTGTTTTTGCCACATCGCGAGAAGGGAACAGCTGGAATATATGGTGACAAACACAACACCCCACCCCCAATCCAACAACAAAAATGTGAGGGAAGAGATAGAAGGAAGTAAAAAGAAAAGCAGATAGTTTAAATGAATGGATTGTTTGAACGTAAAAATATCGTATGACAGGGATCAGTTGGCTGTGTTCACTTTCTGTGCGGTTTCGCCTTATGTCTTTTGGCGTGTGCTGAGACTGCTATGATGGGGACTACAGCTACCTTTCTTTGTTTTGGAGATGAGTTAGTAATTCGGATGATTCCACTGGCACGGACGGTTGAGCAATTATGGATTTTAATTCGTTTGCAGCGATACCGGGGCCTTCCATATCCATAAGAAGCATAATTGATGACTTACTATAGAGAGATAAACATTTCTGTAGAAACATGATCACCTACGTCAACAGGCACGGTACTTGGTTGTTATTGTTTAATTATAATAATAATTATTATTATTTGCCTTGCATAATATATTATTCTAGTTTGTATTCTCTCTGGTCTTTTGTATTACAAGGTTTCCCTGTGTTCTTGACAGCTCTGCTCATACATAGTTAATGTGTGACGTTTAATCTTTCGCTGAAACTGAGTGGGTCAGTGCCACTAACTACTGACCCCATGGTATCTGAGTTGACTTACCGGGTGTAACACTTTTTTCCCGGATTGACACGGCTTTAAATTCACCCAGCCTCTGAAAATAGGTACCAGATACTTTTTTTCTCAGATAGGAGACGGCTTGGTTTTTTTACCGTCCAAATCACTCATAAAATATGCCGTCCATGAGTCATCGATAAAAATATCAATATTACATTCGCCATACATTTTGAGACGCGGAGAGAAACTTAACTTTATATTTTAACGAATCAAACTTTGGAGTGGGTTTCTTTGCTCCCTTCTGTTACTTTATCTGATTGTTAACACAAGGCACGTGTGATTCCCGATGCCCTGAGCACGATCACGGGAGAACTGTCAACTGCCAGGCATGTGGTAGGAAACGATTGAGGCTGGGATCAAGGTCTTCACCGGTAACAAATAATAATAAATGAATTGTATTATGGAGGGAGACTTCCGAGGTGATAGATTTACACCGGTAACAAATAATAATAAATGAATTGTATTATGGAGGGAGACTTCCGAGGTGATAGATCTACACCGGTAACAAATAATAATAAATGAATTGTATTATGGAGGGAGACTTCCGAAGTGATAGATCTACACCAATACCCCCACGGTCACGGTCGACCCAGCCGTTGGCAGAAATGGGTACCAGGGTAATACCCTGGGAAAGTGCGGAATGTCGCCTCGCATCGTGAGTTTCTATGCTTGAAGCGACACTATCCGGAAATCTCCGAACATTTCTGGATAGGCGGCCGAGCACATATGGGCGGAAACTCGCGTGCTAAGACACCAGTTCAAGTCTGGTACTTTACCTTACCTTTAGATCTACACAAAAAACTATCTTTACGTCACATAGTACCATTGCTGGTGTATGACGGGGGCAACGATATTACCAGAGGGATAAAGGCCGTTTGGTCAAGCAGTCGCCACGACGTGTGAGACTCAGGATTTTTATTTCACCCCCGATAGAAAAAATCCTTTCTGTCTACCGCGGGCTTCGAACACCGAACGTCGGCTTTTCAGCCAGCGGATTGTATTATGGAGGGAGACGTCCGAGGTGATAGATCTACAACGGTAACAAATAATGAATGGATTGTATTATGGAGGGAGACGTCCGAGGTGATAGATCTACAACGGTAACAAATAATGAATGGATTGTATTATGGAGGGAGACGTCCGAGGTGATAGATCTACAACGGTAACAAGTAATGAATGGATTGTATTATGGAGGGAGACGTCCGAGGTGATAGATCTACAACGGTAACAAATAATGAATGGATTGTATTATGGGGGGAGACGTCCGAGGTGATAGATCTACAACGGTAACAAATAATGAATGGATTGTATTATGGAGGGAGACGTCCGAGGTGATAGATCTACAACGGTAACAAATAATGAATGGATTGTATTATGGAGGGAAACGTCCGAGGTGATAGATCTACAACGGTAACAAATAATGAATGGATTGTATTATGGAGGGAGAGGTGACGTCCGAGGTGATAGATCTACACCGGTAACAAATAATGAATGGATTGTATTATGGAGGGAGACGTCCGAGGTGATAGATCTACACCGGTAACAAATAATGAATGGATTGTATTATGGAGGGAGACGTCCGAGGTGATAGATCTACACCGGTAACAAATAATGAATGGATTGTATTATGGAGGGAGACGTCCGAGGTGATAGATCTACAACGGTAACAAATAATGAATGGATTGTATTATGGAGGGAGACGTCCGAGGTGATAGATCTACAACGGTAACAAATAATGAATGGATTGTATTATGGAGGGAGACGTCCGAGGTGATAGATCTACACCGGTAACAAATAATGAATGGATTGTATTATGGAGGGAGACGTCCGAGGTGATAGATCTACACCGGTAACAAATAATGAATGGATTGTATTATGGAGGGAAACGTCCGAGGTGATAGATCTACACCGGTAACAAATAATGAATGGATTGTATTATGGAGGGAAACGTCCGAGGTGATAGATCTACACTGGTATCTACACTGGTAGTAAGGAGTTCGTGCATCCCTCAGCTATTTCCCGTGATTTCGCTAATGTGTGATGGGCGTGCTTTTATATACTTGCGAATGTGATGATGATGTGATCTGAGCGCCATATAGTTGTTTGTTGTGCTATGAACATGATCTGTCGACTAATTTTGGTTGCATTTCTGATGTGAAGCCCCGTGGTAATCTTTCTTTTGAGTTGTATTTGATTGCACTCTTAGCCTTATGACTATTTATGTTTAACGTTTGCGTACAAGAGAATGCACGGAGGAAAAGGAGCGCAATGAAAATTGCAACTGCTGGCAGAAGGTTTTGCTGAGGAGAACGAGAGGGCGTAATGACCATGGAGTCGTTCAAGTGAATAAATTGAAGCTCTGAAAAGACGGACGCGTATGGAAGGAATTATTCGTTGTGATACGACACAATATGATCATGATTTTGTGCGCACCTGTGGTAGTTTGTGAGCACGATTTAGTATATTCAGATAACGACATTGTCAGTGTCTGGCTGGGTAGGCGATAAACGTGAACCAACTACAGAGTGGTTTGGCGTGACATGCTCAGCTTCGCTATCAGGGGCCACTTGAGGTAGGATTATGTCACCATATTTAGCTCGCAACGGCGAACTTTGACCGGTGACGTCACGCTAGTGGTGTTGGCTGCGCGCTGGCATTATCTAATCTTTGTCCGTGGTTTAAATCTCCAGCCCGACAGAATAACCAGCTTGTGAGTGATGGGAAGCCTGACTTGCTCAGTTCATGGTGTTACCTTACCTCTGCCTTTGCTCTCCTTCCGCAGTTCTTTGTGTGATGCCTTAGTTGATTTTACTTTTGGATTTTAAAATACACGCGCTTCTTCAATTATACATTCAACGTGATTAGAACTTGTATTTAAAAAAAAACTTGTTTAAAAATTGATTATTGATTTCTCAAATTTTCATATATTTGATCTTTTTTACTACGGCCATTAACGGCTAAAATATCATTCCTAGATAAATATTGACTTAGCTTAAAAGTTGTTTGTGTGGTGTCACAGGTTGAAACCACTTCTGTGAGATACCAGTTTTAAGAATGAGTGGAATGTATTAGACTCAGGACATCATGAAAGCTGCTGAATTGTTTAAAATTAAAGCAAAATGCCACTTTGAAATAACTGCCGTATTCAGTGCTCCGCCCTTAAAATGTTAAATTGGCGTGGACATTTTTTTTTTTTTTTGCTGCAAGCTGAGATATTTTGCGTTGGCCCGGTTCATTCGACGTTAACAAGACATTTTTGATACTGCGTTGTCTTCCAACTTCGATGTCTATTCGTTGGTCAGACTTGTTAGACTATTTTCGAACTTCCAACTTCGATGTCTATTCGTTGGTCAGACTTGTTAGACTAACTTCGATGTCTATTCGTTGGTCAGACTTGTTAGACCAACTTCCAACTTCGATGTCTATTCGTTGGTCAGACTTGTTAGACTATTTCCGAACTTCCAACTTCGATGTCTATTCGTTGGTCAGACTTGTTAGACTATTTCCGAACTTCCAACTTCGATGTCTATTCGTTGGTCAGACTTGTTAGACTATTTCCGAACTTCCAACTTCGACTTGTTAGACTATTTCCGAACTTGGTCTAGAGACTTGTTATTTCCGAACTTCCAACTTCGATGTCTATTCGTTGGTCAGACTTGTTAGACTATTTCCGAACTTCCAACTTCGATGTCTATTCGTTGGTCAGACTTGTTAGACTATTTCCGAACTTCCAACTTCGATGTCTATTCGTTGGTCAGACTTGTTAGACTATTTCCGAACTTCCAACTTCGATGTCTATTCGTTGGTCAGACTTGTTAGACTATTTCCGAACTTCCATGTCTATTCGTTCAGACTGTTAGACTATTTCCGAACTTCCAACTTCGATGTCTATTCGTTGGTCAGACTTGTTAGACTATTTCCGAACTTCCAACTTCGATGTCTATTCGTTGGTCAGACTTGTTAGACTATTTCCGAACTTCCAACTTCGATGTCTATTCGTTGGTCAGACTTGTTAGACTATTTCCGAACTCCATCACAAGGAAGTGTGGTGGGGTCTTGTCTAGTTCTGATTTACTGCCCTTTACTTAGAACCACCTCTAAGTTGCTGGCATGTACAGGTAGAGTTGGACATCTTTGGGTTGTCCCATCGCTTCCAAGTGGTAGTTCGTCACTCTCCGCCCTACTTGATGATATCCTTTACCTTATTCAGGTCATCCTCGACATGTATACTAATGTTCATCATCATCAAGTACCGGGCCTGCTGGCGTAGGTGATCATGTTTCACCACAACTTTCGATCTCGGCAGCTATTTATCAGTTCTGTTTATGACCTTCTGCCAAGCCATTCTCTTAAGCTGTCTGTTATATTTTCTCTTTGCTTCCTTCTATCTCTTCGTCCCTCAATTTTCCCAGTTGTTACAATAGATTCCAGTTGTTCTCTTCTCTTTACATGGCCAAAAATGAATGATTGTTTCTTCCTAATATTGGAAATTAGCTCTCTTTTTGCTTTGGCCTCTCGCAGAACGTTTTCATAACTCTTCTTAGCTGCCCATGGTACTCTCAACATCCTTCTGTAAAACCACATTTCTACAGACTCCAGTGATTTTCTGGCCTGTTGTCCTATTGTCCACGATTCGCATCCATATGTTAAGACTGACTCTACGTAAGAACTCTTTTTCTTGTTTCTATTGTCAAAAATGGATTGCATAATATCATCCTCGACGTGTATACTAATGTTAGAAGTAAAGAAAACGGGAAGCTCGTCATTGAAAAGACAACGTTCTTCGCCCGACAAGTCGGCGTCGATACGTTGTGCCGCTAGTCCGCGATATCTGCGTCTGTCGATCCGACACATCCGTCTTCGACATGGGTAGATTTGCCTATCAAATGTGCCTGTCGACAGTAATTTTAGCCAGTTTTCAACTTTTAATTGTCAAGATCATCCGAGATAACAAAACATGGGATCTCACTCCCCATAGACGCGGAGCAAAGATTCAAATAAATCCCTACATCGAACCCAAGGCCTTCCTACACTGGGACGCCCTACCTGTAGAAACTCAAAGCATGCTGCTGACCGGGGCCACATTTAGAAAATAAATGCAAAATTCCTTCCATTTTTACAGTTAACGAGCTTCCCCAATGTTTTTGTTTTCCTGTGCTGTCTGTGTCATTAGGCGAGAGATTGGACTAGTAAAGTACCTTACAGAGTATGGTAGTGATTGTCATAACATCTAGTAATGCCCAATAGCGTATCGAATGTCACTGGTGTGTGGACAGCAAACTGTGACATCTTCTCAATATTCCTGTATGGTGCAGAAACACGGACATTAGACTAGAAAACAGAACAGAAAATTGAAGCATTTGAAATGTGGATTTACAGAAGAATAGGTAGAATTGGATGGAAAGAAAATAAAACACAAACGATGACGTTTTAAAACAACTGAAAATAAAAAGAGAACTACTAAATACAATTAAGACAAGACAAATGAAATTTTTGGGATACGTTAGAAGACACAGCAGCCTACTAAAAGTAATATTGGAAGGGAAAATACAAGGTAGCAGAGGCAGACCAAGACTAACATGGACGAGTAACATCAAAAGATGGACAAGTCAATATGACAACCTGCACCATCAAAGCAAGAAACAGTGGAATGGCGATCCATGGTAGCCAACCTTCGTTGCAGAGACGGCACTCGATGATGATGATGAGTGCGAACATGTCAAATTACCCTACTGTTGCGATATTTTGAGGTTGAGGTAGTGCTTTTCCTCGATGTTATTCATCATCATCAAGTACCGGGCCTACTGGCGTTGGTGATCTTGTCTCTCCACAACCTTCGATCTCGGCAGTTATTTATCATTTCTGTTGTTGACCTTCTGCCAAGTCATTCTCTTAAGCTGTCTGTTATTTTTCTCTTTGCTTCCCTCTATCTCTTCGTCCCTCAATTTTTCCAGTTGTTACAATATATTCCAGTTGTTCTCTTCTCATTACATGGCCAAAAAATGATGATTGTTTCTTCCTAATATTGGAAATTAGCTCTCTTTTTGCTTTGACCTCTCTCAGAACATTTTCATTGCTTTTCTTAGCTGTCCATGGTATTCTCAACATTCTTCTGTAAAACCACATTTCTACAGACTCCAGTGATTTTCTTGTCTGTTGTCCTATTGTCCATGATTCGCATCCATATGTTAAGACTGGCTCTACGTAACATTTAAGAACTCTTTTTCTTGTTTCTAATGTCAAATAGTATCTTCCTCATTTTTTGGAAAGCTGCTTTTGCCTGAGCCATTCTGCATCTCACCTCTTTTGTACATCTTCCGTCTGATGTTAACAAAGTTCCCAAATATTTAAATTCATTTACCTGTTTTAATATTGTTCCACTTGTCTTTATTTTGCACTGAGGTGATGTCTTTTTCTTTGTTGTTACCATTACCTCTGTCTTTTTGCTATTAAGGCTGAGTCCTTTATTTTTGCTTTCTTTCACTATAATGTCCAACATTTCTTGTAACTCATTTTCACTTAGTGATTAAGACTGTAGCATCAGCATACCTTAGATTATTTATATTATGACCTCAAATTGTTATTCCAGGCATGCCCCTTATGGATCTTAAAATAATCTCACTATAAATATTAAACAAATCTGGTGACAGCACACAACCTTGTCTAACACCGTGTTTTATTTGTTGAAACATCCCCAATTGGTTTCCAGTTCTTATGGCTGCTGTTTGTTGCCAGTAAATGTTCTTTACTATTCTTAGATCTTTGCTGTCTACGTTTATGCTTTCTAAAATTTTGATTATTTCTTGGTGCTTTACTTTGTCAAATGCCTTGGTATAATCTAAGAAACATGGGTATAGATCTGTTTTCACCTCTCTTGGCTCTTTCTACTAAAGATCTTATGATGTATAGGCATTGCTCGTTCCTTTACCTCCAACAAAACCACACTGTTCATCGCTAATTTCTGGACTGATTTTGTTGCGCACTCTTCGCATGATGATTCTTAGTCATATCTTAGTCATATGGCTTATTGTTCGATGATCGTCGCAAATCCACAATTCATTGAGCCAGGTACCCATGTATTTTTCAAGTGGGTCGCTGGAAAGTGTCAAGCTGCGTATGAACCTGGGCGCTCTCACTCGACCTAAATCAGAGGGACGGGCCCCTCCACTCCCACCCCTTTTTTTCGGGGTGGGGATTGGATTCCCAATGGATGAAGAGGTCATTCTGTTTGTATATTAGCCGCCTCTCACTTTGTAACCTTGACGTTCATTTTAATAGCCATTGGCTGTAGAAGCACTACAATGGACACGTCACGCGGTGGCACAAACCCAGCTCGCGACCCATATACCCGCACATTCTTGCTAGCTTTCTCATCCTCACAAATCTATGCCGAACAGTGATCGCTCAGTCTGGCCGCCCCCGCTCTTCCCATCAAGGTTGCTAAGACCCTCTCTTTTGTTATTGCTCGTACTTGACCTATTCACTGGAATTTTCACACAGCGTGTGTGTGTTGACACGCCGACCTGTTCTACCCGTTTACACACATGCCCGGCACGTACCGCAGGCAGGCCTTGTCAACAAACCGCCAGATTTCATCTTGTCCGGGTAAGCCCAGTCTTATGCTTCCATCGATTGGGCTGCTCTTTTTCAGCTACTAAGCGCTCGAGAAATAAAGTCATCACCATTAATTATTATCTGCTATATTTTTTTTCTTCAGTTTTCATCTACATCGTTGTCACAATATTCCAGCTATAACCTTTTCAGTGCTTGGTCACAAACAATTATGCGTATTTCCTCTTGATTTTCAAGAAGAAAAAAATCGTTTTCCTTTTGCTTTGATCTAAATTAGAAAGATTTTGTTGTTCTTTTAGCTGTCCACATTTTCTTAACATTATTTTGTAACACATTTATGTAGCCTCCTTTTGTGAAACATTTATGTAGCCTCCTTTTGTAAAACATTTATGTAGCCTCCTTTTGTAAAACATTTATATAGCCTCCTTTTGTAAAACATTTATGTAGCCTCCTTTAGTAAAACATTTATGTAGCCTCCTTTTGTAAAACATTTATGTAGCCTCCTTCTGTAAAACATTTATGTAGCCTCCTTCTGTAAAACATTTATGTAGCCTCCTTTTGTAAAACATTTATGTAGCCTCCTTCTGTAAAACATTTATGTAGCCTCAATGGTTTTCTTTCATGCCTGTTGCCTGATTGTCCAGTATTCACTTATATATGTTAAGACCTGTTCGACTTATCACCAAAGCTCGTCTTCTTATCTAACCAAAATTGGTTTCGATGCTTTATTCTTTGATATGCTGCCTCTATCCTTAGCTATTCAGCACTATACTTTTTTTTTAACTGTATCAGCAATTTTGCATCATACTTTTATATTGTATCTATCATTTGAAGTTAACATAACATCATTCCTAGATGTTTAGATTCATTGATCTGCTTTTAATAGTATCACATTTACTTGAAATGTGCTGTTGGGGAAATCTCTTTATATTTATTTAATAACAATATTTATTATTGTTTTACATCTGTACATGTTAGTTATGCCTCTCTCTAGTTTAAAAGTAAAAAAGTAAAGTACCCCCGTCACGCCAAGTGGCGTATAGGGAAATATGGTGTTAGTGACCCTATATTTTACAGACCTTCAGCACATGATTTTTGGGGTAATGTGGTCAGTATTACGCCCATGCTGCTTTACTTTCCCAGAAAAAATCCTGGTAAGGCTGGGTGAACCCGGAAGCCGTCGGTTGGGATCGAAGCCTACCCCTTGTCCGTGGTAGTCCAGTTCACTAACCACTGAGCTATTGCGGCTCCCCTCTCTCTAGTTTACCTCACTTAAACATAATAAGATAACAATAACATATGTTTATTGCGGGAGTTGTGAAAAGAAAGATAAACAAACTTTGTCAAACATCATAGAGCAATTCACACAAAGGATGGTGAAAGAAGACTTCTGCAAAACTCGCTAGCAGAAAATAAAACTAGAAAAGCCACCAATTCGGGGTGATGTTTTCAGCTAGCTAGATGAGTTTATAGACGGCTGACATCACACTACACACAGATGCCATTGCTCGCAAAGCTGAAAACATCATGCTAGTTTGTGGATTTTCCTGTTTTATTTTTGTACTCACAGGCCTAAGTAATACGGGAGGTCAAAAAGTAATGCACACAAATTTTTTCTCGGCTAATAATAAAGATAGGAATATGAAATTTTGCACACTTGGAATATGACATGTTCCAATTATGTGCACCAAATTGCACAGCATTCTGATAAATATTACGCAATCTATGAACCGTTAAAATGGAGCTTGTCAACAATGTCCGTTACAAACAGCGAATTGTCATAGAATTTCTGGTTGCGGAAAAAGAAACTGTGGCAAACATTCATAAACGACTGTGTGCAGTGTACAAATGTTCTGCAGTCGATAGGAGCACAGTTAGTTGCTGGGTTCAGAGAATTAAAGCTGCAGAAAGTGTACGAGTGGAGCTGCATGATTTACCGCGTTCTGGACGTGTTGCCTCGGCTACCAGCACAGACATGTTAAACCGGGCTGATGCCATTATTCGTAAGGATAGGCGTATCACTAGTCAGCAATTGGCATTGCAGCTTACAGTCAGCAAGGGAAGTGCAATCGCAATTTTTAAAACTCTCGGATATTCAAAGATTTGCGCTCGATGGGTTCCTCGGTGCCTAACAAATGATCACAGAGTTCAAAGGAAAACATTCTGTTCTGAATTGTTGGAGCGTTTCGGTGTTGAATGAGAAATGTTTTTGTCAAAAATTGTTACCGGTGACGAAACGTGGGCACATTATTATTATGAGCCTGAAACAAAAATGCAGTCAATGGAATGGCATCATCCGCAGTCACCTAAAAGAAAAAATTCAAACATCTCCATCAGCCGGAAAGGTGATGATCACTGTCTTCTGGGACATTGATGGTGTGATTCTTGTTGATGTAATGACAAGAGGTGAGACAATCAACTCGACAGCTTACATCAATACACTGACAAAACTCAAAAATCGGTTCCACAGAGTTCGGCCTAATAAGCTATCTGCAGATTTGTTGCTTCAACATGACAATGCACGCCCTCACACAAGTCTGGTAACACGGGAAGCAATGAACAAATTTGGTTGGACTGTACTGCCCCATCCTCCTTACAACCCTGATCTGGCTCCCTCAGATTTCCATCTGTTTGGACCACTCAAAAAATTCCTGCGTGGGACACACTTTGACAATGATGAGGATGTGATCCGTGCAGTTAAAAAATGGCTACGCGAGCAGGACAAAACTTGGTACAAACGAGGCAATCATGACCTAGTTTAGTGTTGGCGTAAGGCAATACGCTTGGACGGAGATTATGTTGGAAAATAGGTAGTGTAAAGGGGATGTTCAGCTACAATCTGTGAAAATTTCACACATTTTGCCCGAATAGTTTCCGAGAAAAAAATTGGTGTGCATTACTTTTTGACCTCCCTACGTATATCTTAAGCATTTGTTCCTCGATTGCTCCTTTTGTTCGTATGCCGTTATAAATGCATTAAGAAAAACTTTTTAAAGTCATGTGGACTCAGTTGCCTTATCTTTTGGTTTAAATACAGCAGACTTTCTAAGATTTTCGTGGGCCCCACCTTTCTTTCTAGTCCAGACCGATCAGTTTAGCTTTGTATTCAGTAGAACTTTAGCTTTGTATTCACTAGAACTTTAGCTTTGTATTCAGTAGAACTTACAGATAAACTAGGGTCTTGATCATCTGTGGGAAGGGGATTGTGACAATGTCGCTAGGTCACAAAATTATTTATCCACACATAAATAAACTAGAGAATAGAACAAAAGCCCTGTTGTCAATGGATAAATAAACTAGAGAATAGAACAAAAGCACTGTCAATGGATAAACTAGATATAGAACAAAAGCCCTGTCAATGTATAAACTAGATAATAGAACAAAAGCTCTGTCAATGGATAAATAAACTAGATAATAGAACAAAAGCCCGTCAATGTAATGTATAAACTTGATAATAGAACAAAAGCCTTGTCAATTGTTTCTTCATCTTCCCTTCCTCGTTTGTCTTTAGCAAAAGATTTAATTTAAACATGTAATTTAAAGCGAGAGTACGGGGAAATGAAAACGCAGACAGGTTTTGGCTAGCTGCGCTGTCGTTGAGGATGGGCAACAAATGGATCGGGCGGACATCATCAATGCCCTCCGAGATTTGGGAAGAGCACAGGACTTCGACAAACACAGATCCATGTCACTTCTTCGGATGATGGAGATGGGAATAAAGATGGGCACAGCCAGAAATGAGAAACCTAGTGGGCGTGTAAGAGAATTTATCAACCAACACAGAACTGGAGTCGTCAGTCGCTGGACACTGCGGGACTTGCTGGGGAGGGGATCTGAGCACCTATGGACATGTTCGGAGTGCAATGATGATGACCCGCTAATAACTCAATGTAATTTAAAAATTGGAAATAACAAACAATAGGCATCCTATCTATAGCAGATTTCAAACCTCAAAACGTAAACTAATAAAAATACATTTTCTTTCTTCATATTTTATAATTTCCATAATACATTCTTCTAATCTGTATACACATTATTTTTCACTGTGGAGTGCCATTCAAGGAGCTAACCATTGATCTTTGGTTTCTAACATTGCTCTTACTCAACATATAAGGTGATCAGTAAGAATTGGAAGATATTTGTTCTCAGGTGCTGTTAGGCCTTATGTCCTGGTTAGAATTGGCAGCTAATCCCTTTGGGTGTGGGGACTACCTTTGGAAAGGTGCAGATAATATGACGGCTCTACAGCTAGGTGGAGTTTGATGTACAGAGCCTTCATTGAAATATCGAACAAGGAATGTACACCTGTTTTAATTTTACAACTAGCTGTGAACTTTATGTTTTTGTGGGCTTTAGTGGCGGTAGAAAGGTTTAAAAGTACACTGCTCTACTATGGTGTCTCTTAATCCAGCCGGTTGTAAAATATGATTGGGGACTGGTCCAAAGGGAATTAGTGATTGCCTACAGATTAAGGCAAGCTTGCTGAGTGTCACAGCTGTTCTTGAATGTCTCATATTTTAATATCTACTGATCTAATTTATGGTCATTGGAGTGTGTTGTTTCTCTTCTCTCTACACACATGCTTGCATGTGCTAATATTCGGTTCAGTCCAGTCAACTGATTAATTACCTGCAGTGCTGTTTCATTGTAGTGGTGACTTAGTTTAGTCTCTCAACTCTCTTAGCTCATCTGTGTGTGTTTTAGTGCTGCAAGAAATATGCTGTGAATGGAGATGAAAACTACTGGCGACTCATAATTGACTGTTGTGTCAGAAACTGTGAACTGGCATTGATCAATACCGAATAGTACACCACCCATAAACAGAATGATAAGAGCTAGTAAAAGTAATAAATTATAATATGGATAAAGGTATTTTGACATCACTCGGAAAAATCCACAAACAGAAAACAAAACACTAAACAGCCAGAACCAGGACTTTCTTTTTCAGACCAGAGTTTAATCTGAAATTTATAACCTGGTCACACCTTGATGGTTGGTATATATGATGTGATGACTGCTTTGTGCACCTTGGGGTCTATGCATCTGAGTTCAGCATACATTTGTGTTTAGACTGCTCCCCTAGCCTTTGATTAACTGACCATCCTTTAGCCCGTGTGTTACCGGGGCCCCATTATGTGGGATGTAAAGAATAGTGACACTGTGACCTTCCAGGCGTGTCGTATGAGGCGACTAAGGAGGTTGATCGATGGCTTGACAAGCTGTCATTGTAAAAAGCATTGTTATGGAAACAGACCATAGATTTTAGAAGCAGTGATCTCTGCAATATGTGCCATTTTGGCACGCAAGGTTCTATTTTTGAGATTGTGGTTCTGCCCTATGTGCCGTCTTCGGCTCGAAAGGACAATAGATAGAATACCAAGTTAATACAAGACATGTACAAAAGAATATGTCTTAATGACGATTCACACTAATCAAATTGAAAGTGACGCACGGTGCGGCGAAACGTACGGATAGAGTTAAGCTGGTCCCCTCTGTTTCACTTGCATCTTTTCATTCGTACATTTTTTTTCTTGTTATCACAATGCAGTCCAGTTTATCCCTTCTCATGATGGGAGGGGAATATTGTTTCCACCCGATGCTGGTAATAAGTTTTCTAGTTACCCTGGCTGACCTCTTTTCAAGCTCCCTTCTTATTTTAGCTGTCTGTGGTGTCCTAACTTTCCTGTGTACTACCGGGGCCTCATTATGGGGAAGTAAAGAATAGTGACACTGTGACCTTTCAGGCATGTCGTAAGAGGCGACTAAGGAGGTTGATCGATGGCTTGACAAGCTGTCATTGTAAAAAGTATTGTTATGGAAACAGCACCATATATTTTAGAGTAGTGATTTCTGCAATATGTGCCATTTTGGCATGCAAGGTTTCTGTTTTTGAGATTGTGGTTCTGCCCTATGTGCCGTCTTCGGCTTGAAAGGACAATAGATAGATAGGTGTCCTAACTATTCTTGGAAAATCACATTTCAGTTACATCCAAAAACTTTTGGCTAAGTAAAATGTTGAATATTATTGCTGGATAGTCTAGTTCAGTGACAGATGATCGTCATTACACAATGGGCAACTCAATAGTACTTAAATCCTCTCCTCAATATTCCTTGGTATGAGACACACCGCCATACACTAGCAAAGATGGCTTCAGCTTAGATGCACGAGCTTCGCAGTAGCATTGGTGAAGACCTTGACCCTAATCTCCTTAGTTGTCTCTTACGACATGCATGGCAGATAACAGTGACTCCATTCTTTGTCAGCCCTGACTATGGTAGTGGTTCCTACAAAGGCTGTTTTTGTTACTGAATAGTTTGTAAATACCCTTAGTATTTGTTTCTTTTCCTATCATACACTAAGTTGACACATTGGATTTTTCTTGTAGATTTTGAGGTCAGACTAACATCCTATCAGGTTGAAGCAAATGGCTGTGTACTACCATAACTTAACCTTAGATAATGATTATTTAGTAAAAATTATACTTTTTTTTTTTTTTAAAGTAGTAAATTTTTACTAAGAAATTGTCAAAATATGATTTCAAATGAGACATCATAATATAGGCTTAAATAGATGTTTTTGTGATGTGAGGTATGTATACTCAATAGACATGTATGTAACTGTTATCTGAGTGAGTGGTTTGACTTTTCTAGTAGCTCCTCAGCACAACTGTTTTTGTCCTTCACAGAGTGAGCTGGTGGAATTCTATTATTTCTGGAAGAAGTCTCCAGCAGCCAACAACTCACGGCCCACTTACAGGAGGCATCGTCGACAACTTAAGAGACAGAGTCCTAGGAATAGTCAGCCAGATAACGAGGGTAAGTGGAGAAAATAGAAAAGCATAGAGTATGGCTACAACTGGGCTGTGATAAAAGATATTGCACAGGCAAAATATTCTGAAATTTTTCATCTAACAGGTTATTTGAGATGATGACAATCTTGACATTTCTTTCTGATTCATACAATCCTATTCGGGTTGCATGTCCTATGTAGAATGTTGCACTCATCACAGCCTATCAGAAATAATCTCTGTCTCCAGCCAGATCTCCCACAGAATGTTGCACCCATCACAGCCTATCAGAAATAATCTCTGTTTCCAGCCAGATCTCCCACAGAATGTTGCACTCATCACAGCCTATCAGAAATAATCTCTGTCTCCAGCCAGATCTCCCACAGAATGTTGCACTCATCACAGCCTATCAGAAATAGCCATCTGTCTCTAGCCAGATCTCCCACAGAATGTCTCTAGCAGATCTCCATGTTGCACCCAGCCCATCAGAAATAATCTGTCTCTAGCCAGATCTCCCACAGAATGTTGCGCCCATCAGAAATAATCTCTGTCTCTAGCCAGATCTCCCACTTCTTCTGTTGTCTTGAGACCACCCTTCTCTTGGTCTTCCCCTATCTTGTCTTCCTTGAACTATGTCTTCCTTTATTGTTCATTTCAGTCAACTGTGTCTTTTGACATGGCCATATTATTTTAATTTCCTTTGTAAGCAGCTGTTTATAAGACAGTTCTTTTCGACATTTAGGACTTTTAATGTATTCAATTTTTTTCTTTTCTTTTCATTATCTAGCGCTTCGCAAGGATTTTTCTGTAACATTTTGTTTTGAATGTATCACTTTTCTTTGTTTTCCATTGTCCATGATTCACAACCATATATTGCTATTGAGATGCCCTAAGTAATTTTAATTATACTGCCTTGTTATGTGTTGTGCCATGTATTCTACATGTCATGAAATGTTTGTGCTGCTATTGCTAATCTTCTTTTGATCCATATAGAGGTATTTAAAATACCAACCTCTCATATAACCTATCCCTGGGTTGATCTTCAAATGTTTATATGGATAAAAGCATTTCTCATTTTAATTTATACTTTTGTTTGTGTGATTGCTGGCTTCCCTTTCAGGTGTTAAATGCCTTCCAAGTATGTGCAAATGCTGCTGGCCAGCTCCTAGCATTCAACACTTTAAATTTGGGACCATAGCGTTCAATCTATTATTACTTTCACTTCCACTTGTTTAAAAAAATTTTTTTTTTTAAAAGTACCCCTGTCACGCCAACTGGAGGCGTATAAGGAATATGGTGTTAGTGACCATAAATTTTACAGACCTTCGACTCATGATTTTTGGTGTAATGTGGTCGGTATTACACCCGTGCCGCTTTACATTCCCAGAAAAAAATCCGGAAGCCATCGGTTGGGATCGAACCCTAACCCTTGTCCTTTGTAGTTCAGTTCACTAACCACTGAGCTATCGCGGCTCCCTGCCTCTTGTTTAGTTTACAGTATTTGTTGAGCATTTCTGTTTTCTCTTGAATGTGTTGGTAGAAATACACCAAGATGCATATCTGCAGTATACTCCTAGTCTGTCAGTGCTGAAAATATTATCCGTTGTATTTCTCAGGTAACATCTTTGTCATTATTACTCAGTCTAAAACATAATGGATGGTAGGGGACACAGTTGCTGTACTCATAACTTGATGTGATATGCATGGTTCTCATGGTTCAAATTTGTGTCGTCCGTCAATTATGTAAAGATTTTACCATAATATTTTTTTTTATCATTTCTCCTGTAATATGCATGCAAGTATATTGAGTGTGAGAAATGTTGTGTGGTCATATATTGACCATAGTAATGTGGGCAGATAAGTTGGTTGAAATGAATTTGTTCTGCATGAGTTGATCTAGAACAATACTATGGACAATTGGTTGAAATGAATTTGTTCTGCATGAGTCATTCTAGAACAGTACCGTGGTCAATTGGTTGAAAGAAATTTGTTCTGCATGAGTGTATCTAGAACAGTACCACGGACAATTTGTTGAAAGGAATTTGTTCTGCATGAGTTGATCTAGAACATTGGTTGAAAGGAATTTGTTCTACATTAATGGATCGACTGTAGTACATACCATAGACAATTGAATAAAATTAATTTGTAGTGTTTTGCATAAGTAGATTTAAAATAGTACCATGGGTAGTTGGTAGAAATGAACTTGTCCTGCATGAGTTAATCCACTGTAGTACCCATGGACAATTGGTTGAAATTTTTATTTGTTCCAAATGAGTCAATATACAATAGTACTTGGGCAGTTGGTAGAAATTAATTTGTTCTGCGTGAGCTGATCTAGAATAGTACCATGGGCAATTAGTGGAAATTAATTTGTTCTGCATGAGCTGACCTAGAATAGTACCATGGGCAATTAGTGGAAATTAATTTGTTCTGCATGAATGGATCTGCTCTTGCACTGTGGATAATTTGTTCTAATAGTGAAGCATCGTTTTAGGAAATTGTTGCTGAACAAAGTATGGCTGTATTAGCCTTTCTTTCCTGCTTGACTGCTGAGAGATGATTGCAGCAATTACAGTATTTATTGATTAAACGCACACACTCATTTTGTGCCAGACCAACAACCCAACACCCTTGTAGCAAATACAGTGGAGGATTTTCTAGAAGATTCACATAAATGACTAGGGAGAATGTGGCCTATTGGTTGGTTCAGTTGAAAGCTGGAAATTACTTCCCTTGTGTTTCTGCTCAGGCAAATCAGTGTAACTACTTACAATTACATGAAACAAAGGCATTGTGTCTATGCTACATTTCTTTCAGTTTTCTCTTACAATTGAGATTTCTGGAAAAATCTTTCTCAAAGTTATAATTAAGCAATTTTAAAGCATTTAGTTCTTTGTGGAGCAAAGGTTTTTCATCTAACTTTTTTCATTCGGTCCTGTTTTGATCCAAGTTAATCATTTCTGTCCATGTCCTCCTACCTGCCTCTCCTACATCTGTCTGTTCACACACTTAACCATTTTTTTGTTCTTGTCTTTGACTAACATTTAAAGTTCTCTCCATTGATTTGTGTCCCTCTTTGTTTCTTTCTTAACACAGGTGTTCCATATTTCTTATCTAACTTTCTCTATTTTTTCTTTCTCTCCCTTTTCCTCTTTGTTTTTCATGATTTTTTTCCTCTGCTCTCCCCAATCTGCCCCCCTCCCCCTAGAAGCGGGCAGTCTTGTGTTATCTTTATAGTGATGTGAGAAGCTTAAAGTAGGGTCATTGTGATATGGAGAGATAGGTTATCATGACACCATTCATTTCTCACTAATTGGATTTCAAAAATGCTTGAGTCATATTTAGATTTCTTTGCATTTTCCCATTTGTGTAATTTTCTGAATAATTTTCCCATCTTTAATTTTCAGAATAATCGCCCCTATCTCTATTTTTATAACCTTGCCTTCCTGACCCTGCGGTCGTTTGAGCGTGATCTCTTTGACCTGAAGACATTGTAAAAATACATGTCTAAGTTATGGTATTTCCGCTGTAAAGAGAAATGATATTTGGAGATGAAGGTTTTTCTTGTAAGTTAGATATGAACATTCAGAGAGATTATGTTTGATTGGTTCCTTTGGGCAATTACGCAAATGGCATGTTGGAATCACACACACACAATACCCCAAATCCATTTTGCGATCGTTGAATTCTCAAATTTTCTGAACAATGTCCTATCTCTAATTTTCTGAACAATTTCCATTCCTATCTCTAATTTTCTGAACAATTTCCATTCCTATCTCTAATTTTCTAAACAATTTCCATTCTTATCTCTAATTTTCTGAAAAATTTCCTTTCCAATATCTAATTTTCTAAACACATTTCCTCTATCTGATTTTCTAAAAAAAAAAAATACTGTTTTAATTTTCTGAACAATTTACTGTAACAATACTTGTGAACAATTTCATGTATATAAATGTATCTATGGACTTAAGAATGAAACCAGATTTAGCCGTCAATCATCAGACATGGAGAGTTATGAATTCTAGTGTCATGGCTAGAGAGGAGCTAATCAAAAGTCAAATAACTAGCTAATCAAAAGTCAAATAACTAGCTAATCAAAAGTCAAATAACTGGCTAATCACTAAATTGTTCTGCTGTGTTTGCTTGGTGGCTAGTCCTTTTTATCACCCGCTTGAAATGATGTTTATGTGGGTCATATATGCAGCTAATCAATTCAGAAGAAGAGGTATGTTTACAGCACTCAGAAAAAATGACAAATAATCAACAGAAAAAAACAAAGAACAATATATGGACCGATGCAGGATTGAACCCGCCCTCAGTGGCACAGCCACCTTGCCACGAAAAACCAAACGCTAGGGAACACTGCCACTCAGCTAACTATGCATTATGTTGTCATATATGGCAGGCTGTGTGATATCAGTTCCTTTTAGTCTTACACATTGGATGTCAGCATGACATATTTGGGTGTTAGATTACTTTTTCTTTTCTATCCCTATTCACTTGGCCAGGTTGGTTGATATGTTACCCTGCCTAAATCAAGAAATATAGTAAGTTCACTAATCGTGATGAAGCATTCATTTTTCAGTTGATAACTGCCTTCTGTCATAGTTCTCAACACCATCTTGGCCCCAATTGAGAGAACAAATTTATAGTGGCTAGCAAGAACAACCAGTTTCTACTTACTGCAAATCAAAGAAATGCTTGCCAAATACAGAAATAAACAGCATAAAACTGCTGTATCACCATATACCCCCTTTATGTACCTACCCACTTATTGTTCTCATTTTATTGTGTCTAGCCAATGTATTTTGTGCCTGTGTAGTGCTGGTCCCGAGCATAGTATATGGCTTTTGTTATGCTCATGTCTAGTCTGACGTTTTTATGTTTATATCTAGTTTGTGAGTTCTCTGATGTCTTTGTATTGTATGTGTTTAGTGTTTATGGCTCTGCTGTGTTTCACATTAATCTGTTGCCCAGATAACTTATGCTTCCTAATTGCCCTCCCACCATTATACACGTACAACTGACCACTAACTATAAATACCAATCAAAGCCAGACCCTTATAACCCAATCAAAAAACTAAAAGCAGGAACATATCTAATCTCAGTCAACTTCTTAGCAGGCTAAACCTCTTCGTGGATCAAACTTAAGGGCTGAAAGTGATCAGTAACTCATAACTGATTGGTGATCTAGAACCATCCAAATAATGCTTCACCTCTCTAGAAACAGTCTGGCCAAGTGGTTTGGGATTGAAAGGGAAGGTGTGTTGGCCTGAAAGATTCAAATTAAATAACAACGCGATGTCTTTTTAGGGGCAGACGAAGAAGAGGAGCAAGAGAAAATGACTTTAGTTGTTGGATGAACGCAACCGTAGAGCATATAATCATGTTAAAGCAGTAGATTGCTAATATCTATATTTTAAAACTAGGTGACTCATGATTAACCTACATTTTCTCAAATGATACATCACAAGTCTACCTTTTACAGCCCTGCTAATTTATTTTTAACAAATCCCATTAGTTGCCAATAATCTCTGGCTTTTGGTGTTCTCTGTGCTCACTTTAAGTTCTTTGAAATACTGGCTAGTTTCATATCACATTTACCTTTTTATTGTAGTGAGCTCAGGAAGTGAGTCTGGTGAAGAATCTGAGGAGAGTGACGGCAGTAGAGATGTGAACAGTATATGTCAGCGCTGCTTTACCACAAGTAAGTTATGTCTTGTCATATTGAGTGACCTTCCCTTGTTGTGTTGTTCATAGACTTCTTCATTTGTTATCCTATCTGTGTGAACCAGTTTCCTTGTGAGCGTGAACTCTTTGACTTGATGTCACACCACCTTGAGGTACCCCACCATACATGGGCTCAGACTCCACAGCACTTTAGAAGTATATATGACATCCTGGCCCTGTGACGGAGACGTAACAATATCCTGTGACAGGAGAAAAGATAAAACATTACCTAAATAATTTGGAATTTTGGGAGACAGAATTGACTAAATAAGTTTTGATTTGATTCAGTAGCTTTGTATCTTTAATGTGTTTGCTCAAAGCATCAAAATTTCCACTCTGTAGTTGGGAACTGTTGGTTATGACTGTATTTCATTGTTGTGTTCTTTGTGAATGCATTGTCCTTTATCAATGATGCCGTCATGTTAATATTCTCTTTTCACAGACTCCAAGGACTGGCACAACGGTAAAGATGGGGAGGTCCTGTGCAGCAAATGTCGATTGTCCTATAAGAAATATGGGGAGGAATCTGGAGTAGAGTCTCCACCTCCCAGTGTCAGTCCCAACCAATTCCTGTTCAAACCCGTCCCAGAGGACGAGGAAACCACGCCCTCTAAGCACAATATGCGCACACGGCGCAGCAATAATACAGTGAGTCTTGCCATGTTTCTGTTCTATCCTGCTGTTGTTTGTTTTATCAAGAGTAAAGACACTTTTATCAGTTAATTAATCATAGATGATTGACAATTTGACTTATAAACTAAAGAATTTAACTATATATTTTTCTAACCAATGGATTCTTTTCTTTTCTCTTTCTCACCGATACCGAAAAGGTGTTGTGGTTATATCATTTGTCGTTCTTGAGCTTCTCGAATGGTCTGAATGAGTGATTTTCCTTTATTCTTACATGTCTTACCGTTTGAATTTGATCACAAATAAATGACAAATAAATCCGTTTGAAATCACACACAAGAACACTTGAATTTCTTTTTACTACAGGCAATGAAATTCATTTATAATTTAAATTTGACTCCTATCACAAAAAATGCGTTGTGTTGCCAGCACAGTCACGCACTGGAAGAAACCAATGGATTAACAAAAGTAAACCTCAGATATGCAGCTATCTACTAAATGATAAACAAAAGAATCTCATAGATATGTTTTGTTGTTCACTATTGTGATGAGTTAATATCACAGCATTCTGGGCAAACTCTTTGGTGCTCTGTTTCCTGTCAACAGATGACAACATATGTGTACACTGTTAGTTCCAGTGTTGACTCACAGGTTGTGCACACCCTTGTGGATTGTTGTTACTTGTTCAAAGTTGTGTCCCAAGATTTCATCTTCACTGATGCCATCGCTATGTCCAACATACAGTCATTGAGGGTCTTCATATCATAAATGTTCAGTGAAAACTGACTAATAACCTAAAGAAAGGGAACCTCATATTAAAAAAAAAGTAAAGAGCCCCTGTAACGCCAAGTGGCATGTAGGGAATATGGTGTTAGTGACGTTAAATTTTAAAGACCTTCAGCACATGATTTTTGGGGTAGTGTGGTCGGTATTGCGCCCGTGCCACTTTACTTTCCCAGAAAAAAATCTGTTATCCATTTAAGGTTAGGTGAACTTGGAAGCCATCGGTTGGGATTGAACCATACCTCTTGTCCTTTGTAGCCCAGTCCACTAACCACTGAGCTATTGCGGCTCCCAAGTGAACCTCATGGCTAAACCATATGTGATTCATCCTTCCCCACAGTTATGTAAAGGTGTATACTGTGATTGCTCTCTCACCTGCTTAAAGAACGAGTAAACCCAGCTTGCATCACCCTCAAGGATCCTAGAGACAAAAAATGTCATCATCAGCCATTCCATGCAAGTCTCGACAAATGTCGAGTCGCCTCTGTTTGTGATTGAATATCACGAGCTTGGGGGAAAATGGCATATGTAGAAACTGACTGTGCGTAGACAGCATGATGTCACATGACACTTGGAAACATTGACCTTCAGATCTTTACATGAATGTGTCAAGTGTTTACACCACAGTAATTACAGCACAGAAGCATCCCATAATCCCTTGTATGTCTATGTATGTGATGAGATCAATGATTTGCGTGCTGATAGTGATAAAATCTTGATCGTCTCTGTCCAAGTCACATACTTCTATTGCCTTGGCCTGACAACTACTCTTCATTATTTTTTCTAAAGCAGGATGTCAAATTTGCATAGATCTTATGTGTTGTGGTTTACATCAAGGTGTAGTATTTGGGCCCAGCATATCTAGTCATTAGTACTGGAAATCAAATTGGGAATGTTTCAACAAATAAAACAAGGTGTTAGACAAGGTTGTGTGCTGTCACCAGATTTATTTAATATTTATAGTGAGATTATTTTAAGATCCATAAAGGACGTATTTGGAATAACAATTGGAGATCACGATACAAATAACCTCAGGTATGCTGATGATACAGTCTTAACTCTTTCAGGACCAGAACAGGAAACAGGAATTTTCAGATTTGGACCAGGTTAATTTTCCTGTTTCCAGAAATGTTACCATATACCTTTTTCATTTGACTACTTCACACAATAATTAAGATAAATGTGGCATATATACATCATGGGAAAGGGAAATGGATACAGAAAATGAAAATAGCAATATATTTATGATATGTGATTATTTAAAGGAATAAAAATATTTTTTTTAAATATAAAATATTCAAGGTAGATGATTTTTAATTAAAAATATTGTAATTCACTTACCCTTTTCCATGTTTATATATGTTGCTATCCATTTGTCTTGAAATATTACACAACATAATCCAAATTCCTCCAAAATACAGTTTATTTGATTAATTTATGTCCACAAATAACGAAATTATGTACATTTTTGTAAATGATTCCAGAATGAAAGATATTATAAATTTATGTGACGTCATAACAATATTATTTACAAATCAAGTTTATTATTTTTATTTACACAACTGGACTTATTTTGTGTGATATGTCTCTAAAGTACCAGTTTCGTTATCAAAATAACTACCACTCGATTCCTCTGAGGCACTCATAGTGCTGTAATAGAAGGCATCCACTAGCTAAACCTAAGCCAGATCGTCTTACCTAAGTTTTTATCATAACTTTTACCAATATTCCAACCCATTATCACAACAACAAAATTATTGTCCGAGTCTAAATACTATGAATACTCAAAATTTCTGAGTCACTCAATAGCAAGGTTTCGAATATAGATCTAGCTTGTTCTGCTCTATATCGTTTTGGTCGACCGCAAGAAGTATCAACAGTGGGCGTGGCCATTATGTGAAAAAAATTTGATAAATAAACAATGAATATAAATTAAAAAAATTTCAACGTTCGAAACTGCGACCATGCCGATATAAATAGAAAGATCAAGCGAGAGAACTCTCCTACTTCCGGAAATAAAGTATTGGTTGAAAAAAGAACGAAAATCAGTAAAAACGAATCAAGTATTCAGCGACACCCGAAATAACCGACGTGTCGGTGAGTGGTTAGAACTGATCAATTTCATAGAACCAAGGTGTCGGATAGTAGTCCGGGAAGAGTTAATCACTAAGAGTGAAAACGAGTTACAAGAAATGTTGCCTTCATCTATGTAGTCTTGAGTAGGTGCATATGTCTGTATTATTGCTATGTCGAATAATTTTGCTTTCAACTTGAAATTCCCCAATGGAAATATCCCACCTTGATTTTTACTTATTTTGCCAAATGGTTAGTATGTTTCTAGTTCCACCTTGTAAAGGTGTAGAAATATCTAGATCAGTTCTGTTTCATCGATTCTGATGCAAGCCACCAACTATGAACCAGTTGACTGCTTCTAGCCCATGTAATCAAAGGGCCCAAGCCACTTGGTATGTCAGGATAAAATAATCATCATCATCATTGAGTGCCGTCTCCGCAACGAAGGTTGGCTACCATGGAACGCCATTTTGCTCTATCTCTTGCTTTGATGGTGCAGGTTGTCATCGGTTGATTTGTCCATCTTTTGATGTTACTCGTCCATGTTAATCTTGGTCTGCCTCTGCCTCTTTTACCTTGTATTTTCCCCTCCAGGATCACTTTCAGTAGGCTGTTGTGTCTTTTAACATGGCCTAAGAAGGATAAAATAATACAAAAATATAATCCAGTAGAAGAGTGACTGCACACATGAGAGATGATGTGAAATAACTAATGAAGATAGAAAGGTGTGTTGGTCACTTTGTGCCACTAGTGATAATTGAAGTCAATAGGAAACAACTGAGATAACTTATTCTTCTTCTCATTGTTTGTAATTCAATAAAACAATCAATAACTGAAGTATCTAGTCATGTCTTGTAAAAAGCAGAATGAACCTCATCATGTCTCAGGTGTGGTGTATTGAGCGTGTGGTGTTTGCAACTATAATTTGCATAGTACCAATTTAAAGTAGGCTGAACATAGAAGTTCGATCAAATTCAATATCTTTTCTTTAGCAGACAAGTTCAATAATCACTGCTTTACCGGTTTCCCCTCAAGTTTTTTTTTCCAATCTCAACCAGATGTCTCCATTGTTAATGTTTGCTATTATGTGCAGAAGTGACCCTGTTATAGATCACAGCAACTTAATGATCTTGTACTATCTTTATCAGAATTTTGAGTTCACATAAATCTTGCATCTTAGTTATTACTGGGTGGACACAGCGAACAATCAGCCGATGAAGCTTTATATGAGTTTATTGCCCGTCATCTTGCATGACGTTGAACATCATATATGGTATAAATACATGGAGATAACATAATTGTAAACAATCAGCGATTGGTCCATCATCGTACACATCTAATTACTGGATATGATTTTAGCCCGATGATCATTAGTGGTAGAATTTAAAAATGTTGGTATTGAGACTTCTAAGTTAACATCTGATGGATAGTGAAATTATCTTCTAATGCTTGTCTCCACTCTCTACTGACACAGCTACCACACTTCTGAACTGTTCCACCTATTACATTGTAACTACACAATGCTGCTAACTCTCACTTAACTCACTACTAGAGATCTAAACTAATGCCAGTGTGCCCGGTCATTTCTATCAGTCGTCTATCACATAACTCTAACATTGCTCTACAACTTGACTGACTATATGTTGTCACCTTATCTGCTCTAGTATGTCTATCACATAACTCTAATGTTGCTCTACAACTTGACTGACTACGTCGTCTCCTTATCTGCTCTAGTCTGTCTATCACATAACTCTAATGTTGCTCTACAACTTGACTGACTTACTACATTGTCTCCTTATCTGCTCTAGTCTGTCTATCACATAACTCTAATGTTGCTCTACAACTTGACTGACTGACTGCGTCATCTCCTTATCTGCTCTAGTCGGTCTATCACATAACTCTAATGTTGCTCTACAGCTTAACTGACTGACTACGTCTCGCCTTATCTGCTCTAGTCGGTCTATCACATAACTCTAATGTTGCTCTAAACTTGACTGACTTACTACATCGTCTCCTTATCTGCTCTAGTCTGTCTATGCTGAATATGCTTCTGTGTGTTTAAATATCCCCCAGTCAAAATTATCCCAGGCTCCTTTGTGCAATCAATCAAACTTCAACAGGCTGAATTATCTTTGTCTTCCATTTACAAAACAATATGTCACTGCCCTCTTTCCCACCTTCAGAACTTCCAGATCACTCTACCTTGAACTTTCGACCTTGGATACATTCACAGACTTACTCATCACACACTACCTAATCTCTACAATTTTCATGCACACATGCTGTAGTGACTATACTATTACACACACATGCTCTAGTGACTATACTATTACACACACATGCTCTAGTGGCTATACTATTACACACACACATGCTCTAGTGACTATACTATTACACACACATGCTCTAGTGACTATACTATTAACACACATGCTGTAGTGACTATACTATTACACACACACATGCTCTAGTGACTATACTATTACACACACACATGCTCTAGTGGCTATACTATTACACACACATGCTGTAGTGACTATACTATTACACACACATGCTCTAGTGACTATACTATTACACACACATGCTCTAGTGACTATACTATTACACACACATGCTGTAGTGACTATACTATTACACACACATGCTGTAGTGACTATACTATTACACACATGCTCTAGTGACTATACTATTACACACACATGCTGTAGTGACTATACTATTACACACACATGCTGTAGTGACTATACTATTACACACACATGCTGTAGTGACTATACTATTACACACACATGCTGTATTGACTATACTATTACACACACATGCTGTAGTGACTATACTATTACACACACACATGCTGTAGTGACTATACTATTACACACACACACATGCTGTAGTGGCTATACTATTACACACACATGCTGTAGTGACTATACTATTACACACACATGCTGTAGTGACTATACTATTACACACACATGCTGTAGTGACTATACTATTACACACACATGCTCTAGTGGCTATACTATTACACACACACATGCTGTAGTGACTATACTATTACACACACATGCTGTAGTTACTATACTATTAACACACATGCTCTAGTGACTATATTGCAAAGATGAAGCCTTTTTAAAATTCATTATACAATGATTTCTTTAACAATGCAACGATGTCTTGTTAGTGCAAAGAAGCCTTTTTCTTATTATGCGAATCTTTCTCCATCAACTCTCACCGTATTGTAATGAGGCACACTGATGTCTTTCACAATCATCGTTCATCAATCAACATCGAATTTCGTAATGAAGCCTTTATTTATTGCCTTTAATATGTTGAAGTTTTCTCCATCACCCTTTAATATGTTGATCTTTGAATCATTGAATCAATCCATATGATGAATCCTTTAATATGTTGCATTTTTAATATGTATCTTTGTATCATTCTCCATCAACTCTCATCGTATTGTAATGAAGTCTTTAAAAACAACATCCATCATCAATCTATTATATTATGATTATATTATATTATAACTCTTCTGCATTTGAACTCTTCTGAATCATTTCTCAAGACCAACACTGCTTTAAAATGCTTGGAGCCTTTTATTTACTTCATTTCATTCTCCCGCTCTAATCTTCCTAACTTCGTATATCATACTGCTGCTATTGACAATCTTTCTATGTTCATCATGGTATTACTTTCCTTTCATTCGCCCTACCCTATCGCTAATCACTGTCGTTAAACTAATATCTTCTAAACTACCTACATTCGGCCGTTTTCCTACTTCGGTACGTTCCCCATCGAACGCACCACCCTAACCTATTCTAACTTTCGCTAACTATCGGCCTATTTCATTGTAATCTCTTGTCTTCCCTAGCCTATCTACTCTGTATGACTGTTCTTCTCCCTGATGTTGACCACTTCTCTTCTCACGTCCTCTCAGTACGATGTTCTAGCTCCAAGTGACTAGTCTCTTCTAGTCACCTCACTACCGTAACCCCCTGCCACGTCATGCCCCTTACTTTACGTCATTTTCTCTTCTGTACAAGTAAGTGCTCAATCTATATTTCCCTATACTCTATCTCCCGGTGTGTACTTTCTTTCACACCCTTCCTCGCGCCAGTGCCTAATCTATATTTCCCTATTCTCCATTCCCCTCTATTATATACTCCTATCCGTACCTTCTCTGCTATACAATACGCCCTCCCTGTGTTTAGTCGTTGTACCATACTAAACGACTAATCTCATCTCCCCTAGTTGGGTATCCCCCTAAATTACCATTTTCCCAATAATATTTCACTCATTCTATTTTGACTCTCTTATCAATAATACTCTCGTATAATTCAATAATAACTATCATTCAACCAAGAACTCTTGACATAATGGATTCTAATGAACCTTTCCATTCCTTAAATTAATAACATTATATTGATAATTCTCAACTAACTAACCATTCCGCCATATCTCCAACTCTCTTGTTCATTGCATTCCGCAACATCTTCAACTCTTCATTACCCATTCCGGGTTTTCTTCTCCGCTCATTGCATTCCGCAATATCTCTAACTCTTCACTACCCATTCCGGGTTTTCTTCTCCGTTCATTGCATTCCGCCCTGTTTTCTACTCTTTACTACCCATTCCGGGTTTTTCTTCTCTGCTCATTGCATTCCGCAATGTTTTCTACTCTTCACTACCCATTCCGGGTTTTCTTCTTCGTTCATTGCATTCCGCAATGTTTTCTACTCTTCATTACCCATTCCGGGTTTTCTTCTCTGCTCATTGCATTCCGCAATGTTTTCTACTCTTCACTACCCATTCCGGGTTTTCTTCTTCGTTCATTGCATTCCGCAATGTTTTCTACTCTTCACTACCCATTCCGGGTTTTCTTCTTCGTTCATTGCATTCCGCAATGTTTTCTACTCTTTACTACCCATTCCGGGTTTTTTTTCTTCTCTGCTCATTGCATTCCGCAATGTTTTCTACTCTTCACTACCCATTCCGGGTTTTCTTCTTCGTTCATTGCATTCCGCAATGTTTTCTACTCTTCACTACCCATTCCGGGTTTTCTTCTTCGTCCATTGCATTCCGCAATGTTTTCTACTCTTCACTACCCATTCCGCAATATCTCCAGCTCTCCGTTCATTGCATTCCGCAATGTTTCCTACTCTTCGTTCATTGCATTCCGCAATATCTTCAACTCTTCAGTACCCATTCTGGGTCATCCTCTCCGTTCATTGCATTCTGCAATATCTCTAAGTTCTCACTATCTATTTTTCTTAGTTCTCCTACTATTTATTATACCCATTCCGGGTTTTCTTCTCCGTTCATTGCATTCCGCAATATCTCTAAGTCCTCACTATCTATTTTTCTTACTTCTCCTACTATTTATTCTAAACCTATTTTTGTACTTCCGTTTCATCCTTCCTTCATCTTTCGGTTTACTCCACTTTCTCTTCTTTTCTTCAACATTGTGATTGTTCATATCACATTCTCTCCACTCCTCTTCTTCGTCCCTCGTTCTCTTCCTTTTTTCCCACTCTCTTTTTGATTGTTGCGTTTGCTCTGTAACTACTATTCTTCCTTCCCTATCTTTTAATCTTGTACTTTTCTTTGGTAATGTTCTTGTTGTTGCATCTGATGTTGTTGTTGTTTCTCTACTTGTATCACGTTTTTGCTCTTGTATCTTCCAGCTTCTTGTGTTTTGATATGGGGCCTCTATTTCCTTCTCATCACTAGTTTCACTTATATTGGACATTGACTTCCTGGATTCCCTTTTTCCTAATCTCTCCTCTTCTGTGTTGATTATACTTTCTTCCGCGGAAATTATACTTTCGTCTGTGGTCGTCATATTTTCTTCTGTGGTGATTATAATTTCTGTCTGTACGTCGTGTTTCTTATCAACTTCACTTTCCTCTGTAGATTCTCTCATACACCTTGTGCATTTCCTTCGTGGTCTGTCCGTTTGTGCTTCTGACTGTTCTGACCAAAGGGTCTCGTCTTTTCTTATATTTCTCCCATGGGTTCTTATTTCCGACTTACCATATATGTGTTTAATCACATAATTGGATACTCCTGTTTTCTTTATTACTATATATCCTTCTCTCCATTTAGGGCTTAGTTTGGAAATGGCCGTATGATTCTTATAAAACACTCTGTCCCCCACGTTATATTGAATATTCACTTTATTTTTATCCTTTTTCATGTTGCGATGTTCTGCTCTTTTTAAATTCCTCCACACCAGTCTTTGAGATTCATGCATCTGTTGTATAATTATTTCATGAATTTCTTCTCCTAGGTATCTTCTTCGTGGTTGTAGTAAATTATCCAATGGTAACATTGGATGCCTACCGTATAAAAGAAAAAATGGGGAAAAGCCTGTACCCTCGTTCCTATTCACCCTTAATGCTGATAACGCTTGGTTTAACTTATCCTCCCATTCATCCTCTCTGCCTCTTGTCACTTTTGATAGTATATCGTTTAATGTCCGATGTTGTCTCTCGTTGATTGCATTACTTTGGGGATGATATGTAGAAGTTAGAATGTGTTTTATGTTCAATTGTTTCAAAGTATCCTTAAAATTTTGGCTGGTAAACTCCCCTCCATTGTCCGTAAGTATACATTCTGGACAACTAAATCTAGGAATGAATTCGTTTAGTAATATTTTAATAACTGTGTCTGTCGATTTATTCGGTATGGGAAAGCTTTCTGGCCATCTACTATAACAGTCGGTTATATGTAGGATATATTTGTTTCCTGAAATTGTGGTGGAAAATGGTCCTGTTATGTCCATGCTAATCTTTTGCATTGCAAAGTACTGTTTATCCATACTTTGCATTGGTCCCGACTTTTCTATCAAATTTCTAGTTTTACATAATCTGCACTTTCCAGTATATTGTTCGACATCTCTATATATTCCTGGCCAGTAGTATTTTATTTTAATAGCGTCTATCACTTTATCCCTACCCATATGTCCGTTTTGATCATGATATGCCTTCAGTACCTGCGTCTTGAGGTGAACTGGTATATATATTTTGGGCTGCTTCCCCTCTCTTGGATCTATATATGTTAGTACTCCATCCATCTGATCTATATGGAGATGTTTCCATTTACAGTTCATTCCCCTATTTAACTTATCTATGATGATTTTCAATCCTTCGTCTTTCTGTTGTTCCTCCCTGGTAATGCATATTGGATAATCCTGAATTACCTGTTCCATACCACTCAATGTGTGTTCATCTATGTCTGTTATTCCCCCGGGTCGTCTTCGGTTCGTATTTATTATGTTAACCTGAAACGTTCTGTCATCTATTTCAGTGCATGAATCTGTGTTCTCCTTCTCGGTCTCTCTTGTCGTTGGTAATCGGGACAACCAGTCTGCACATATATTCTTTGCACCTTCTATATATTCAATTACTGCTCCAGTATTCTGTATTGATAATGACCACATATCTATCTTCCTGTTGTTGATAGGCCCGTCAAGGATGGATTTTAGCGGCTTGTGGTCCGTCCTTATCACTATTGTATTTCCATATAAATAAAAATGCAATTTCTGTATTGCATAATGTATGGCATAAGCTTCTTTTTCAATCGTGGCCCACTTCACTTGTGTTCGACTTAATTTATGCGATAGGAAATATATTGGGTGTTCCTGAATGGTTGGTTTTTCAGTGGATTTGTTGATGTCTATGTCTTCATTTACCAAACATGCCCCTATGGCTGTATCTGATGCATCTGTATATAGTATCATTCTACCTCCTTTATTTGGGTGTGCCAGCATCGGTATTCTCGTTAGCCCTTCCTTCAGCGTTTCAAACGCCTTCTGACATTGTGGCGTCCATTTGAATCTCTGAAACTTTCTAGTTAATGTGGTTAATGGTTCAGCAATTTCCGCGAATCTCTGTATAAATCTTCTGTAGTAGCCACACATTCCCAAGAAACTTCTTACTTCTTTTACCCTCGTAGGTGGTGTCATATCTTTAATGGCTTTGATCTTTACATCATCCGGCATAATTCCTTTGTCATTTATTCTAAACCCTAAGTATTTTACTTCGTGTTTTAAAAATTGACATTTACTTATTTTTAATCTTATATTGTGTTGTCTCAATCTGTCAAACACGTGTTCTAAATGTTGTAGGTGCTCATGTTTCGATCCATTGGTGAATATGATGATATCATCTATGTAGGCCTGTGCAAATGTATCCAATCCTTGCAGTACTTGGTTCATAAGTCCCATATAAGTGGCTGGCGCTCCTTTTAAACCAAAAGGCATGACATTCCAAGTAAACGTTCCCACATGTGTATTGAACGCCAGTTTATGTTTTACTGCTTCTTTTACCTCAATGGCCCAGAAACCGGCCTTACAATCCATTATACTGTACCAATTTATTCCCTGGAATAAAGCTATTATGTCGTCTACTCGAGGCATTTGATAACTAATATTTTTCGTAATTTTATTCAATGCCCTGTAATCACAGCAGAACCTTTGTGATCCGTCTTTTTTCTTTACTATTACTACAGGTGACGACCATTGGGAAGTTGTTCTAGTTATTATTCCTGCCTTTAACATATCCTCTATAGCTTTCTCTACTATCTCTCTGCTTCTTAGAGGTGTTCTGTATGTTCTTATCTTGGTTGGTTCTGCCCCTCCTGTGTCTATATCCATTTGTACTGTGTTCGTTCTTCCCAGTTCAAAATCTGTCAATGCAAAGATATCGTGGTTATTCAGCACCAACTCTTGTATTATTTGTTTGTTATCTCCATGAGGTTGTATTTGTTGTATTAATTCCTTCTTTCTTTCTTCTGACAATGAGATTCTCTTCTCTTGTATGTCTTTGTTAAGTTTACGCGTACCCAATACCTTCTCTTTCCTCAGCATCGTTCCTTCCAGTGTGTCCGCCACTGTGTTTACATCTTTCCTTTGATGTTGTAAGTGAATCTGCGCTATAACCTTGCCCTTCTTTATCTTTATTGTCCTGCCTGATTGATTTATTACCATCACAGGGATTATCTGATTGTCCGTCATTTCTACTATACCATCAATTATCTGTATGTTTGGATCTTCCATTATGTCCCGGCTAGCTCTTGTCGTATTGAGCACTTGACCTGGTATAATATAGTCGTTTTTCTTCATTTTAGTTAATACTATATGTACTTTTTGAGGGTTCAACGTTATATCTTTCTCTGCCCTGGCTAAGGTTACTATATGCATGTCGTCCTCCATCTGTATCTCTTTATCTCCTATATGCAGTTTGTGTGTCCCATAGTTGACTATGACTTTATTTCTACGCATCCAATCTCTTCCCAATATCATAGCACGGTTCATCCCTTCTATTATCATAAATGTTTGTTTCATGGTACGCCCACCTACTCTTATCTGCAACACCGCCTTACCTATCACGTTTAAGATTTGTCCATTTATGGCTTCTAGCCTACTCTGCGTTCTGTGAAGAGGAACATTCTTCCCTAATGATCTAAATAGAGGAACATTCTTCCCTAATTATCTAAATATACTTCCTTTCATCACACTAACACTTGCTCCGGTATCTATTAACGCTCTACATTTTTGTTTGCCAATCTGTACAAGACATGAGCATGGGTCACTCCTCACCTTCATCCTCTTCGTATCTGGCATTCTTCTGGTGCTCACGGTCGCCTTTCCCCTTGAGCACCCCTGACGTTTCCCGGATTCGGACCATCTCTCCTCTTCTCCTCCCTATGATAATTTCCTCTTCTTTCTGTTGCTGTATATTTCTCTCCACTTCCTGTCGTTGAATATCTGCCTCCCCCTTCCACCATTTGATGTTCTCCTCGTGTCGTCACCGACGGATATCTTCTCTGTCTTCCCTGTCTATCGATTATCGACTGACACTGTATTGCAATGTGTCCTATTCTTCCACATTTGTAACATCTCCTGGTTTCCTGTATGGTATTCAATGGTTGACTATAGTGTCGTTCTCTCTCTATCCCCCTCGTCAGATTTGTGTCCCTTTGGCTTTGGTTATATGGTCTGCTAGGACTATGTAACTCGAAACGTATTGGTTGGTTGTCATTAAATCTCTGAACCAAACTCTCTTCCTCTATCGCCGCGTTTATAATTTTCGACAGGGTAGCATTCGACCTCCTGGCTAAGTGTAATTTCAGTCCTCTACTTCTTAATCCTGTAATGAATGATGCCACCAATATTTTGTCAACTTGTTCAGTAGTAGTGTTCCGCCCAAAACCTTGATCTGCTATTGTCATTATGCGGTCTCCATAATCCTGAATAGATTCATTTCTTTGTTGTTGCACTGTCCTTAATGCTATAATTGCATGTTGTTCATCTTTATACTGTGCGTATCGTCTTGCAAGGTGGGAAATAAAGTCTTGCCACGTTTCATCTCCCATTTCTTCAATCCTTCTCCTAATACAATTTGTCACCCCTCCGCTACTGGTAGCCAATGCTATGTCCTTCCATTCTGCTTGCGGTAGTTTCTTATTTCGGCACCAAAATTCAACTGCCTTTGCCCACGCATTAAAATGTTCTGCTTCACCGGAAAAAATAGGAATTCTCTTAGTTATCTCCTGAGATTGTAGATTCTCTCCCAGCCTCTCCATCGCCCTTCCTAACATCTGCATTGTTTGACTCATAGTCTCTTCGTGGCTCAATGACTCAATCCCTCTGTTTCCTCTCCTTGCCATTTAGATAGATTATCCCTACTCCGTGATATTTACTCTTATATTTACTGTGTAGCCTTTAATATCGGTTTGTATTCAAAATTTTCCACTTTATATATTTGTTATTCATATATCCCTATTTACTATACCTCTGTCTACCAATTCTACACTATCTCTTTCATGCTTTCAATACACTTATTTATTTCATGGATTTTTATATATTACACGTGTCCCTGATCAGAGTCCCTAACTTAATCTATCTCCCTTCTTTTATAACCACCCCAAATCCTACACTATAAGGCATCAATTGCTTTCGCTAAAAATTTTTTTTTTATCAAGGACACGTCTAATATTTACAATATTTGTATAGTTTCCGTTCACACAATATATTATTACATCTACTTAATTAATTAACTATGATAGAATATTACACTACCTAACTACTCTGTGGATAAAAACATTTAATTTAAATTAAAACTAAAATGTTCAGCACAACTTATTGAATGTCCTCCTGGAATTCTTACTTTAATTGAAATGTTCTCCTGGAATTCTTACTTTAATTGAAATGTTCTCCTGGAATTCTTACTTTAATTGAAATGTTCTCCTGGAATTCTTACTTTAATTGAAATGTTCTATTCGTCTCACCTTGGAGGTTGTTCTGTTGGTTTTCGCCGACCGGCTTGTCCCTGTTGAGTCCAGCGTTGCCCGGTTTCTTGACGACAGGTCTGTACTCTCAATATCCGAGCCGCTCTCAGGTTCATGACGTCTCGCAGGAATGCAGGATGGCCCACGGGAATCAGGATAGCTCCAGTGTATCAGGACGTCTCTCAGATATCGGGACGTCTCACAGGAATGCAGGATGGCCCCCAGGAATCAGTTCAGTCGGCCCTCGTGACTTTACGTTTAAAATTGCTTCCATGACTTCAACTTTGAAAATGGCTTTCGTGACTTCAACCTTGAAATTGGCTTTCGTGACTTCAACCTTGAAAATGGCTTTCGTGACTTCAACTTTGAAAATGGCTTTCTTGACTTCAACTTTGAAAATAGCTTTCTTGACTTCAACCTTGAAAATGGCTTTCTTGACTTCAACTTTGAAAATGGCTTTCTTGACTTCAACTTTGAAAATGGCTTTCTTGACTTCAACCTTGAAAATGGCTTTCTTGACTTCAACTTTGAAAATGGCTTTCTTGACTTCAACTTTGAAAATGGCTTTCTTGACTTCAACTTTGAAAATGGCTTTCTTGACTTCAACTTTGAAAATGGCTTTCTTGACTTCAACCTTGAAAATGGCTTTCTTGACTTCAACTTTGAAAATGGCTTTCTTGACTTCAACCTTGAAAATGGCTTTCTTGACTTCAACTTGAAAATGGCTTTCTTGACTTCAACTTGAAAATGGTTTTCGTGACTTCAACCTTGAAAATGGCTTTCTTGACATCAACTTGAAAATGGCTTTCTTGATTTCAACCTTGAAAATGTACTTCGCGTTTTGTATCATTGAATCAATCCAGGTTCGAACGGTCACGGCGCCATTTATTGCAAAGATGATGAAGCCTTTTATTTATTGCAAAGATTTCTTTAACAATGCAACGATGTCTTGTTAGTGCAAAGAAGCCTTTTTCTTATTACGAATCTTTCTCCATCAACTCTCATCGTATTGTAATGAGGCACACTGATGTCTTTCACAATCATCGTTCATCAATCAACATCGAATTTCGTAATGAAGCCTTTAAAAACAACATCCATCATTTCTCAACGCCAACACTGCTTTTAAAATGCTTGGAGCCTTTTATTTACCTCACTTCATTCTTCCACTCTAATCTTCCTGACTTCATATATCATACTACTGCTATTGACAATCTTTCTATGTTCACCATGGTATTACTTTCTTTCCATTCGCCTTACCCTATCGCTAATCACTGTCGTTAATCTAATATCTTCTAAACTACCTACATTCGGCCGTTTCCCTACTTTGGTACGTTCCCCATCGAACGCACCACCCTAACCTATTCTATCTATCGCTAACTATCGGCCTATTTCATTGTAATCTCTTGTCTTCCCTAGCCTATCTACTCTGTATGACTGTTCTTCTCCCTGATGTTGACCACTTCTCTTCTCACGTCCTCTCAGTACGATGTTCCGGCTCCAAGTGACTAGTCTCTTCTAGTCACCTCACTACCGTAACCCCCTGCCACGTCATGCCCCTTACTTTACGTCATTTTCTCTTCTGTACAAGTAAGTGCTCAATCTATATTTCCCTATACTCTATCTCCCGGTGTGTACTTTCTTTCACACCCTTCCTCGCGCCAGTGCCTAATCTATATTTCCCTATTCTCCATTCCCCTCTATTATATACTCCTATCCGTACCTTCTCTGCTATAACTATACTATTACACACACATGCTGTAGTGACTATACTATTACACACACATGCTGTAGTGACTATACTATTACACACACATGCTGTAGTGACTATACTATTACACACACATGCTCTAGTGACTATACGATTACATACACACATGCTGTAGTGACTATACTATTACATACACACATGCTGTAGTGACTATACTATTACACACACATGCTCTAGTGACTATACTATTACATACACACATGCTGTAGTGACTATACTATTACACACGCATGCTTTAGTGACTATACTATTACACACGCATGCTCTAGTGACTGTACTATTACACACACATGCTGTAGTGACTATACTATTACACACACATGCTCTAGTGACTATACTATTACACACACGCATGCTCTAGTGACTGTACTATTACACACACACACATGCTGTAGTGACTATACTATTACACACACATGCTCTAGTGACTATACTATTACACACATACACACATGCTCTAGTGACTATACTATTACACACACACATGCTCTAGTGACTATACTATTACAGCACTAGTATAATTAAACTGTACTCTCCTTCAACTGAGGGGATAACATCAGTCTTTGTTTAGTTTGTGTGTTCATTTATGTCTCCCCAAAAATTGTTAGTGCAATTATTTCTCTCACTAATGATATACAAGAATGTTGTGAAGGGTACAAGCAAGAATTTCTTAAGTTTCTCATCATATTTAAGGAAGTCTTAGTATCCTGGCACCAGACAGCTTTGTAGCTTTGGTTCTCAAAATGGTAGCAACATTTAGCTCATTCAAGAAGCTGAATTGTGATTCTCACCGCTGATGGTTGTTGAGTCTAGGGTGATTCACAGTTGAGCCTAGAGTGATTCACAGTTGAGCTAGTGTGTTTCAGTCTGAAGAATATGTTTGTAGATGAAGTTTTCAATCTGGAGAATCAATTCAGAGGAAGAGGTATGTTTACAGCAATCGGGGAAGAAATGACAAATAATCTTCAACAGAAAAAAAACAAAACAAAGAACAATATATGGTCCGAAGCAAAATCAAACCTGTACTCCTTGGCACAGCGCCTTGCCACAAAAAGCCAAACGCTAAGGAACACTGCCAACTCGGCTAACTAAAAATTAGCCATCATTGGTCAAATTGTCTTTCACGCAGGTGTTCTCATGACTATAGCATAGGGCTGCGATCACAGCTCGGAAATAAATTGTGTATTTGTATTTTTCCTATGTCAATCTGGGGGCTGGTTGGAGATCTATAAATCTCTTCATGGAACTTGAAACATCTTGTAATGATAAACCACAAAGTAATTGTCCAACAGTTGCAGTTGCGAACAAACAGAGAATAGGTTACATATGCTAGTTTTGACAGATCTCACAGAATGAGTTAAGTTGTGTTGGTGATGTAGGGTATCATACTATTGAGAAGTGTAATGCTGATCTCTGCTGCAAAATAATTTGTGGAGATAACACAGATATCAAATATATGAATAAGATATCAAATATATGAATAATTTGTGCAGTGTGCACTTCCATTTTCTGATGATGATATATTGAAATATATAATATATCTCCAGTGTGTTACCGGGCCTCATTATGTGGGAAGTAAAGAATAGTAACATTGTGACCTTCCAGGCATGTCATAAGAGACGACTAAGGAGGTTGATCGATGGCTTGACAAGCTGTCATTGTAAAAAGCATTGTTATGGAAACAGAGCCATAGATTTTAGAAGCAGTGATCTCTGCAATATGTGCCATTTTGGCATGCAAGGTTTCTGTTTTTGAGATTGTAGTTCTGCCCTATGTGCCGTCTTCGGTTAGAAAGGACAATAGATAGATATATTGAAACAGGTTTGTAGATGGCACAAATGTATAAAGTGTGGTAGTGATTATATTAAACTCTTAAGTGCACAAACATGATCTCCATATTATTATGTGCCCATTTTGTACTTTTTTTTCAATTATTTTTATTATTATTAAATAAAAACAATTATAGTCTATATTTTTGGAGTATTTATATTCATTCCAATGCATCTTTTCAGTCATCAACTAACGGAAAACAGAAAGAACAAAACAGCGCCAGTAGCCCAGACCTGGAAATTACCCCAGCCACCACCAGCTGCAGCAGCACCAGCTCCATCACAACTTTGACTAAGAGCAGCAGAAAGTCTCCCTGCAGCCTCCCAGACAAAGATCTCAAAAAGTCAACCCAGGTGTGTTACCAATGTCTAAAGTTTAATTCTTAGGGCCTTTCATAGAAGTATCTATCTATTGACCTCTTGAGCCGCAGCCGGCCCGTAGGGCGTAGACCAAGATACTCCTTCTCTTATCTAAATTTTTATTCTAGCAGTTTTCAATTCTTTTAAAGATATTTTATCAAATCTCGCCATTTGTCTCTGTTCTGTGCAAGCAGCTCTATCTCATTGAGGAAGCCGATTCCTGCTGCTCGTGATAGTAGAGTATCAAGCTGGCTAAAATCAGCTTGTTAGTTTTGACAACCTCTCCTATATCCTTATATCTTCTTCTAAGTTTTGACAACCTCTCCTATTTCCATATATCTTCTTCTCAGTTTTGACAACCTCTCCTATACTTTTTATATCTTTCTTGGCATTCACCTGATGGTTTCCTTTATCTTCCCTCAAAATAGCATTAACATTAAGTGGATGTAGTTGTATTGTCATGATTTAGAGCAAGCTGTAAATAGCAGATTCAGCCTGGATGGTCCAAACTGTTTTTTTTTTTTCCAGGACCATCATGGTTTGTGAAGTTTGTTATTGTCAGCAGTCACAATAATATGCTGACCTTTTTCTTTGGTAGAACATGTTCCTGTCAGCAGTCACAGTAATATGCTGACCTTTTTCTTTGGTGGAACGTGTTCCTGTCAGCAGTCACAGTAATATGCTGACCTTTTTCTTCAGTGAACATGTTCCTGTCAGCAGTCACAGTAATATGCTGACCTTTTTCTTTGGTGGAACATGTTCCTGTCAGCAGTCACAGTAATATGCTGACCTTTTTCTTTAGTGAACATGTTCCTGTCAGCAGTCACAGTAATATGCTGACCTTTTTCTTTGGTAGAACATGTTCCTGTCAGCAGTCACAGTAATATGCTGACCTTTTTCTTTGGTAGAACATGTTCCTGTCAGCAGTCACAGTAATATGCTGACCTTTTTCTTTGGTGGAACATGTTCCTGTCAGCAGTCACAGTAATATGCTGACCTTTTTCTTTGGTGGAACATGTTCCTGTCAGCAGTCACAGTAATATGCTGACCTTTTTCTTTGGTGGAACATGTTCCTGTCAGCAGTCATAGTAATATGCTGACCTTTTTTTCAGTGGAACATGTTCCTGTCAGCAGTCATAGTAATATGCTGACCTTTTTCTTTGGTGGAACATGTTCCTGTCAGCAGTCATAGTAATATACTGACCATTTTCTTCAGTGGAGTGTGTTCTGGGATATACTGAGGAACCAACTACTTTCGAGGGTTGTCCTATTCAGTGGGTAGTGAGGATGATCCATCTACTAACTAGGTCATGTACTCAGAAGAGATAATAAACAAAATAACTACCATACTTTAGACTGAGGGAATGTAAAACTGCAGACCAAGGACAACCGGACAGCAAGTACCTCAGAGGTAGAGAAGTATAGTATGGGCCAGACCCTATGAATGATAGCCATGGGCCGTACAAAGTAGAGGAATTTGGTTGTTGCTATTTAAGACAAGATAAGATGTACCAACCACTGATTTGATTGCTTTGTTGATCTGTGGCCATTTAAAGAAATTTTTTAGGAATCCAAAGTATGTAGGGGCTCAAAACAATGGATGGTTGTGGAAGGAATTGATCATCAGCACGGACGTACAGAGTGGTCTAGAGATAAGACATCGGCTTCTGGACAAGAAAATCTTAGATTCGATTTCCACCAACAGGCGGAGATTTTTTTTTTAAATGAACCCGCAGTTTCTTCATGTCTTTACCCTCCCTTGGTCTCGGCTTGTGAATTCCAATTTTTAGCCCTCTCAGAAAATGGTGAAAAACAGGAGTTCCTGTGTGCACTAGTGCACGTTAATGAACCCTTGGCACTTAAAGTTAGAGTATACATAAAAATGGCCACTACCCAGGCAAAAAATTAAGCAAACCTACCCACCCATGCCGAGGACTGATGTGTCGGGCAGAAAGGGGCAGATATTGCTGCTCTGCCATAAACTAGCAACACTAGGCATCTAAGCTCACTTAATGGGTGAACACTAAGTCGAAGAAGACCATCAGGTATGGCACATAGATCTGGTACCCATTATCCTATCATTTCTCCAATGTTAGCTTCATTATCAAAATTACCATTTATTGTGTTCACAGAAGTCAAAGGAATCTAACTCCAGTAAGACAAAGAAAAGAAGAGTTGTGTCTGAAGACAACTCAAAATTAGCCAAGCGAAAGAAAGTGAGTGTTACCAGTACTGACTACACTGTTTGTATGGTTGACTTTTACCGTATTCATTGTGTCTAGATATACCCAGGTGAAACAAACACCCATAACTTAACAGCTTTGGCATTTGTTGTGGTATGCAGCCATATTTCACTTTTACCCTACATTACAATAGTGTTGTATAAATTACAATCTGAAAATACTTCTCTTTTCCCACTGTTTACCTTCCTAATTGTTCATGTCAGTGACCCATTATGTATCATTGCAACCAGACTTTTTTACTATTTTTAAATGCTAGAGACATAAGAAAAAAATGTGATAGTATTGTATAATTGTGTAATTTTTAAAAATGTTATTTAACAGTAAGTTGAAGAGAGTTTTCGTGTGTGTGTTGCATTATTAAATAGTGTTGAAAAATAAAGTATTGAGTTGCTCTCTCTTCCTCTTCTTCGTGTTCTTCAGAGAAAAAATCTCTGGTACCAATTTTTAAAGGCTCTTCTAATCAGGAAGCGAGCACATCAGTCACTGAGTCATAAAACCAGTGTATCAACAATTGACTAATCCACAGTTTTTGTGGTGGGAGTTAAATTATCATTTTTTACTGAGAGAGGTGCCTTTAGTTTTACAAGGAATGTTTTTGTTTCTAGTTTTCTTCTTCTACCTTTCATCTCCCTGTGGAGCATATGTCTTCAACAAACACTTTCAGCTCCCTGTGGAGCATAGGTCCTCAGCAAACACTTTCCAAGTCGTTCTGTTTCTTGCCATTCTTTTAAGATCATTCCATGTCTTCCCCATCATCTTCATCTCTGCTTCCATCTGTCTTCTCCAAGAATTCCTTGGTCTTCCTCTTTGTCTTTTCCCCTGGGGATTCCAAAAAATGGCCTGTTGTGTAATACTCTCAGTTGGCTTCCGCAGTGTGTGTCCTATCCAGCACCGTCGTCTTCGCTGTATCTATTTATCCATTGATATTTGACTGGCACATTTCCATAATTCTATGTTAGTGATTTTGTCCTGCCATTTCCACCCTTTTATTCTGCGTAAACATCCATTAATGAAAGTCTGTATCTTCATGATTCACAACCATATAATAGGACTGACTTAACATTGGAGTGACAATTTTTATTTTTGCATTTAACCTAATTTCTTTGGACTTCCATGTTTCCCAGTATAACAAACGCTTCTCTTGCTTTTGATATCCTTATTTTGGTATCATTTTACGTTCCTTCCTCTTTATCTATATTACTACCCAAATATATGTAAGATTGAACGTCTGGTAGAGGTATTTCTCCTAATTTTATTTGGTTATTGCTAGCTGCATTAATTCTCATAATGTTGGTCTTATCTCTATTAATTTTCAATCCTAGCTGTTGTGATCTCTTATCAAGTATGTTCATTTTATCCTGCATCTGTTGATGGTTGTGTGATAGGAGAGCTATGTCATCAGCAAAGTCTAAATCATCAAGTTGTTTGGTCAGTGACCACTGGATTCCATTTCTTTTGTTTTGAGTTATTTTCATAATCCAATCTATGGCCAGTAGAAAGAGAAATGGAGACAGAAGGCATCCCTGCCGTACTCCTGTTCTTATTTCAAATGCTTCTGTAAGCTGTCCTTCGTGCACCACACTACATTTCATTCCTTCATACATTGTTTTTATCAGGTTAATAAACTTTATGGGGATTCTGTAATGACTCAGCAACTTCCAAAGCATTCTTCTGTCTAAACTATCAAATGCCTTTTCGTAATCTATGAATCCAATATAAAGTGGGGACTGTGGCTCTTAACTTTGTTCACCTATTATGTTCAACTATTGATCAAATAACTACTCTATGTATAATAGTTGAACAAAGTTTGTTTCTAGTGGTTAATACATATGGTCTCGGTTCAGTTTCCAACAGTAGCGAAACTGCTTTGATGTTCACGCAGACTCTGGAAATGGGTATAGGATTTTTGGTTGTGAGATGGTCCTTACTATTACTATCCAACATCATTCATTAACTGACTAATATGGCAATAAGACATTATGGACATGAACACTACAATTTCCTTATGATGGGAAAACTTTCTTTCTCCCTGTCTATCTCCTATCTCTCTTTCACATACATCCCCCCACCCCCAAATTGGGATATTTGCAATAGTGGTTGTGGTTTCATTTTTATTTTTTTTTTTGGGGTGGGGAGGGGTATGTTTGCTATTAGCAATAAACCTGAGTGGATTATATATAACTTACATTTATGATTTACTCTGTGTCACCATACCATATGTTTTTTTTAACAGGAAAGGTCTGATTCAGACTCCGGTACGGAGAGCAGTTCTGCCTCTGGAACTGAGGATATCTGTAATGAGGCAGACTCTGATTATAATAATCAGGTCAGTTAAAAAAAAAATTGTTTATTTCTTCAAGTGATGTTAAAGTTTGCATGGTCTGTAGCTCTTTTCACCACACCAGCTGAAATGTTTCCTTGTGTGTTTTGTTTTTTAAATATAACATATTTTTAAAATTATGATTGTTTCTTCCTAATATTTGAAATTAGCTCTCTTTTTGCTTTGACCTCTTTCAGAACATTTTCATTACTCTTCTTAGCTGTCAATGGTATTCTCAACATTCTTCTGTAAAACCACATTTCTACACACTCCAGTGATTTTCTTGTCTTTTGTCCTATTGTCCATGATTCACATCCATATGTTAAGACCGGCTCTACATAACATTAAAGAACTCTTTTTCTTGTTTCTATTGTCAAAAATGGGATTGCATAGTATCTTCCTCATTTTTTGGAAAGCTGCTTTTGCCTGAACCATTCTGCATCTCACCTCTTTTGTACATCTTCAGTCTGAGGTTAACAAAGTTCCCAAATATTTAAATTTATTTACCTGTTTTAATATTGTTCCACTCTTTTATAAATCTTATGAAAATAAAAATGTAAGTTTTAACTTCTGCCTGTGCAATATCAAATACTTAATATCAAAGATTGTCAAACATGGTGAGTCTAGAAAATTCTGTGACTCAGGACAATTAGATATATAAATAGAATAACTTCTTCTAATCATTGTTAATGTACAAATAAGAATCATTCACATGCTATGTTTTTTAATTGAGCAAGTCAACAAAGAAGAAACTAAGAATCAAATCCATTTATTGTTTGTTTATTATTTAGAAATAAAATCAGTACGAATATATAACAAGGACGTGCAACCTAAATAAGAACAGATCAGTTTGCTGAAAATCTGTGTAGGAAAACAGAGGTCATCATCTAGTTGCATGTTCTTGGAAGAATATTTTCTCTATCACAGCCCATTTGAAGGGATCTATGTCTCTAGCCAGATTGCTTACTTCCTCTACTGTTAACTTCAAGTTCACTTTGATTTCTTGAAACCACCTTCTTCTTGACCTATCTGTCTTGACCTCCAGGAACTACACCTTCCATTTTTATTCTTTTCAGCCTACTGTGTTTGATGTGGCCTCAATATTTTAATTTCCTTTGATGTTGTTTATGAGCCAGTTATCTTCAATATTCAAGAGTTTCAATACATCATTTTCTTTTTCATTATTCAAGACATTTTTTTAGACTGTGCTAAGGCAAAACTTAGAAGAGAAAAGACTAATGAAAAAAGATGGAAAACCCTGTGGACCAGTGGGCCTGACTTGTTCATCCTTTTTTTTTTTTTTTTTTTTTTTTTTTTTTTTTTTTTTTTTAAATATATATATATATTTAAAGATCATTCCATGGTTTCCCCATTTTTTGCATCACTGTTTCCTCTTGTCTTCTCCAAGTATATTTTGGCCATCCTCTTTGTCCCCTTTCCTGGATATTCCTAAAAGGCCCGTTGTATAATATTCTCAGAAGATTTCCATAGAGTATGCTTTATCCAACGCCATCATCTTTGTCATATCACATTTTTCCATTTTCTATGATGCTTGCCTCGTATTGTCATAAATTCTATGTTATTAATTTTTTCATACAATTTCTATCTCTAGAGATGGTGGCTGAATGGATTAAAAATCTGTTGTTCCTCAAAATGAGGTCAACATCATTTTGAATGGTGGTATCAACAAGTTTTACTTTACCTGAGTTGAATTAAAATCTCAGTCCTGAAAACCTTGTGGTGACTACTCTGGGCATGTGACCTTTATTTTTTTTCTTAATAGAGAACCCATCGACAAACTGAAGATATAGTTTGAAACTAATGATAGACTTTCATCCTCTTTTTCTGCTCAGGCATCCATTAATGAAAGTCTGTGTTATTCTGTCTTTTGTTGTTCTCTGTTTCACAGTGGAGCTGAAGAACCTGTCATAGACTGCAAAATTAAGGAATTTTGCTTTAGTTCTAAATGAAATCACAAGATGAATAGATTATTGACTGCTTTGTTAGTTTGTGTTGAGAGTAAGAATACCTGAACACAAAGTACATGTAACTATTTTAAAAACTTTCAACAGCTAAGACATTAGTGGCTTGCATTCTTGTCCTATTCACAGGAAGAACTAAGCAGTAGCTCCAGGCCTTCCAGCCCCAGTTCTGTAGAGCGTGGATTTAAACCATTACAGACGCTATCACCTACACCAGTGAGCCAGGCACCCACACCTGACACACTTATCAGCAAGAGCAGCTCATCACTGGATATCTGTGCCAACAGTACAGTAGTCACTAGTTCCGTCACTGCTTCCGCAATACCCACCAGCACTTTTAAAGCAAATTCAGGTCAACCCGTGCCGACATTGCTGGGTTCACACCAGCATTCAAATTTATCGCCATCTCTGCCAACGTCTACAGCATCACCTTCAGCATCTTTATCCGCATCCTGTGGTAGCCAACACTTGAAGCTACCACAGCGCTCATCACCTTTACCTGTATTTAAACCAGGGTTTTGTTCCCCAGGACTTACGTCCAGTTCTGGAAGCAAGTCTGTCAGCATCTCCAATAGTCTTGTACCTAACCCGTGCAATTTATCATCTCCTTTGGTGATACCAACTCTAAGCAGAGCCTCGTCCACAGGGACATTTATCCCTCATATGGAACTATCAGCAAACACAGTTAACGTGTCGGCCAACATTAGCTCCGGAGCCACAACTACTAAGACCACACAAGCCGGGACACCAGTAGATCCAGTTGCTTCATCACCAGTATCAATTAACCGCCCTGCAGCAAGTGGGCTCTCCAACACTACAAGCAGTGGTAACAACAGCAAGGCTTTCACAACTTCTAGCTCCAGTAATTCCTACAGCAGGATGCAAGACCAGCCAGAAGAGCAAGATAAAAAGCCAATTGTACCACCTGGTGCATTCTTATCCCATCCTGGGGCAGTCCCTTTTGCTCCTTATCATGCATTCTACTATCCTCATGCAGGATCCACACATCTACCACACTTTCATCCTACTGTAGGGATGCCGGTAAGTTCATCAGCAGGAGGTAACCCTCCGCCTCCTGTTCCAAGCCTAGTCCCCATAAAAAAGGAACCACATTCACCTCCTCCGCCTCTGAAGCCTTCAGACAAAGCTACAGACCTGTCTTCGACATCCTCATCGCACTCAATTCATCGTCCTCACTCAGAAAATGCTCCTAAGCTCCCCCATGGATTCTCTCAGCCAACATTGTCCTCCACAGTTCCACTTCTTCCACCTCCACTGACTGTCATTGATCATCGTGATGGCACAAAGTCAAGTGAACTCACAAAGCAAGATATATATTCCAAAGACAGTTCTCGTGATCTTGCTTTATCTCCTCACTGCCCAGACAGCCAATCAACATCAAGGACACACCGGGAGTCTCGCTTGGATAGCAACCTGAGTGTGTTGAGAGAGTCCAGGGCCGTAGGGTTTGTGGGAGAAGCCAATCCCTCACAGCCAGGACATCAGCCTTCACTATCAATGTCTTCTGTCAAGGAGGAACCGAGATCATTATCAGCAGCATTCCAGCCTTACTCTCACCATTCACACCCATCCTCTTCAAACACACATTCATCTCATCATTCATCGGGCTCAGTTCTACAAGTCCCACAGCCCAGTTTATCTTCTGACCAATCACATGCTTCATCATCTATGATCTCCCAATCCATTTTATCGGACTCCCCCCATGTTTCTTCTCGATCCACATCAAACCTTGACATTGAAAGTGTTGTAAAAAATGAACCAATTGCAGCAGATGAACTTGATATAGAAGAGGAGGAAGAGGATGACAACCGAGGAGGCTCTACCACTCCAGGCCCCACACCCACAGTCTGCAATAGAGAGATCTATAAAAGTAATTCTGCCATGTAAGTATCTTATCTCAATCAAAATGATTTCTCTTCCTCTGTAAAAGCCATTCACTTTTGAAATTAACAATTTTTGAATTAGTTTGTGTAAATATATTATACATTGAAATCATCAAGTACCGGGCCTGCTGGCGTAGGTGATCATGTCTCTCCACAACTTTTGATCTCGGCAGCTATTTATCACTTCGGTTGTTGACCTTCTGCCAAGCCATTCTCTTAAGCTGTCTGTTATTTTTTCTCTTTGCTTCCCTCTATCTCTTCATTCTTCAATTTTTCCCAGTTGTTATAATATATTCCAGTTGTTCTCTTCTCATTACATGGCCAAAAAATGATGATTGTTTCTTCCTAATATTGGAAATTAGCTCTTATTTTGCTTTGACCTCACTCAGAACGTTTTCATTACTCTTTTTAGCTGTCCATGGTAATCTCAACATTCTTCTCATAAATAACTCATAAGTACTCAACTACATAAAGGTGTCTGCAGGGTTCTTTAACTCTGTTGAAAGCCTGTGGGGCACTAACACAATGAGTTATTTATATTTTCTGAATTCCTTCTCTCTGTGTGCCAGGTTTTAAGGTTTAATCATTTTCTGTGCTGTCTTTGGTGTCATCAGTCCACGTTTCTCTTTTATCTATAATGACACATCTCAAATAAGGTTTTTGCAATGTCATTAGATCTTTTAATGAGCCAATATCAGCATAATTTATTTGTTTCTCATGAAGATGACTTTGGTGATTTTCTTATTTGTGATGTGGTCTGCATATGATATGCCTAGAATCTTGCATGCAGCACATTTCCATAGCTTGTCATTTCCTGTTTCTGCATTTGCAGCTGTACACAAGTATTGATATGACCATCTTTTCTTATCTTGAAATTAGTGCAGCTAAATATAAATTTCAAATCTACGCCAGTATTATATTTGTGTGTAATCTTTTCATATTATCCTATCATGAAATGTTTTGTCCTATATGAGTTGGATCAATAAGGGATCTAGGTCTCATGTTCAAAGTTGAGCTTCAACCTTTGGAGTTGAAAGCCATAAAAAATGGACATAAAGCCTTTGATTTTAACAAAAATGGGAAAGACAAATAATTCATTTTCTTGTTCTTTGTCTTATATATAGCATGTCATTACTAAACTCTGACAGTAGCCACTATATGTGGTTTTTTAGTGGCTTTACCCTCCTCCGGATTCTGGGAAGTAAGATCCTATGTCTAGCCCTCTCAGAAAACAGGATGTCCTGTGTGCACGAGCACACTTTAAAGAACACATGGCATTTTAAAGTCAAAAAGAGGGAAAAGTTATGCAGATTTACCCAACCATGCCGAAGTCAGATATGCTTGGCTAAACGGCACAGATATCACTGCTATGCCATAATCTAGATACATGTACACTCACTTAATAGTGCAATGCCCAGGAGGAGAGTTTTTTTTTTTTCAACATTTATTGATAGTATGTCAAGTCTAATAATTGTAATGTAACCAGCTTGAGTGTAAAAATGAGGGGGGGGAGGGTGTTTTAATCAGTGCAGTATTGAATATTTATCTTTTAATGTGTTAAGTGCAACCAATGATCTCATCTACAATTAGGAAGAGATGATGGACATATATCAAGCATGTGTTGAGAAGAGACAACAAAAGAATTTCAAAACAGACTCTTCTATGGGAAACACATGCATACAGGAAAAGAGCAAGACCTAGAGAGACACTTATAAGAGAAGCATAGCAGGCATAGACTCATTAGATAAAATCGAATATCTTGTCAGAATGTAGATGGATGGAGTAAAACACTTCAGACCCTAAATGACTTCTAGCAGCACTGGAAGAGTCAAGATCGATAGATTAGGTGGAGTAGTTGTCGCTACATGATGTACAGATCAGAGTTTGTTTGCTTTCACCTCTAAGCTACATGATGTACAGATCAGAGTTTGTTTGCTTTCACCTCTAACCTACATGATGAACAGATCAGAGTTTGTTTGCTTTCACCTCTAAGCTACATGATGTACAGATCAGAGTTTGTTTGCTTTCACCTCTAAGCTACATGATGTACAGATCAGAGTTTGTTTGCTTTCACCTCTAAGCTACATGATGTACAGATCAGAGTTTGTTTGCTTTCACCTCTAACCTACATGATGAACAGATCAGAGTTTGTTTGCTTTCACCTCTAAGCTACATGATGTACAGATCAGAGTTTGTTTGCTTTCACCTCTAAGCTACATGATGTACAGATCAGAGTTTGTTTGCTTTCACCTCTAAGCTACATGATGTACAGATCAGAGTTTGTTTGCTTTCACCTCTAACCTACATGATGAACAGATCAGAGTTTGTTTGCTTTCACCTCTAAGCTACATGATGTACAGATCAGAGTTTGTTTGCTTTCACCTCTAAGCTACATGATGTACAGATCAGAGTTTGTTTGCTTTCACCTCTAAGCTACATGATGTACAGATCAGAGTTTGTTTGCTTTCACCTCTAAGCTACATGATGTACAGATCAGAGTTTGTTTGCTTTCACCTCTAAGCTACATGATGTACAGATCAGAGTTTGTTTGCTTTCACCTCTAAGCTACATGATGTACAGATCAGAGTTTGTTTGCTTTCACCTCTAAGCTACATGATGTACAGATCAGAGTTTGTTTGCTTTCACCTCTAAGCTACATGATGAACAGATCAGAGTTTGTTTGCTTTCACCTCTAAGCTACATGATGTACAGATCAGAGTTTATTTGCTTTCACCTCTAAGCTACATGATGTACAGATCAGAGTTTGTTTGCTTTCACCTCTAAGCTACATGATGTACAGATCAGAGTTTGTTTGCTTTCACCTCTAAGCTACATGATGAACAGATCAGAGTTTGTTTGCTTTCACCTCTAAGCTACATGATGAACAGATCAGAGTTTGTTTGCTTTCACCTCTAAGCTACATGATGAACAGATCAGAGTTTGTTTGCTTTCACCTCTAAGCTACATGATGTACAGATCAGAGTTTGTTTGCTTTCACCTCTAAGCTACATGATGTACAGATCAGAGTTTGTTTGCTTTCACCTCTAAGCTACATGATGTACAGATCAGAGTTTGTTTGCTTTCACCTCTAAGCTACATGATGTACAGATCAGAGTTTGTTTGCTTTCACCTCTAAGCTACATGATGTACAGATCAGAGTTTGTTTGCTTTCACCTCTAAGCTACATGATGAACAGATCAGAGTTTGTTTGCTTTCACCTCTAAGCTACATGATGAACAGATCAGAGTTTGTTTGCTTTCACCTCTAAGCTACATGATGTACAGATCAGAGTCTTTTTTTTTGCTTTCACCTCTAAGCTACATGATGTACAGATCAGAGTTTTTTTTTTTTGCTTTCACCTCTAAGCTACATGATGTACAGATCAGGGCTTTTTTGCTTTCACCTCTAAGCTACATGATGTACAGATCAGGGCTTTTTTGCTTTCACCTCTAATAGAAATAATGAATGCTTACTATGAATTGAACCTTTTGTCAACAAATTTGTCAATACACTCAGTCCACCATCTCTCTCATCAACTTGAGTGTAAAAAGAAGAAAGTTGCAAATATCTGTAGTTGTTTATGAACAGATGTTATTATAACAAGTTCATCAAATAATTAATATATTTGTAAACACGTTTTTAAACATTTGAAATACATGTAAAGGTGTTTTGGTTTATTTTAATTAAATGTACCATGTACACCAAATGGTGTATTTTATTGGATGGTCTTAGAGGTAAAGCTGTGTGTCTCTGAATAGGGGGGATTGGAATTTTTATCTTTGAATCATGTTTTTATTTTTATGACTTTGCCCTCCCCTGGTCTCTGTGTATTGAGATCCCAATGTCTAACCCTCTTGGATGATGGTGAAGAGCTGATGATGCAGTGTGCAATTTGTTCATGATAAAGACTCTTTGCCATTTAAAAGTTGAAAACAGTAGCCCAATTTTGCTAAGTAATAAAAAAATATATATATATATACCTACGTCTAAGACAAATGTGGTCTGTATGATATGCCAAGCTGTACAGAACAAATACTAGGGAAGGCTCAATCATGGGACTAAGAAACAACAAAACTAACAGAAAATTGTGAATTGTAGAGAACTAGCACTTCTGCCCTGTATGCCATCTTCAGCTCAAAAAGGAAATTGGACGAATGAGATGAAGATGTGTTTGACCAAAAGGCACAGTTATCACGGCTTTGCCATAAACTAGCAACACAACACGTGCACACCTATTTAACATGTGAAAGCTGTAGGAGAGGAAGAAATACCATGGAAATGCAGATAATATGGATTATTATTAGAATAGGAAAATATCAAGACTGGAAGTGGTTAATTTAAATGAGGAAATGTGAGAAATTATTAGAGAAGAATTGAAATGAAAATTTTAGAAGTGATTGAGGAGAAATTTAGAAGTGATTGAGGAGAAATTTAGAAGTGATTGAGGAGAAATTTAGAAGTGATTGTGGAGAAATTGCGAAGTGATTGAGGAAAAAATTAGAAGTGATAGGGGAGAAATTTGAAGTGATAGGGGAGAAATTGAGAAATGATAAAAAGACAAGATCAAAATATTCTTGGAGAAGACCAATGGAAGCAGAGATGAAGATGATGGGAAAGACATGGAATGATCTTAAAGGTATGGCAGGAAAAAGAAGAGCTTGGAAAGTGTTTTTTGAAGACCTCTACTCCACAGGGAGTTGAAAAGAAGTAAAAGAAAGGAGAAATTTAGTAATACGAGGAGAAATTGAGAAGTGGTTGGAGGAGAAATTTAAAAGTGGCAGAAGAAACTGAGAAGTGATGAAAGGAGAAATAAAGTAATAAAAGAAATTACATAAGATTATGGGATATGGGAGGTATAAGAGTATTTTAGAAATAATGTGAGGAGAAAAATGAGGGGGAAAAAATGAAGACAAATGTATTAAAGACAAAAGTAATCATAAGGGGAGAATTTACAACGGCTGGGGAAAAAATATATTTATATATAAAGAAACCGTGTGAGAGTGACATGAAAACAGATATAAACTTGCTGTAGAATGAGAAGTTGGTGAGTGTTGAAATAAAATTCCCTGTAACATCTTAGGTTTAAATGAATTTTGTGTTCCTGAAGTTTACAAGCTGCACATTTAGCCTTGGTGAACCTTTCATGTATCTGAACATCAGCATTCAAGATCTATTCACAACACTGTGTTATCAGTAATGTCACATCCGACAACAGGAAGTGTTCTCATCCATCATCAGATTCCCCTCTCACATGATCTCATCAATATATGAAGTGGGCCCTTGATGATAACAAGCTGGTCTAACTCTTCGCTGCCCCTCTAGCGTTGGTGATGTGGCAGTATTGATTGTCTCTCTACCACAGGCTCGCACTCAAGAGACACATGGTGTTTTAGCCTCAGAGAGGTGGAGAATAATATTTCTGTCAACATTTTTATTTTATTTTAGCAGAACAGATTTGGAATGACTAACAAAAACATAGAGTAAGTGATAGAAATATAAAATTACTAGCTAAAGATGGAAAGACCCAACAAAATTATGGTGTACCTGACAAAAGTGTGAAATAAGCAATATAAAAATAAATATGGGAAAATTAGGTAAATGAAAGTATGGATTAACCAATAAAATTATGAAATAACTACGAAAAAATGTGAAATGACCAATTAAATTATGGATTTGCTAATAGAAATATGGAATAGCTAACAAAAATATGGAAAATAATAGGTATGGCAAAAAGTAATTTTAATGCCATGAAAAATATACTAACAACAAAACAAATATCAGCAGGGCTGAAACTAAGAATGGCAAAATGTGACATCTTCTCAATATTCCTGTATGGTGCAGAAACATGGACATTAGACAAGAAAACAGAACCGAAAATTGAAGCCTTTGAAATGTGGATTTATAGAAAAATAGGTAGAATTGGATGGAAACAAAAGATAACAAACATGAAGTTTTAAAACAACTGAAAATAAAAAGAGAACTGCTAAATACAATTAAGACAAGACAAATTAAATTTTTGGGGCATGTTAAAAGACACAACAGCCTACTAAAAGTAATATTGGAAGGAAAAATACAAGGCAAAAGAGGCAGACCAAGACTAACATGGACGAGTAACATCAAAAGATGGACAAGTCAATCTATGTCAGCCTGCATCATCAAAGCAAGAAAGAGAGTAGAATGGCGATCCATGGTAGCCAACCTTCGTTGCGGAGAGGGCACACGATGATGATGAACAAAAATATGGAGTAACCAACAATAAAATAGAATAGCCAACAACAAAAAATTGAAATGGCTAAGGAAATAAAAACAAAACTATTGCTGGAAAGCAGGCCTAAGATAAGTAATAATAATACCTGCATAGTTATAGCAGTTTGGTTAGAAAGGTCAGTCCCTGAAAACTGGCAAAAAGTTATAAAGGCACTAAATTGGAACAATCAGAGCAAGAGAAGATAGTGGGGCACATACATGGAAGACTACTACACTAAGTCAATGCATAACAAGGCAGGCTTTATTTCTAACCTGCAGGACAAAAAGGGAAGGTCCAGCTAGAAGTACATAGAAGATTTTTTTATTAAAAAAATTTTTTTTTCATTCACCAGCTTTCACCTCTGGCGAAGTTCCTAGAGACTAGGAACTGAATTTTGCGTGTTAATCCGTTTTTCCCTAGCAACCGTGTGCACAGGGGTCCCTTGCCATACAGGCAGATAGCTCCATCTTCGGTGGTACTCATATTTTTTTCGCTGATGAGTAATTGACGTTTCAAGCCGGGCCTTGCTTGTCAGGCCAGGGTTGGTTACCACAGAGAGAAATTATAAATAAAAATCCAAATTTTTCAACTTTTTTCCGGTTCAGCCAGGATTTGAACTCACAACCTGTCTGTCTCGAGGCTGCCATCTTGTCTCAAGACCAACCAGTCCCCCATATGGAGAATGAAAACCTTGAGAGAACATTGATCTAGTCTGGAGAGAAATTTAGAAAATTTCCAGGAAAAAGGATGGATGGTCTATGGTCCAAAAAAGTGACCCTTAATAAAGGGTTTTGATCAATTGAATTCAAACTAGAAAGAATACTGCACAACAGTATTAAAGTAAAGAGTTAGATCAGTAATAGAAAATTATTGAGTTGAGTAAGGTTAGTTTGTATTTAAAAGGGAAAAGATCAGTAGTAATGCCCAGTTCATCTCAACATAGCATTTATAGATTTTTAAAAAAAGTGCTATTAAAGGGGATCTGTAGCTTAGTGGTAACATGTTTATGTGGGAGTAAAGTTCTTCAGTGATTGACATTTGTTATACATCTACAATAGCAATGCTCACAAATGGACCATACTCCTGAGGCCTTCTCTGGGTTCTCCATGCTTGTTTCTGTGGTTCATAAGGTAGATTTGTGTTTGATCACATCTTGGCATTGGAGTTGGACCCGGCTAACAAAAAGTGGGTACCCAGCTCATTAAAAGTCTGGTAGTGTATATAATAGCTAGGAGTACACTGTTCCCATCGCCTTCAAATCTTGAGGCCTTGTATGGTGAAGATTAATCTTCATTCCTCTATGACATTAAAATGCCACATGACACGCTTTACTTCATATAGGACAATATTATAAAGCGGTTTCCTCATATTACATGTTGGCTTGTTGCAGGAGCTACTGAGTTATGCTCTGTGTACACCAAGAGCTGTGTGTTTCATCTGTTTTAATCGCGTTTCAATATTCCTATTGTTTATGATGAATGATGATATTGTTTGACAGGGAACAGACAGTTGTGTTCACTTTCTGTGCAGTTTCGCCTCATGTCTTTTGGCGTGTGCTGAGACTGCTATGATGGGGACTACAGCTACCTTTCTTTGTTTGGGAGATGAGATAGTAATTCGGATAATTCCACTGGCACAAGCGGTTGAGCAATTAGGGATTTTAATTCGTTTGCAGTGATACCGGGGCCTTCCATAACCATAATATTATAAAGCAATGAAATATATTAATCCTCATGGCACAGTTTTTGGAAGTAATGGGGGGCCACTAAAAGGTAAAGTAAAGGGCCCCGTCACACCCAAGTGGTGTATAGGGAATGTGGTGTTAGTGACCATAAATTTTACAGACCTTCGGCACATTATTTTTGAAGTAATGTGGTCGGTATTACGCTCGTGCCACTTTACTTTCCCAGAAAAAAAAAACCGGTACCCATTTAAGGCTGGGTGAACCTGGAAGCCATCGATCAGAATCGAACCTGGCCTCATGTTCTTTATAGTCCAGTTCACTAACCACTGAGCTATTGCGGCTTCCTATGGGGCCAGTGCTCTTCATATTTATTAATACTTTCTCCAAGGGCGGGGATCTCTTTGACCATCAGCAAGACATCAAACAAATCTTTGTAACACAGGATAAACAGCAAAAAAACAATTTTATGTAGCTGAACATACAGCCAGATTGACTGACTTACAGCAGCCATGTGAATAGACAACATAACACCTCAATTAGTCACGCTGCAATGCGTTCAAAATTCAGGCCATAAATCTAACCTTACAGCATCTGATTCCTGTGTGTTTGCTTGGGTTAACACACAGCTGTGTAGCAAAAGTTCAAAGAAACGCTTATTTTCCAAACTCGAAATGCAACAATTAAGTGGTAGTAATTTTTATGATATCGTGAAAATGTGACTCACAGATAGGTATTGTAATCTATAGCTCATTTCAAAACATATGCCCAACTTCAAAACGCTATTACTGTCTAACCGTTTGTTAAATACTTTTGAAATTTTCCAAATGTTATTAGAATGCAAAAGACCCTTTAAATGTATATTTAACAAATATCTTGCAGCTGCAGTTTTCTTAAAGCGGCGATATTTCTTTGATGTTTGTCAAAATTGTAAATTGTGAAGCCCTAAAGAATAGAAATTACCGTAGTTGCTGGTCTACGATTAATTTTCACTAGGTAAAGGCGTGGCCGTAATGGGGAAATAACTGGATAAAACAAAACACCAGGAGAATTATTGTCTGCTCAGTTCGAGGACGGACGATAATATCAAGGTATACCTGTATGTCCAATTTTCATAGTTGTGTGGTCCTGAAAAGGACCGTTTGTTGAAATAATTTAAGGTAATATAGGGGCCAACATTGTGGGGCTATATACTTTCATTCTGAATCAGACGAGTCTAAAAGATTAATAACTGTTTGGGGTTGAACATTCCACAAACCATCATTTTTCCAATATTCCTCTTCCTGTTTTAAGATGTGGTCTTCACATTTAGCCCAATAATCTTTGTCTATATTTAATAAAGCGAGATTAGCAAGAGTCTTTACATCGCATATTTTGAATGTTGTATTTTCATCTGCCACTTGTCCTTTTAATTTTGCCCAGATTAGTTCTATTGGATTTAAATGAGCATGGTAAGGTGGCAGCCTCAAACTTATATGAAATCCATCAAGATTACATCTTATATCTCTACCTCGTCCGTCACTTTTCTTGATCTGGTCGTCTCCCTTGGTACCTCCAGCCTCCACACTTCCGTCTTCTATAAACCCACGGACGCCCACTGTTATCTTCTCTACACCTCGTCTCATCCATCTCACTGCAGAGATTCCATTCCTTATTCTCAATTATTACGACTTCGTCGTATCTGCCAGGATGATCACGATTTTCTTCAACAGGCCTACCTGATGTTAAATTTCTTTAGGCGTCGTCTCTATCCTGATTCGGTTCTCCAACCTGCCTTTAAGAGAGCTCTCGATATTCCCCGTTCGGTGGCACTCACCCCATCCACCCGCCGTTCCTCTGACAGGACCATATTTACCCTCACCTACCACCCCCATAACTTGGCTGCGGTGAGGATCCTTAACCGTATCGCTCCATTCTCCACTCAGATCCTACTACCCGCCTACTTTTCAGTGATCCTCCATTGGTCGCCTTCAAACGTGACAAGAGTCTGAGAGACATTCTTGTCACCAGCCGCCTCCCCCGCTCAAACCACAAACACCTTGGTACTGTTCCTTGTGGACGTCGGGTTTGCATAACTTGTGACTACGTGCTTTGCACCGATTCGGTCTTATTCCCTAATAAGCGATTCGACATCAAGGAGGGGTTCACTTGTATGTCGCGGAATATCATCTACACCATAATATGCAAGCACTGCCAGATGACGTATGTGGGTGAAAGTGGACGACGCTTGAGTGAAAGATTTTGTGAGCATCTTCGTGATGTTGAGCAAAAGACTGGCAGCCCGGTGTCTGCCCATTTTAACTCCCCTGGACATAGTTGTAAACTCGACATGCAGGTTACTGGCATTGTCTCATGTCACTCTAGCAATCGCAGCAGGTTCGCCCTTGAGAATTGCCTTATTGCCCAATTGGGTTCGCTGTCCCCCCAAGGTATGAACATATCACTCTCATACTCATAGGACACCCACTACATATTTCATACCTCCATGCGCTACTTAATCTGTATATTTGGATACATTTGTCTGCACATGTATTGGCACATTTGGGCTCCTTTGGGTTTTTCTTTTGTGGGCCTTGCGGCAATATATGTGCCGATTTATGCTTTTACGCATGCATCGTTACATATACATACTTATGTTTACACATCGGTTCGGGTTGTATACACAGAGTTAGACGTGCATAGTTTACACATATCCTGTACCGACCTCCCCATATTTTTAGAACCCTTCCTTTCCGTCTTCTCACCTGACTTCCTGGTCAGAGAGATTTATATCGGCCCTGTCATATCAATTCAGTCCATTTCGAGACTGACCCAGCTCAGGAACACAGGGAAGTGACCAATTTATTTTTCCTCTCTTTAGTATCTAGCATATTATCGCCATGTAGTTAGATTTGTTAATATATCGTTATATATAATTTTTGTGTTTGTTGTTCGTCCAGATGAAGGCCTACTTGGCCGAAACGTCGACTTTTATTTCGTCCATTACCACGTAAAGCTGTCACCATACCACTTTTCTTCTTCCTTTTTTTTTAGTATCGCCATTATCATCAGCTTTACAGCAGCTTCGCATCTCTACGCATCTTGATGCATCTTGATGCCTTTTACCTCAAACTTATATGACCATGCTCTTGCGGTTAGCGCAATCGATAGGCGGTTGGCTTACCACGGCAACAGCCGGGGTTCGTAATCCTGGCGAGGACACCTGGGTTTTACTAATTCCCTAAAAATTAGTAGGAGCCGCGATAGCTCAGTGGTTAGTGAACTGGACTACTACGGACAAGGGGTAGGGTTCGATCCCAACCGACGGCTCCGGGTTCACCCAGCCTTAAATGGGTACCGGATTTTTTCTGGGAAAGTAAAAGCAGCACGGGCGTAATACCGACCACATTACCCCAAAAATCATGTGCTGAAGGTCTGTAAAATATAGGGTCACTAACACCATATTTCCCTATACGCCACTTGGCGTGACGGGGGGTACTTTACTTTTTACTTACTTACTTGTCCTTTTAATTTTGCCCAGATTAGTTCTATTGGATTTAAATGAGCATGGTAAGGTGGCAGCCTCAAACTTATATGACCGTGCTCTTGGATAATCTTATCTATTTGAAAAATCTTTGTCCTTTGTTTTTGCTTTACTAGAGATAGTAATTCAGGTTTTAAGTACATGTTATTAAATTGTATGTGCTCCTTTGTGAGCCATATCTTAATAGCATCTTTTGTACTGGATGACGTCGGGACTTTATCTTCAAGTGCAACAATGTTGTGGTACGCTGCATTGTCCATTATTAGGCAAGATGGTCGATCTAGTGCTGGGAGAACAGAATTTTCAATCCAATGTCTAAATATGTGACCATTCATCTCAGAGTGATAATCCCGATTGTCTATGGATTTTGAAAGAAAAATGAGCTCTGCATTCTGTATTAGTCCATGTTGTCGACTACCTGCATGAGCAATTATCAAGCGCTGTCCTTTGCTGCTAGGTATTAATCTCTTAATCTTTCCATCTGATGACTGCCATTCCCTTTGGTTAGTGTGGTGAGCATTGATGCATGTTTCATCCAAGTACACAATATCATAACCTTGCTTGCGCACCTCTTTTACTTCACGTAAGTACTTGCTTCTCATGACTACTATATGTGGCTTCTCACAGATGATGTTTCGTCCATTGGAATACTTTCTGAATGTAAAGCCTGCAGCTCTCACATTCCTCCATAATGTAGACTTTGATATTTCAATACTGTTGTTCTTTTTCAGCGATACTTTTAATTTTCTTATTGTAACAGTTTCATTCATACCCAACATTTTGCGAATTTCACTTCTAATAAGTTCACTGTCGAAATTATCCAACATTTTTGCTCTTCCTTGTGATTTTGTATATTTGGAACATTGACGGTCACGTGCTTGAATCCAGCGATTAAATGACCGTTTAGATAAATCCAAAATGTGTCTTGTCCTATTCTCAGGGTTTTCTAAAGAATGAAATAATCTTCCTCGTTTAGCCTCTTTGCAAAAATAGTCATACATTTTTATTGCGATGTTTTGTAAACTGCAGAATTTCATTTTAAGACTCATGATAAATGTTATTGTTCCACGTTACGCCGCTGAATTAACGGAAATGGAACACACAATGTCTCGTGTTTACTACAAGTGTCCAATTGTGTCAGATAACTCACGCGGAAAGCGTGCAAAATCGTAAATTTGAGCGTGTATAGATTTGTAATCGCTATTTTTAACTTAAATACTGTAAACACTAAGTTTTGACTACATCAATGGGTCGTTATAAATTTATATAAATCAAATAAGCAATAATAATAACCAAATGTTTGTTTTTAATGAAATTAATTCCCTGTTGGGTTCTAATCATTATAACTATACATGCAAATTTTGAAAAAATTACAAAAAGCGGTTTAAAAGATATTGATTTTTAAAGTTGGGCACGACTTATGAAACAAGCTATAGGTTTAACACATTCATTACCAAGAGGTTTCTCTATGGTGTGGCTGTTTTCCACAAATGAAAAAAAAAAAAAAAAAAAATTTTTTAACAGCTAGAAAATTCAAGAAAATTGATCTAAAACATGTTTGTTCTGACGATTTGCTTAGGAAGTCAGAAAAGATGTTAGAGTGAGTTAAAATGTTTTAGTGTAAATATTTGCTGAAACTTTGATGGATTAAAATGTGCATAAACTGGCTCGAGTAACATCAAAAGATGGACAAATCAACCTAGAAAAACCTGCACCATCAAAGCAAGAGACAGAGCAGAATGGCGCTCCATGGTAGCCAACCTTTGTTGCGGAGAAAACTCGATGATGATGATGAAACTGGCTCCAGGGTCCAGCTCTATGTTAACCAGAGTCAATGTTTGTGGCTCATGGTGTTAACGTTTGAATAGGACCTTCTGTTTTGTTGCCTCGGTCTGAGAGGACAGGAAATGTGATCTTTCTGCCCAGAGACTGGCAGTGGGTCAGGTCAACAACAATTTTTCACCAGAAAATTTCCACCACCTGTGGCAGGATTCAAACCCAAGACAATTGTGCCAAAAAGCTGACTTCTTACCTCTTGACCAGCCAGTATGCTGTGATCCTGCTTTAAAAAACAAATGACAGCAAATGCATTCATTGTGTACATATTGTATTCACATTTTGAAGGAGGAGAATCAGTGAGTAGACAAACATTAGTTAATGTTACAATGTACCACCAAGATAAGCTGAAGAAAGTAAGAGGGAGTCATTGTAGCTAAGCATTTGTGTGTAGATGGGTAACCCACACCTTGAATGGGGAAAACTTATGTGTTTTTTCTGCATTTCAGATTTGTGAAAGTCTTTGATAGAGGGGACAGAAATCAGTGTTCACGGACAGACTTTATTTTCCGACCACTTCCTGATTCAAATTTGGCCAAGAAAAGGGATGACAGAGTGAGGAAATCTTCTCATCCTTCCACAGCCATCAAGGAGGAGAAGGTATGTGCTCTCATAGGCTTTGGTTTTCATTCTATTTCTTTATAAACTGATATTGAACTACCTACTACATCCTGGTATGTGAGAATGATGCTAATGTAGGAAATAGTAATAGGGACTTCTGGTTTCATGATGGCGCGGTCATGTTTGTGTAAACATTCACGGTTACGTTTTTTTGCCAGAAAGATGGTTAATTCTATCTTTCCAATGCAGATAAGTGTATAGATAGGAAGTTCCACTGTTGGGGTCTTTGCCAGTGAAGCAGATTGCCTGCATATAATTGATCTGAAATCCTCTTCAGGGTGCACAATAGTGTTCTGTGTTGATTGCAATATACACCATTGGAATACATGGCAAGAACCATTGAGGCACAATAGATATATCAAATAGATATACCAACAGCGGATATCAAAATTAACTGCTGGCCATTCTCAAAACGTCTCTGTTAGCTCAAGAGGCCTAAATCTTCTGTCAACTTTAGCATTCTGTGTACTATTCTTAATTTAAACCTAGTATGTTCAGGTGATATTTTTTTTAGGGGGGGGGGGGTGTTGTTATTGTTCAGGTGTGGTTATATTGTTCAGATGCGGTGTTATTGTTCAGATGGGATGTTATTGTTCAGAGGCACTTTTAAACTAAAAAAACTAGGGGGCCTCGGTAGCCTAGTTGGGAAAACCACCTGACTGGACTATCGACGTTCGGACAACCCGTGTTTGATTCCCTCTGGGAGCAGTGTGAATTGTACTCGTGGTTGGGAGAAAAAAAAAAAATACCCCCCACGGTCGACCCAGCCATTGGCAGAAATGGGTACCAGTGTATTACCCTGGGAAGGTGAGGAATGTCGCTTCGCATCTGAGTTTCGATGCTTGAGGCGACACTATACAGAAATATCCTAACATTTCTGGATAGGCGGCCGAGCACATATGGGAGGAAACTCGCGTGCTAAGACGCCGGTTCAAGCTCGTACTTGACCTTTACTTTTAAACTTCAGTCTATAGCAAGTTCAGAGAAAGTATTAGTTGATGATATCTTCATACATCCAGGTATGGGATTGATGGCCACAAGAGCCTTCTCTGTTCATCATACGAGGGCTGATCAAAAAGTATCGGAACTTTTGCAATAAAAAAAAAACTACACAACTTACAGTTTTGAAATTTAATCTCCTTCGAAATAGTCCCCTTCTGAGGCCACACATTTAATCCAACGTTGTTTCCATTGTCGGAAGCATTCCTGGAACTCATCTTCTGAGATGGTATGAAGCTGCCTCGTCGCATTTTCTTTTATCTCCTCCACATCTTGAAATCTTCTTCCTTTCAAGTGGGATTTGAGTTTGGGAAATAGGAAAAAGTCACAGGGAGCTAGATCTCGAGAATAAGGTGGCTGTCTGACCTGGGGAATGTTGTGTTTGGCCAAAAACTGCTGTACAAGCTGCGCTGAATGGGCGGGTGCGTTGTCGTGGTGGAGCTGCCATTGACCGGACGCATGCAAATCTGGTCTTCTTCGACGAATAGCATCTCTCAAACGCCTCAGAACTTCAATGTAATACTCCTTGTTTACTGTCTGACCAGAAGGGGCATACTCGTGATGAACAATGCCCTTGTAATCGAAGAAAACGATCAAAAGGGTCTTCACCTTGCTGCGACTCATCCTAGCTTTTTTCGGTCTCGGGGAGTTTGCGGTCTTCCACTGCGAAGACTGAACCTTTGTTTCTGGATCATAACCATAGACCCACGATTCACCACCTGTTATGACTGTTTTCAAAAAGTTTTCATTGTTTTCGACAGAGTCAATGAGATCTGCGGCAGCAGAAACCCGGTTGTCTTTCTGGTCAGCTGAAAGCAGTTTTGGAACGAGCTTGGCAGACACGCGTCTCATACCCAAATCTTCAGTAAGAATGGCCTGAACTGAGCCGAAACTAATGCTGCGCTCTTCTGATAACTCTCGAATGGTGATTCGACGATTTTCGCGCACAGTGGAACACACATCGGCAATGTGTTTCTCACTTCTGCTGGTGACAGGTCGTCCTGACCGGTGGTCACTCTCAACATTTTCTCTGCCGTCTTGGAATCGCTTAAACCATTCAAAAACTCGTGTGCGGCTCATACACTCTTCCCCATATACTTTGTATAACTTTTCATAAGTTTCTGTGAAAGTATCACCAAGCTTTTGGCAAAAATTAATGCAAATTCTCTGCGCAATTTTTTCCGTCATTTTCCGCCATTGAAAATCCGACGACCACGTGGTACATGGCTAACGTCACGGCGCTGCCGTGATTAATCCACACGTGCTACAACGACACAACTTGCACAGAGTGTTACACATATATCAAGGTCAATATGTGTACAGTTTGAATACAATCTGTTCGCTGGTTCCGAACCTATTAAGAAAGTACCGATACTTTTTGATCAGCCCTCGTATCTTGTGTATGATTGGAGCAAATGTTCAACTGTAATTGTGCCTGGGCAACAATCACATTCATTATAAATTCTTACTCTTAGTCTGTTGAATAGATGACCTGCTGTGGCCTGTTTTGAACTTTAATTGCTGCTTGCTTTTTTCTATTGAGTTAGGCATAATTTTTCTAGTTCAATTTGCTTTTCTTACTTTAATTTTAGTATTTACAAGGGCATGTAGAAAACAAAAGATTTCTACATTGTGTAATCTCTGTCATAAATTCTTGTGTAAGATACTAAACTGTCTGCCTCATTCACAGAAATAAACCTTAACAATTGAAATAAAAATGTGATCTTTTCATCTATCTATCTATTGACATTTCAAGCCGTGGCGGTCCATAGGGCATAGACTCAGATACTCTAAATGTAGATCTCTAGATGTCACTGACAGCATCACCACTGTGTGATGTCACTAACACCATCACCACTGAGTGATGTCACTAACACCAACACCACTGAGTGATGTCACTAACACCATCACCACTGAGTGATGTCACTAACACCATCACCACTGAGTGATGTCACTAACACCATCACCAGAGTGATGTCACTAACACCATCACCACTGAGTGATGTCACTAACACCATCACCACTGAGTGATGTCACTAACACCATCACCACTGAGTGATGTCACTAACACCATCACCACTGAGTGATGTCACTAACACCATTGCTGTTTTCTTCTGCCTTGTTCACATCCTTTAATGCGTGTGGTTGAAACATAATTTTCTGTGAGAGATTGTCTGATTGCTCTTATTGTGGTATAATTAATGATGAATAAATACGTGTGTGTGTGTACATGCATCACTATTATCCTGATGCCCTCTGACCACACATTCCAAGAAACCAGGCTCCATGACCTTGTTATCACAGTTACATGTCCCAAACCATTGCTGCTTCAAGGTCACATGATATACATATAGACTGCTCCTGTATAGCTGTCCAGTATGTCTAGCCTATGTGATTGTATGTCTGTTGGATATGTCAAGTGACTGGCTGTATGTGGTAGAGGTAATATAGTCATGTGACAAGGCTGGTGTACACACATGACTCAAAGTTTCAGCTTTGTGGACAAGACAGGACAAATTCATCTTTCTTTGCAAATGATCTTCACTTGATTTTTGTTTATGAGGGAGGGGCAATGATTTAACAAATCTTAAAGTTTCTAGAAAAGTTAACAATCAAATAAATGTTAACTGGGCACAAATTAAAGTATTTTTGATCTTGAAATGTCATTAAGGGGAAGGGGGAGATTGTTGTTGCTTCTGAAAATGAGTACAGGTGGCCCCAGATAATGGGAATGAGCTCTGGAGAGGAAGATCACAGATAATTGTTGTCAGAAGTGAGCCAAATTTGATCATTCCAGGAACATGGCTTCATGCACATCTGGGTTAGGCTTCACATTTCAGTGAACTCTCCAATGTTCTCCCCACCAGGGAACTCTCCAATGTTCTGCCCACCAGTTAACTATCTATTACCATATGACATCTCACTGACCAACCATCCTCACATCTATTACCATATGACATCTCACTGACCAGCCACCCTCACATCTATTACCACATGGCATCTCACTGATCAGCCACCCTCACATCTATTACCATATGGCATCTCACTAACCAACCACCCTCACTTCTATTACCATATGACATCTCACTGATCAGCCACCCTCACATCTATTACCATATGACATCTCACTGATCAGCCACCCTCACATCTATTACCATATGACATCTCACTGACCAACCACCCTCACATTTATTACCATATGGCATCTCACTGACCAACCATCCTCACATCTATTACCACATGGCATCTCACTGACCAGCCACCCTCACATCTATTACCATATGGCATCTCATCGACCAACCGCCCTCACATCTATTACCATATGACATTTCACTGACCAACCGTCCTATCTGTTACCACATGGCATCTCACTGACCAGCCACCCTCACATCTATTACCATATGACATCTCACTGATCAACCACCCTCACATCTATTACCATATGACATCTCACTGACCAACCATCCTCACATCTATTACCACATGGCATCTCACTGACCAGCCACCCTCACATCTATTACCATATGACATCTCATCGACCAACCGCCCTCACATCTATTACCATATGACATTTCACTGACCAACCGTCCTATCTATTACCACATGGCATCTCACTGACCAGCCACCCTCACATCTATTACCATATGGCATCTCATCGACTAACCACCCTCACATCTATTACCATATGACATCTCACTGACCAACCGTCCTCACATCTATTACCATATGGCATCTCACTGACCAGCCACCCTCACATCTATTACCATATGGCATCTCACTGACCAACCACCCTCACATCTCTTACCATATGGTATCTCATTGACCAACCACTCTCACATCTATTACCATATGGCATCTCATTGATCAGGACTTCCGTTTCAAAATGGTGGAACGCTTCACGTTCTCTCGATCGCTGCTGACAATGCATCTGGGGTTTGATTAATTTCAGCTCTCTGATTGCAATTTTCTGTGTTGAAATCAAAATGATGTTCTACTTAGCAAATCTGTGCCAACGAAGTGGACAAATCTGCACCGCCGAGTACATACAGCAATGTTTCTTTTTGACAAGTCAAGTATTGTAAAAGTGACCTTCACCGTCTAGTGTTGACATGCGGTTTATGGCACATTGTGTGCTTTTCAATGGCCGACGTTGGAATTCTTTGACACAAGTTATTTACATGCTGAAACGCATTAATGGATTGATCCGTCAAGTTGACCGAAGATTTTCCTCTGGGGAATTTGCACCGTGTTTTGTTCGTTGTATGCTAACCGCAGGGTCTGTTGTTTGATGTGTGACGGGGATAATTCGACGACTACCTGTGTGTTTATATGTTTGGTTGGTGTCAAGACCGATGTCCTAACATCATCCAGCGCTTTACTTTTTTTTTGTTCTCAATATGACGATCATCATTTTCGGGAGTACATGGACTTCCATGGTATATGGTGGATAGGCGACAGGAACCATTGAAGGCTGTGTCTGAAAAGTGTTCCTCCTTGCAGTTTCCTCATATTCCAAGTCCGGCTTGTTGCAGGAGCTACTGAGTTAAGTGCTCTGTGCACACCATGAGCTGTGTGTCTCATCCATTTTGATATCCCGCTTGTTTACAATGAATGATGATATCGTATGACAGGGAACAGTTGGCTGTGTTCACTTTCTGCGCGGTTTCGCCTTATGTCTTTTGGCGTGTGCTGAGACTGCTACGATGGGGACTACAGTTACCTTTCTTTGTTTGGGAGATGTGTTAGTAATTCGGATGATTCCACTGGCACGGGCGGTTGAGCAATTATGGATTTTAATTCGTTTGCAGTGATACCAAGGCCTTCCATAACCAATAACCAGATACTCTTTCTCTTTTTCTAAATTTTCTTTCTACAGTCTCAATCCTTGCAAAAAACATTGATCAGATCTCACCATTTGTCTCTGTTCTGTGTAAGCATCTCAATCTCATTGAGGGAGATTCCTGCAGCCTTTGCCTCCTGATCAATGTTCTTCTCCAGTGTTTCTGACTCAACTCTAAATTTCAATATCACTTATAGTGAATTACCTGTGATCCCATCTCCACCTCCATACTATATGTAATAGTCAAATTGCTTCTCTCACAATCTAGATTTAGGAAGTAAAATGCATAAAGCAAATATTATTTTGTCTGATTTCATTGTCTTTCCTTATATCATTTTTAACCCTTAATTAGGTCACCTATCTATAACTCATCCAGTATCGATACCTTAGTAAAAATTATTACCTCTTAAAATGTAACATGTGCCTTAGCTGCTCTAAAAAATATTAATTTCTGTGAACTTTTTACACACTCCCATGTGTTCGCACTAGACAAAACACAGGGACTTGAGTTCCTGGCTCCAGGTTAATTTATAACATGAGTTTCACCTGTTACAATGTCTATTAGTATGGTCACTGCAAACTGTCAGTATGTTCGGCTACCTCATAGCATTATTCACCATGTTTTCCAAATCACAAAGGTTTGTCTGAAGTCTGTCGATGCCTGATGAAATTTCCCTGGTTACAGCAAAAAAAAAAAAATGACCACTTTCCTAAAAAAATTGGATATAATTTGCCTGCATTAAGCAATGTATCTCACAATTAAAAAAAAAAAAAAAAAAAGACAATGGAAACAAATTAAACGCTCAATTAAACAAATTAAAGGGTCACCGGAAGTAGTAATTAGGAATGTACATGAAGGTGGGTAATGTTTGACCATGGCAGAATGTTGAATTTTGAAGAAATTGTGTTTTTGATGCTGCAAATTTTTCCGACAGTGTCATAATATGACGTTAATGGTCTGTAAATCAGTATGTAGGGCCTTTGGCATCATGACAGAAGGTTGGTAACAAGCAATCATGATTAGTCAGTAGTTTGGTACAGTATTAGTGTCTTATGTTGATTTACTGAACAGCTTCTCTCATGACTGGGAGCCGAGATAGCTCAGTAGTTAGTAAACTGGACTACAAAGGACAAGAGGTAGGGTTCGATCCCAACCAACGGCTTCCGATTCACCCAGCCTTTAATGGATACCGGATTTTTTTCTTGGAAAGTAAAGCGGCACGGGCGTAATACCGACCACATTACCCCAAAAATCATGTGCCGAAGGTCTGTAAAATATAGGGCCACTAACACCATATTCCCTATACGCCACTTGGCGTGACGGGGGTTACTTGACTTTTTTTTTTCTCTCTCTCATGACTGAATCTGCCAAAATTGGATGGATGGATAAGGCCACAGAATGAACAAGATGTATTTGTGGTAACTGACTTCACCTCCTTTCTCCTGCGCCTTTTGGCTTTGACATTGTTTTCTCAATTGTTGCTGTGGCATTAAAAACATTTTGTTCCTCCTGTGCTGCGATCTGATGCCAGATTTTCCCAGTTTCTTTCACTGATAGAGAATTCACTCAAGGAAGCCCTGCAGACATACTTATATCTCAGCACTGGTTTACCCTTTGGTCTCTTTCCATCCCAAAGTTCCACATGCAATAATTGTTTGGGATTACGAATGTTTTCTATTCTTTCATGATTCAGCCACCTTAGTGTCCATCTCCTAAGAGTTGCCATAATGGATGGGATTTGTTGCAAGACACCAGAATTAGTCACCTTGTCCTGCTACTTGTTCTTTGTCTTGTGAAGGTAATGCACATGAAAGCTTTCAGTGCACATTAAATCACTATAAACATGCTTATGAATATAGAGTGTGCCTGAAAAAGAATGTACCTCTTCAATAAATTTTTTTTACACACGCACGCGCGCACACAGGGAGGGGGAGAGAGGGGGGGGGGGTGGAGATGGAGGGAGGATCCTTCTTATACCAAACCAAAGGTTATGTATTATCTCAAAGTTTTTTTTCTAGTCCTACCATCCAAAATACATATATAGGTGCCCTTCGTGACATGGCATATGTCTAGTCAATCATTTCCTTCCATACTCGACTCAACGGGAGCCGCGATAGCTCAGTGGTTAGTGAACTGGACTACCACGGACAAGGGGTAGGGTTCGATCCCAACCGACGGCTTCCGGGTTCACCCAGCCTTAAATGGGTACCGGATTTTTTCTGGGAAAGTAAAGCAGCACGGGCGTAATACTGACCACATCACCCCAAAAATCATGTGCTGAAGGTCTGTAAAATATACGGTCACTAACACCATATTTCCCTATACGCCACTCGGCGTGACGGGTGTACTTTTTTTTTTACTCGACTCAACATGTCTCTTGTAACAGCAACAAAGGCTTCATTGTTCCGATCTCTCAATTCCGTCCAAATCTGTGTGTATGTGTACAGCTGGTATTTCAACTACAAATTTTATGCTTCAGTTACAACCAGTGCTTCTTTCTCTACAAACGCTGGTCATCTGAGAAAGAAAGAAAGAAAATGGTACATTTTTTTTCCCGACACCCTGTATGTATATCATCATCATCATCGAGTGCCTTCTCCGCAATGAAGGTTGGCTACCATGGATTGCCATTCTACTCTATTTCTTGCTTTGATGGTGCAGGCTGTCATAGATTGACTTGTCCATCTTTTGATGTTAATCGTCCATGTTAGTCTTGGTCTGCCTCTGACTCTTTTACCTTGTATTTTCCCTTCCAATATTACTTTTAGTAGGCTGTTGTGTCTTTTAACATGCCCCAAAAATGTAATAATCGAATAGCGAAGCAAGCCCTCATATGGGAAACAACAGGTAAAAGAAAAAGAGGAAGACCCAGGGAGACACTGAGAAGAACATTGATGAGAGAGGCAAGAGCAGCAGGAATCGGCTCCCTCAATGAGATAGAACTGCTTGCACAGAACAGAGACAGATGGCGAGATTTAATAAAATATCTTTAAAAGAAAACTGCTAGAACAAAAATTCATATAGGAGAAGGTGTATCTTGGTCTACGCCCTATGGGCCGGTTACGGCTCGAAAGGTCAATAGATAGATAGATAGAAAAATGTCATTTGTCTTTGTCTTAATTGTATTTATTTAGTCGTACTTAATCGCCTGCATAGACTTGCAGAACGGGTGCTTCTCGAGTCCCAATGCGGTTTCAGACCCGGGAGATCAACCATAGATATGATCTTCACTCTTAGACAACTGCAGGAAAAATGTCGGGAACAAAATATGCCGCTCTATATTGCCTTTGTGGATCTCACAAAGGCATTCGGCACAGTAAACAGAGATGGTCTCTACAAGGTGTTAGATGGCATAGGCTGCCCTCCTAAATTACTTAGGCTGATAATTTCCTTCCATGAAGACATGACTGGCAAAGTCCATTTTGATGGGAGTCCATCAGAGAATTTCAAAGTCAACAAAGGAGTGAAACAGGGATGTGTCCTCGCCCCCACCCTTTTTGGTATATTTTTTGGGCCCTCCTAAATTACACCTTTGAAAACAGCTCAGGAGATATTTACATTCGCACTAGACCAGATGGCTCACTGTTCAACCTAGCACGACTAAGAGCAAAAACCAAAACAAATGTTGCCCTACTTAAATAATTTTTATTTGCTGACGATGCAGCCCTAGTCGCTCATAGTGAGGCCACCCTACAGTCGCTGATCAACAACCTGGATAAAGCATGCGACCTTTTTTCACTGTCAATTAATGTTCAGAAGACAGTAATACTAAATCAAGGTGACTTCAGACCTCTATCTATTACTCTAAAAGACTGCCCACTAGAATCAGTACAGAAATTTACATATCTTGGATCCACAGTTACGCAAACCATCTCTCTTGATGAAGAAATAAACTGTCGAATTGGTAAGGCAGCTACGACCTTCGGCAAACTCACAAAAAGGGCATGGAACAACACGAAACTAACTCGAAAGACTAAACTCCTAATATATCAAACATGTGTGCTTAGCACACTACTATATGGATCCGAAACCTGGACAACATACTCAAACCAGGAAAAAAGACTAAATGTCTTCCAGATGCGATGTCTCCGCAAAATAATGCACATCAAATGGCAGGACAAAATAACCAACTTAACTGTCCTGCAATGTGCTAAGACCCTAACAATCATGTCGATGCTCAGAAGTCGAAGGCTAAGATGGCTGGGGCATGTCCAACGGATGGAAGAAAAACGCATTCCTAGGCAAATACTATATGGCGAGCTAAAACACGGAAAACGACAAATCGGCAGACCTAAACTACGATATAGAGATATCTGCAAATCATCTCTGAAAGACTTCTCCATCTGTGAAAACGACTGGCAACATCTGGCAAATGATCGCACATCATGGAGAGCACGTATAAGGAACGGTATAACAACATTTGAGACTGTGCTAAGACAGGACTTGGAAGAGAAGAGACTCATGAAAAAGGATGGTAAACCCTGTGGACCAGCGAGCCTGACTTGTTCATTATGTGACCGCGTGTGTTTGTCAAACATTGGTAGAATTAGCCACGAGAGAAGCTGTTCGGCAAAAACAATACCTCAAAAAAATACGCAATAGCCTCCACTAGACCGTCTGACAAGACGAAAAGGGCCATATATATAATATAATTGTATTTAGTAGTTCTCTTTTTATTTTCAATTGTTTTAAAACCCTGTATATAATAATCATCAAATACCATGACTGCTGGTGTAGGTGATCATGTTTGACCACAACTGTATGCAAATATAAGTTTATGCAAATATTCTATTGATAGAAACGAGTGGAAACTCCTCCAAGGGCAACCTCTGCATCTGAAGGTCAGAAGTCATCATCTGGAAGCAGCAATCTCAGCAGCAACAGCAGCAATCTAAGCAGCAACAGCAGCAGTAGCAGTCACCCCCCTCACAGTATCAGCATTGGCAGCAGCTATCCAGAGCGGCACACCCCACGGTCCTTTGCAGACATGCCAGCTCTCAGACAGTTACATGAGTATGCACGGCCTCATGTCTATGGTAAGTATCTGTCCTGGCTGTGTCATTGAGGTGACAATCTTAATCTTTCACTTTTGGAAATTTATTTAAAAGGATCTTTTACTGCAATATTCAGATTCCTATAAGGTTTCTTGCATTCAGCAAATTAAGTAGACCATGAGTTGTCACATTCAGAGTTACAGTAAATAATGAAGGGGAACGGGTGGTCTAGAGGAAAGATGTCGGCCTCTGGACAAGAAGTTCCTGTGTTCAAATCCTGCCACAGGTGGTGGAGATTTTTCACTTTGAATCTATGGTTTCCTCATGGCTTTACCCTCCCCTGGTCTCATGGTAATGAGATCCTATGTCTAGCCCTCTTAGATAACACTGAATAAACTTAACATTTTGTGTTCACTCATACACATAAGTCCCTGGCAGCTAAAAGAATGATTTTTAAGACTGAGAATACCATCTGGTGTATGCATGCAAGCAAACTTTTTAACATAGGCTCTATCCTTATGGTATTTACAGCACCAACTCCAGGCTCCATTATAAAGGGGTTAATTATGAACAAATGAAAGTTACATTCACTGGCCACCATTTCAATGGGTACATTACAATTGATTACATTAAAACGCTAGTTTTCACCCAACCATGGTATGGCTAGGAAGTGACAATTGAAGGCATGGATGAGAGAAGTGGTTAATCATCTGAACTACTAGATCCACTCTGAAGATGCTGTCGTAAAGTTCTGGACAAAATATTGACCTAGTAATAGATGAAAAGTAAATGAAAAGACGATGCACTGTAGATGAAGATTGTGGAAGGACATGATCACCTACGCCAACCGTTATGATGGCGATGAGTAATCAGAGGTTCGGCTGCGGGTAGTTTTTTTTTTTTTCAAAACTGACATAGTTTAAAGATTTGGCTAATGTCTGAAAATAGGGAGGATGGTGTCCCGGCATGGTGCTGATCATTTCACTCATAATTGATGTACTAGTTGTAAAGAGTTGATGTCCGATGATGAAATTGCCTGCTGCAGCAGAGCTCTAGATAAAGAGTTTACTGTCATGAATGGCACAATGGAAACCATCTACTTAATATCACCCTTGTGACTGCCCAGTGTACAATTCCCTCAGTTGTACTAAATAGTCAGCTATTTAACCCACAGTCCACAATCTTATATTTTTAATTAAAATTATCTGTTTGTCGACAGCGGCCAGTCTGGATGACTTATCGTTGGTTCGTTTCACAGGCCAGGACTTAACAAGGCCCCCATATTCCTTAGGAGCCCTGCCACACCACCCTCACATGGATCACCTGATGGGCTACAGGCTAGGCATGTTCCCTCCTGGGTCTAGGGAGCGGCTGGAGATGGAGTTGGAAAGGGACAAGAGAGAGAGGGATGCTAGAGAGAGAGACATGAGGGAGAGAGAGCTCCGGGACTTGGAGCTCAGGGAGAAAATGAAGCAGGATATGGAACTAAAACCTGGTGAGTAGAGGAGCAAGGTTTCAGGTTTATGGAAAGATGTAGCTTTGATGGTTGATTTGAGTAATGGACTTTGTGTATTTGTGAGAACTGTGATGATATGTAGATTTATTTGTGAGAACTGTGATGATGTGTAGATTTATTTGTGAGAACTGTGATGATATGTAGATTTATTTGTGAGAACTGTGATGATATGTAGATTTATTTGTGAGAACTGTGATGATATGTAGATTTATTTGTGAGAACTGTGATGATATGTAGATTTATTTGTGAGAACTGTGATGATATGTAGATTTATTTGTGAGAACTGTGATATGTAGATTTATTTGTGAGAACTGTGATGATATGTAGATTTATTTGTGAGAACTGTGATGATATGTAGATTTATTTGTGAGAACTGATGAGGTTCAGTTTTTGTGAGAGCTTGTTATTTAATTTACATGCAGATTTATTGTTTGTGAGGACTGTTGTGATGAGTAGCTTTGAGATTTCTGAGAACTGTGATGAGATGTAGTTCTGATTTTGTGTGAGAGGTGTCTCTAGATTGAGTATTGATGATCAGGATCTGTGATGAGATACAGATTTCAGAACTGCAATGAGGTGTAATTTTGGAGTTGCTAAGGGAAGTGTTGAGGTGTTTAAAAAATAAAGTGTGGGGGAAGGGGGGTTGGAACCTGATGTATGAGACCATAACATTCTAAACCTTGTCTTTAGGCTTGGATCGACTCCTCCCTCCTGGAGCAGCCAGCCAATTGACAGACCCCAGCTGGCTTGACCTTCAGAGACGAATGGGCTTCCCACCAGGTGCTGGAGGGCATCTTCTACCCCACGGAGCTGCCTCTGTCAGTGCAGCTGGAGCCCACCTGCCTGGAGTGTATCCACCTGTCAGCTTAGCTAGTGACTTGTTGGCTCGAGAGAGGGATAAGTTGGATAGGCTGGGTAGGTGATTGTTTATTGATGATTATGAGTAGCAGAGGTTTTAATGTTGTGTGGAGATGCTCTACTGAGCTAGCTGACCCATCATCCCTCTGCCGAGCTAGTATCTGGCTGAACTATTCATCCAGGCAAAATATGCAAACTGAAATGTCAGTTCTATCCTTGCTAGGGCACAAGAGGGAAAAAAAATGTTTTCTCATAGACAAGTCTAGATTGTTTGCTGCCAGTTGTCTGTGATGCCAGATGCCATATATATTATGTTGGGTGGGAACTCATCACTTATCTGTTGTGTTGAACCATCCATGGGATGAACCATACCTTTATTTACACTCTAAAGTTCCTTGCACATCACTTTACGAAGGTCTGTAAAATATATGGTCACTAACACCATATTCTCTATACACCACTTGGCGTGATGGGGGTACTTTACTTTTTTATATCACTTTATCTGTTGTGTTGAACCATCCGTGGGATGAACCATATCTTTATCAGTGACACTATAAAGTTAAAGACCTATTTCATCACTTTATCTGTTGTGTTGAACCAACCATACACACTATTATATGAACATCACAGAAGTGAACTCTGCAAAATGTGGCTAACAAAATTTGGATTAACTGATTCTTCATTTTCTTTGGCATTCACGCCTACTACTCTTCATTGACTAGCTTTGAAGAAAGTTAAGTAGACATAGATATGTTGTGTTGTGGTTTGCGCCTTTCGGCCCAACACATCCAACTCCAGCATGGCATTTTTTAGTGTTGGGTTGTATTCCTGGCTCGACCCTATTCACCTGGACAGATTGGTTGGTATGTTTCAAAGAGCACCATGAAAAGGTGTAATAGAGTCTTGATCAGTTCTCTTGCTCACCTATCCTGATACACAGTCAGCTGTGAGTCACTAACCAGTCTCAGCTCATTTGTTTGTATCTTCTTCCCTCCCTCCACATACTTGATGTTTGATGTAAAATAAACATAACGGTTGCACCCTTAACAGTTACTTGTTGTGAGAGATTAAACAGCTATATATGTGTATTGAGACACTGAGAAGAACATCGATCAGAGAGGCAAGAGCAGCAGGAATCGGCTCCCTCAATGAAATATGCTTGCACAGAACAGAGACAAATGGCCAGATTTGATAAAATATATTTAGAAGTATTGAAAACTGCTACAAATGAAAGTTTAGATATGAGAAAGAGTATCTGGGTCTATGCCCTACGGGCCGACTATGGCTCGAAATGTCGATAGATAGATAGATAGATGTGTATTAGTGTGAATTTTAGTAGTGCCTATTACTTTGAAACTTTAGTGTCTTTTACACAATCAGGAAAGTATTGATTAGCTATCATGAATTTTGAGATCAGCTACAATAAATATGTATCATTGAGTGTTAAATAAAAAAGAGAAGGACTATTCCAAATGTAAAGTTAAACAGTCTTGACATACATAAGACAAGCTTGGGGGACTGGTTGGTCTTGAGGTAGACGCCGGCCTTGAGACAGAGAGGTTGTGGGTTCAAATAACGGTTGAGATTTTTATTTATGATTTCTCTTTGCGGCAACCACCCCTGGTCTCAGCAGCAGGCCTGACTTGAAACGTCCATTACCCATGGACGAAAAAAAAATATGAGTACCTCTGAAGACTGCGATCTGTGCGGCGAGGGACCCCTGTGCGCACGGCGGCTAGGGAAAAATTGATTAACACGCAAAATTCAGTTCATATCCTCTAGGGAGTTCATCAAAGGTAAAAACTGGTGAACGCAAAAAAAGGCCAAGCCATATTTAACTAATAAAATAAAAATGTCTTAACTCACTGATATTTGGTTTCTTGAAAAAGAGTACAGAGAATCGTATGGCAGCTAACAATTGAATTGTCAGTATGCTGAATTAAGCCAGCCCACAGGGACAAATCTTGTCAAACCATCAGAAATGTGCAGGGAAGCAAATTAAGAACTGTGGACCAAGTTGGAGCCCTTCAGATATTAGTTCACAGATAGAAGAATATGGCATATCTCATGGAAAGAAACTCAATTTAACAAAAAATATATACAGTTTTGATTAGACAAACAAAATATTTTGGAAATAGTCATAAAAGCATGTTGAAGATTCTTAATACGATACATAACACCTATAGATGTGTGCAGAGCTGTCAAAACAATGTTAATATTAAATTGGCGAAAGGTGAATGAAAGTACTGTAGGTGAATGACTTGAATTACACATTAAAGGAACAACATGAACAAATAGTGGGCAAGGAGACATATAGAGAAGGATGTTATCAAGAGTGATGTGGTCTGTGTTGTGCCAAACCAGCCACCTGCACAGAAGAATCTCTCTTACCTATTTTTAGATGCTGGGTCAAAGTCATGTTGCCACATTCTGGGAATTAAACCCAGAACATTCTGTTCTGTATCAAACATACTATCCATTCAACCATCAGTCCTTCAAAAGATAGATTTATGATAATCTGCCAGAATGTGCAGAGTGACAGAGACGTTATCAATGGAAGAGATCAAGATTAAATGTTGGAACTAGCAACAGTCTGTCAGAATGTGCAACAGTACAAAGGAGACGCTATAGATGGAAGAGATCAAGATTAAATGTTGGAACTAGCAACAGTCTGTCAGAATGTGCAGGAAGAGATCAAGATTAAATGTTGGAATTAGCTGCAGTCTGTCAGAATGTGCAACAGTACAAAGGAGACGCTATAGATGGAAGAGATCAAGATTAAATGTTGGAATTAGCAGCAGTCTATCAGAATGTGCAACAGTACAAAGGAGACGTTATAGATGGAAGAGATCAAGATTAAATGTTGGAACTAGCAACAGTCTGTCAGAATGTGCAGGAAGAGATCAAGATTAAATGTTGGAATTGGCTGCAGTCTGTCAGAATGTGCAACAGTACAAAGGAGACGCTATAGATGGAAGAGATCAAGATTAAATGTTGGAACTAGCAACAGTCTGTCAGAATGTGCAACAGTACAAAGGAGACGTTATAGATGGAAGAGATCAAGATTAAATGTTGGAACTAGCAACAGTCTGTCTATATCTTATCGGTCTAATTGCAGTTGGGGTATATCCATTTTAATGCATATCCTAGCATTCCTCGTGCCTGTCCAAGCATTTCTAGAAGCATATGCTGTGAGTGTTCCTTTAAGGTGTTGATTGTAGGTACACATGCATTATTTCACTAGCTACTCTGTATCAACCACACCCCTTCTCCACCTGTAGATTCATCAAGTCTCTAAATGCATACATTATTGTCCCCCCAATCTTCCTGCCCATCTCTTAAGGAATGAGGAACAAACTTGACTGTGTCCTGAATGGCTCTATATTAGAGCTGCCAGCAAGCATCTCAGGGGATGTCGGCTTAGTAGAATATATAGACACTATTTGTATTGGCTGCCATGAGAACAGCATTATTGGATAAACAATCCTGCTGCCTAAAATACATCTTGACAGCGCAGCTTGATGATTCTTTATGAGCATATATTGTCCATGCCTCATTAGAAGGGAACTCTTCGTACAGAGCTTTACAGCAGGAGGCAATCTGATCATCAGAAGTGGACCTCCCGTCAAGCAAGTGCTTTGGCCCTTTAGCTTCTATCTCATTACTGTATAATAGAAAACTGACAACACTACATGGCTGATTAAGATTCAAGGATGCATGAACATTAATCTGTGTATATGGACCAGCAAGACTGACACTATCATTTGCTATGTAAAATATACGACATGCAATCCCTTTCAGCAACATTTTAATCTTGTACTTGAAGCATATACAACATGCAATCCCTTTCAGCAACATTTTAATCTTGTACTTGAAGCATATACAACATGCAATCCCTTTCAGCAACATTTTAATCTTGTACTTGAAGCATATATAACATGCAATCCCTTTCAGCAACATTTTAATCTTGTACTTGAAGCATATACAACATGCAATCCCTTTCAGCAACATTTTAATCTTGTACTTGAAGCTCACCTCAGACTATTGACCCCTCTCTCACTGAAGTCAGTCCTGACCTCAGTGTTAGGTTGATCAAGATGCTGAGTGTTTTTTGGGAAAATGAATCTTCATGATATAAATAATCATGCTGTGTTACATGGTGTGTATATATACAACTTCAAATCATATATAAGACCCTAGTTATTTTATGAAGTGTTTATGTATGTCTTATTTTCTTTGCTGCAGAAATAATATGCTAATCTCATATACTTCCTCAAACACATGATAAATACAGGGTTAACAGCCAATCTGCCCCAACTTGCAGTGGACATGTCATACGCCAGTGCTGTGGAGAGACTGTCACAAGAGAGGCAAGCTGCCGAGCGTCATGTTGCAGAACGGGAGAGAGACCGAGAACGTTTTGCTGCCCTGGCTAATGATCCAGTGGCTCGGCTCCAGCTTGCAGGGGCTGCTGCTGCCACACAGCATGCCCATACTCACACACATGCCCACTCACACACACACCTCCACCTGCACCAGCAGGAGGTGGCCCATGCACAAGCCGTGGCCCATGCCCAAGCCCATGGTCTTGCCCCACCTGCGTTTCCTCACCATCTGGCTGCTCACAGCCAGCACCTGTACCCACCACATGCCCTGACTGGAGGCCCAGGTACAGTACTGAAGCTTTGTCTCTTGGAGATAAACCTTGGAGTGCCATCTCAGCATTGTAAACATTTCATTCTCCTTTGGTTACTAGCTACTTCATGGACAAGCATTTTTGTCTACTTCCCACTTAGTTGTCAGTGCCCCAAAATTACAATATATAGCAGATAAGGTGAAATGATATAAGCCCAGCACACTTGCATTTCTCTCTTTATTCTATTGACCACAAATATAGCACACTATTCATTGGATTTCTTATTTTATTTCTACTGATGAGCTGTCCTATACATGTCCTGTTCCCCTTCTCCCAATTCTAGTATCTTCCAGTACAGTTTAACATCATTTCATGGATGTTCATTCTCTTGTATGTGTAATTTCACATTATTTGCTTCTACTCTGAAATTAGCATTTACAACTGTGGTTCTTTTCCTAGTTTCTTTTAACTATGATTATATTTTTTCTTTTTGCTGTGGTTGTTCCATTAATTTCTTTCAGTTGATTATTGTATTTTGTTATTAGTTCTTTCAGCTATAATTGTTTTATTGCATTTTTTTCCCCAACTGAATATTTTATTGTATTTTCTTTCAACCTGTATTTTTTAAATATTCTTTTCCAATTAATTATTTTAACTTTTTCATCTTTAAATTGTTTTCTCTTAACTGGTTATTTGTAAACCTTTTCAACAACAATCAAATACCTTTACACAATAACATCATCTCACATTAACCTGCTCTTGTTTATATTTGTTTTTTGTCTACTGAAGCACAGAATTATAATAGCTGTTCACTTTTTATTTCTCAATTATGCTACCACTTTTGTGCTCGTTCCTCTGTCTCAATGTCCTGTGGGTTCTAATCAACCATCCATGCCTAACTTCTTATTACCTTGCTTCTTCTACGGATATTTTCAATTGTTTTCTTTCTTCTCATTTCATACAGTGTTAGTTATATCCTGTTCTGTTTTAGAACTTATGTGTATTGTTTTTTTTTTCTGAACTCGTGCTGTAAATTTCAGCTGCATTTGCATGTTAGGATCTGTCAAACTTCATGTTAGTGAGTGATATAGAGTGGGATATGTTTAACATATGTGCAGATTTAGTCCTTTTTTTTTTTTTTCTAACAGTTGAGTACAAGCTTTCTATCACATAGGCTTTGTTAGTACTGATTCATCCCTGTTTGTTGCTTCCTGAATAGATTAAGCTTGACTATCAGGTGAACATTGTTCAGTCTAGGTATTTTGAGTGGCAGTACTACAGGTTAGGGGTTGTCAAGAAAGTTACAATCGGCCAAGAAATGTTACACCCTACAGTGGATGGCTGGCGAGTGCAATGCTGTTGTTTTCCCCCTTCTTGCAAGCCATATTGACTTATGCCCCTTGTCATTGCAGATGGTGCTGCTCTCAGCCCCACGAGTGCCAGCTCCTCCTCATCTGAGCAGCTAACAAGTCGATTGGTTTATCAGTATTACTCCCAAGGCCTTACTAGCGAGCAGCATGTTTTTATGCAGAGAGCTGTCAACGAGTGCTATCTCCGCTCAAAACAAGAGGCTCGGCCTATCATAGACCCCAACCATTTGATCTATCAGTTCTCTCGTAAGTCTAGACATTACAGCCTCCCTTCTGAGAATAGCTCCACTCCCTGATGTGCCCCACACACACCCTCTGCTTAATTTCAATTTGGTTTTGTTAGTCACATTATTGTTTTTCTTTGGTTGATTTTTTAAATTTATTATTTTTTATGTAGCTTTTAGCCATGTCACGTTTGGTCCTGGCTTACTATCCCTTTTTTTTTTTTTTTTTTTTTTTTTTTTTTTTTTTTTTTTTTTTTTACATTAAAAAAAAATTTTTTTTTGTTTTGTTTCACTCCCACATTTAATTTGTAGCATCTTTTAACTAAGTTTTCACTTCCTCTTTGTGGCTTCTTGCTTGCTTTTTATATCTTTTGGTTCGGTTGCTGTTTGGAATGTTTTGACACTTCCTTTCTCACAAAACTCTTAATAAAAGAACATAAATCGCAGACATTTAATTTATATAATGCTGGATTTAAAAAGCCCAATTTGACTAAAATATTTTCCACACTTTGACCGTAGTGTGTGTACAAACTAAGCCATAGTATGGCTCACATTTAACAAGTTTGGACAAACTGGTTGTCAGTTTTTTTTTAAGATAAATGTAGTATTCAACAGGATAAAAGAATTACATATTACCTGTTACAGGCTGTGGCTTTTGATGTTAAATGAATACTTAATTTATAGGATTTAGAGTAATATAGATCAATTCTATATATCAGTCATATGTATGCAACCTCAAAACGTTTATGGGAACCCAGAAAGGTCAGTTTTTAATAGTTTTTGTTATACAAGAGTGGTGTTAGCATTGTGGTTAATACACTGGCATAAACATCCAGTGATATTAGTTCAATCCCTTAGTTCAATCTCTGTCAGTCATTTCCACAATCAAGCTATAAAGATTGGTACACGTAGCTTACACAGTTATGTTTGGTAATAACAGCAACAACAAAAAATGCATCCACTAGAACTATATAATCTCATCCCATAAAATGAGAAAATTGTGATATACCAGATCTGCTTTATGAATGGATATCATTATTTTGATCATATTATCACATTTCATTTATCAAGTGAAAGTTAAAACAGGCAGTGGGTTGTGCAGTTTAGTGACCATTTAGGACCAAAGTTTATCAAAGCATGTTGTCAACTAATCCGACTGTAAGGGTAGCCCTGCATTTATGTTATAATTTCCTAGTTTTTGGGATTTAGAAATTGTATAGGCCTGGATTTATGTTATACTTTCCTAGTTTTGGTATGTGGTATAGCCCTGGATTTATGTTATAATTTCCTAGTTTTGGTATGTGGTATAGCCCTGGATTTATGTTATAATTTCCTAGTTTTGGTATGTGGTATAGCCCTGGATTTATGTTATAATTTCCTAGTTTTGGTATGTGGTATAGCCCTGGATTTATGTTATAATTTCCTAGTTTTTGGGATTTAGAAACTGTATAGGCCTGGATTTCACCATTGTTAAGACATCCAAACATTTCTATACCAGCTAAACAACAAATGATAAATAGCATCTTCATACCAACTTTGTGCAATGAAAGTCAAACATGGACCCTTTCTAAATCACATTTAAGAAAGATCAATACATGTGAGATGCGATGCTTGAGAAAAGTAACAAACAACACAAGAAGAGATAGAATACCAAATGAAACCATAAGAAAAATGGTAGGAACAAAACCCTGCCAAGAATATATAGAACAACAACTTAAATGGTTTGGCCACCTGGTCAGAATGAATCCTCACCAATCACCATCAAGGGCGTTCTTCTCGAGAATGCATGGAAAAAGACCAAGAGGAAGACCCAGAAGAAGATGGATAGATGCAGTGACAGAGACATGTAACAACAAAGGAAAATCACTAATTCAGACAGTTCCAGCAGCACAAAAACGACAAATGATATAAACCACAACACCTTTTAGGTATCAGTGAAAGAGAAAAGAAGAAGAAAGAAGATAGGCCTGGATTTATGTTATACTTTCCTAGTTTTGGGATGTAGTATAGCCCTGGATTTATGTTATAATTTCCTAGTTTTGGGATGTAGAAACTATAGCTATGGATTTGTTATAATTTCCTAGTTTTGGGTTGTAGAAACTGTATAGACCTGGATTTATGTTATAATTTCCTGGTTTTGGGATGTAGAAACTGTATAGACCTGGATTTATGTTATAATTTCCTGGTTTTGGGATGTAGAAACTGTATAGACCTGGATTTATGTTATAATTTCCTGGTTTTGGGATGTAGAAACTATAGACCTGGATTTATGTTATAATTTCCTGGTTTTGGGATGTAGAAACTGTATAGCCCTGGATTTATGTTATAATTTCCTGGTTTTGGGATGTAGAAACTGTATAGCCCTGGATTAATGTTATAATTTCCTAGTTTTGGGATGTAGAAACTGTATAGCCCTGGATTTATGATATAATTTCCTAGTTTTTGGATGTAGAAACTGTATAGCCATGTACATATGTTATAATTTCCTGGTTTTGGGATGTAGAAACTTTATAGCCCTGGATTTATGTTATAATTTCCTAGTTTTGGGATGTAGAAACTGTATAGACCTGGATTTATGTTATAATTTCCTAGTTTTGGGATGTAGAAACTGTATAGACCTGGATTTATGTTATAATTTCCTAGTTTTGGGATGTAGAAACTGGTCATGCAATGTTTTCTTGGCATTGAGAATAGCACACTCCAAGGTTTATTTTCCTGTAGTAAATGTTATCACTGGTTTTCTTTGAATTGATGTGTTTGTTACCTTCACGCACATATAGTGTTTTAAGTGTTTGTGTTCACACATTAGATCTTGTGTAGGTCTGTGTGTGTACTATTGGCATGTATATAACATGAGTATATTGTTATATTTTAGCTAATTATTGTTATGTTTGATATTTTAAATGTTTTGTTATATTTTGACAAGTTAGATGTTTTTGTTTTTTTTTTTGCAAATTAGTTGCAAGTTAAATGTGTTATATTTTGTAAGTTAGTTGTTTGTCATATTTGATATATTTATTATAGTTAGATAAGTTACTATATGTGAATTAGTGTTTATGTTTTAGTTAACTAATAACTATCTTTATGGCATTTTCCCCATTACTAGAGTCTGACTGAGGGACTTATGGGACTGGAGAATAAAGGCAGTTTGTCCAGTTGTCATGAAGTGTTCGAATCCGAATTTTTATTTCACTCCAGATAGAGTTTTGAACCCGCATTAAAAAAAATAACTTTAAAGTTAGTAGATACAAGTTAAGAGCAGCAGGAATCGGCTCCCTCAATGAGAAAGAGCTGCTTGCACAGAACAGAGACAAATGTCGTGTTTTGATAAAAGATATTTACAAAGATTGAAAACTGCTTGAATAAAAATTTAGATAAGAGACGGAGTAAAAAAGTAAAGTAAAGTACCCCCGTCACGCCAAGTGGCGTATAGGGAAATATGGTGTTAGTGACCCTATATTTTACAGACCTTCAGCACATGATTTTTGGGGTAATGTGGTCAGTATTACGCCCGTGCTGCTTTACTTTCCCAGAAAAAAATCCGGTACCCATTTAAGGCTGGGTGAACCCGGAAGCCGTCGGTTGGGATCGAACCCTACCCCTTGTCCGTGGTAGTCCAGTTCACTAACCACTGAGCTATCGCGGCTCCTTAAGAGACGGAGTATCTGGGTTTATGCCCTATGGGCCGGCTACGGCTCGAAAGGTCAATAGATAGATAGATACAAGTTTGATTCTGGGCAGAGTCAAGGATTAAGAGTTGCCTCTGTCGAAGGGTGAAGTGAAAACAATGACTGAAATCTGGCATGTGAGCCCATGACTTTATTCTCCAGCCTCATTAAAACCCGCTGGTAGATCCCAGACTTGGAACAAGTTTCTTAATGATAGATTTAGCTATATTTTGCTAAATCAACTACCAGTTATATTTTGGTAAATTAGCTGCCAGCTATACTTTGGTAAATTAGCTGCTAGCTATGTTTTGCAAAAATAGCTACTTGTTACATTTTGGTAAATTGGCTGCTAGCTGTATTTTTAGTAAATTAACTACTTATATTTTAATAAATTAGTTGCTAGTTGTATTTTTAATAAATTAGCTGCTAGCTGTATTTTAGTAAATTAACTACTTGTATTTTTAATAAACTAGCTACTAGTTGTATTTTTAATAAATTAACTACTTGTATTTTTAATAAATTAACTACTTGTATTTTTAATAAATTAGCTGCTAGCTGTATTTTAGTAAATTATCTGCTAGCTGTGTTTTGCTACATTAGCTGCTAGTTATAATCTGTAAATTAACTACTTGCTATATTTCCATAAATTAGCTGCAAGCTGTAATTTTGGTAAATTAGCCACTTGTTATATTTTGATAAATCAACTATTTACTATATATTGGGAAATTAGTTACATTCTATATGTTGGAAAATCAACTATTGGCTATATATTGGGAAATCAGCTTCTTGTTATATGCTGGAAAGTCAACTAATTGCTAGATATTTGGAAATCAGCTACTTGTTATATGCTGGAAAGTCAACTAATTGCTAGATATTGGGAAATCAGCTACTTGTTATATGCTGGAAAGTCAACTAATTGCTAGATATTGGGAACTCAGCTACTTGTTATATGCTGGAAAGTCAACTAATTGCTAGATATTGGGAACTCAGCTACTTGTTATATGCTGGAAAGTCAACTAATTGCTAGATATTGGCAAATAATTTCTAAAAGTACCTGGTGTGTCTCTGAAAAGAGAAACATAGTTGTGTACGAAGCGGCATCATGTATCAGTTAAAAAGCTTTGTACAAAACAGCAAGGCACATACATTACGATTCCACCGTAAAAATTACCACTTCAAGATACAAATTCTACATGAAATTTGACAGTTTGGTGCAGGCAAAGATCCATTCATTCTTTCTCTTCCCCCCCAAATGGTGGTGGAAGTCTTCTTGGCTATCTGCGAGATATCAAAGGTACCTTTATACCACCGAAGAGACAGCAAACCAAACACTATAGGAGTCCAAACATATCCCTGCATTGATGGACTTATGGCAACAACTGTGTTGGAATAGACAACCTAACACCTCCAGTAGCCATGCGTTCAAGATTCAGGCTATAAATCTAACGTAACCTAACAAATTATTACAGCATACAATTCTCATGTGTCTGATTGGGTAAACACACGGCTGTCTAGCAAAAGTTAAAAAAATTACTATTTTTTGACCTTCAAATGTAGCATTTAAGTGGTAGTAATTTTTACAAATGTTTTGTGAAAACATGACCCACAGATAGGAATCGTAATTTAGGGTTAAAGTTGTTGTGAAATTGAGTCCTTGTAGAACTCTGTCTCAGTGATGCCCTGACACACCTGACTACAGGGGCCCTAAACACATCTCCAGTTCCGTAAATCATATCCTCAGGCTCAAGTGCAGCAAAATTCTTCTAATTAAGTGCCCAAGAGAGATGTATCTGACTTGAATTTGTCAGATACCTAGTGTCATAATTTTGCTGCTAGTAATAATTTATTATAGTATAAATCAAGTTTATGGGAGGAAAAAGATAATAAAAATACACAAAAACTTAGACACAGCAATTTTGAAACATTACAAGTGTCAATCCAGATCAGAGAAGTTAAATCACTGTTGGATGTTATTGGCTCAAAATTTGTTCTGTTTTCATTGAGAAATTGTAATATGCTTCCCATACTCAACTGAACACAGGTGCTGACCCACTGGCTGGGGGACCCGTATCTTCCTCGAACCCCCTATCAGTCCTGCCTCCGGGGGTGGCACATCATCAGTTGCTGGCTGCAGCTGGCAGCAGGGAAGAGCTTCTACAGCGAGAGCTTTACAGTAGGGGAGGTCACTTCTTGGACCCTGCATTGGCACACCAAGTAAGTATTTCTACTTATAGTTCTAGTTACCAACATTCACTGCGGGCTGTTATTCTGTCAGGATTCCAGTTTGTGCTTTTGAAGACTCCACTCTTGCTTATGGCTGGAACATATGGGGTGCAGGTATCTCTCACTATTCATCTGTTCTACTGTGAGTGAACTAGCAGAAAATGAAAATCATTAATGGCTGAAGTTTTTTTTTAAATTCCAACTCAAAGCTGATGCCTAAAATAACTTGTGACCTATGGCTAAAAGTCAATACCAGCCGCTCTGTAACTGTAGAATTTGAATTAAATTTAACTCAGAACAGTATATCTATTTTATATTCAATTTATATAAATTAACTAATGTCATTTATTTGTGTAGCTGTATATCATTTTATTAATTTTATTTATAGTGCATACAAAGATTCTTAAAGTTCCAGGAAATATTTTATTTTACAAATATTTGTGTACCAAACGAGTAGGCCTACTTGTTGCTAGTATCCTCTACTTTTAGAGACTAGGAAGCTGAGTGGTTAATGCACTTCCTGACCAGAAGAATCCGGGTTTAGCCCCCCCCCCCCCCCCCAATGGTCATCAAGCTATTGGTGATACATGATGGTCATCAAGCCATTGGTGGTACCTGATGGTCATCAAGCTATTGGTGATACCTGATGGTCATCAAGCTATTGCATGCAAGATCACAAATCAGAGTACATAAATTGTTGAACTTTTTAAAATCCAAGTTGAAATCTGCCAGAACCTGTGTGCACACTTGGAGGCTTCTGTGGTACATATTTTATGAAGAATATTGGCTCAAATTTTGCATTCACACTCAAGAATGGTTACTTACCACAATGCATGCCTTGATGCTATTTCATTGTGTATTAATTATCATCATTGCAACGAAGGTTGGCTACCATGGAGCGTCATTCTTCTGTCTCTTGCTTTGATGGTGCAGGTTGTCATAGGCTGGTTTGTCCATCTTTTGATGCTACTCGTCCATGTTAGTCTTGGTCTGCTTCTGCCTCTTTTACCTTGTATTTTCCCCTCCAGGATTACTTTTAGTAGGCTTTTAACATGGCCCGAAAATCGCATTTGTCTTGTTTGAATTGTGTTTAGTAGTTCTCTTTTCATTTTTAGTTGTTTTAAGACTTCGTTTGTTTGTATTAATTATAGTTTCCTGTATTTAAAAAAAAAAAAAGTCCTTTTTATGAAGGAACATTATGAACAACACTGCCCTCAGCACACAGGTTTGAGGTTAGTGTGGTCCACTCCTATATCCTGAAGAGAAACTCTACAGGTCATTCGAGTCACTGAAACAGACAGCTGCCTTTATAAGAGAGTCCAGAATACCAGTCTGAATGAGCCATAATCGCAGAAGAAGAATTAGTATCATATTAGATATAAAAATTGTCACAGTTGTAGAGTATTTTTGAGAGATATGTTTTCTCTGTTCTGTTGATCAGATTATGTTGTTGTATGTAGAATATATGGGGAATTCAAACCTTGGGAGATGTATGTATATTTTTTCTGTTTTGGGCACAATCAAATAGAATTTACTTCTTCATGGAATCCATAATCCTGAAGATAAGAATGATATGGAGACTTTCAAACATGAAGGACTAGCGTGGATATATTGTCCTTAAAGTCTACTGATAGAATATACAGAGACTTCAAACATAAGGGACGTGTGGGTATACTGTCCTGAACATGTACTGATAGAATATACAGAGACTTGTGTGTGGGGATTTGCTATCTAGTGCCATGAGAAAGCTGACAAAGGTACAGTATCTTCAAAAGTATTGGACTGTTTATCAGCCATGATTTCTATTTGTTGTTTTCATGAAATGCCACTGTTTATCAGCCATGATTTCTATTTGTTGTTTTCATGAAATGTCACTGTTTATCAGCCATGACTTCTATTTGCTGTTTTCATGAAATGTCCCTGTTTATAAGCCATGATTTCTATTTGTTGTTTTCATGAAATGCCACTGTTAATCAGCCGTGATTTCTATTTGTTGTTTTCATGAAATGCCACTGTTTATTAACCATGATTTCTACTTGTTGTTTTCATGAAATGCCACTGTTTATCAGCCTTGTTGTTTTCATGAAATGCCACTGTTTATCAACCATGATTTCTACTTGTTGTTTTCATGCAATGCCACTGTTTATCAGCCTTGTTGTTTTCATGAAATGCCACTGTTTATCAACCATGATTTCTACTTGTTGTTTTCATGAAATGCCACTGTTTATCAGCCTTGTTGTTTTCATGAAATGCCACTGTTTATCAACCATGATTATTACTTGTTTTCATGAAATGTCCCTGTTTATTTTCTCTGCAGCTGTCAGCTCAAGCTGCTGCCCATGAAGCCCTTCAGAGGCATATGGCTATGGAAAGGGAGAGGTTTGGCTCTTCTGGACATCTGCCCCATTAATGTGAGGCATCAGTAGCTTTGTTGTCAAGGTTCACGTTCCGCCATCAATTGCTGTGTTCCTGCTTCAGTCTGCAGAGCTGTAAGAGGTCTTTTTCTGGGATATCTGATTGGTTTCTGATTCAAGATACCTAGAACATTCAATTGTGAATGTGTTCTATAGAACATTTCATTTGTGAATACATGTTCATTTTATTATGAGCTATTTGTTCTGTTGGGCACTGGGGAATTTGAAATGAAAATATGTGCTCACTTGGACATTCGACTGACATTATGTTCCCTGGAATGTTGAACTAAAGAACAAGACATTTGAATAGGGACTGTGTTCCCTAGGACATTTTATTTCTGTGCATATTTTACCGAGGACATTTTATCTAGGTGTATATTTTTCCTAGGACATTTGAAGTAGGTGTGTGTCTTCCCTAGGGCACTTTATAGAGGTACATATTTTCCCTAGGACATTTTACTAAGGTGTGTTTTCCCTGGAAAATTTGATTTAGGTGAGCGTGTTTTCTTGGAACATTTGATTTGAAAGTGTGTGTTCTCATGAACATTGGATTAAAAATTCTATGTGTTTTCAGGAACAATTGATGTAAGTGTATGAGAGGATAAATGTTTGAAAGCAATCATAAAATCTGTCCTGAAACAACAGGACACTTAGACTTAATAGGAAACAAATCCTTATAACTTTGGCACAGGCTCAGAGAATAAAGTCCTCTCATTTTAGATTATATTCAGCCTGATCATCAAAAATTTATCCATGTTAGACAGTTGTTGATATATTTATATCTTTTTCTTTGATTGCAGTGACTTCATATTTTGTAGCAGGTCCACTGCTTTTTGCTATTATGATGTGCCCTTATAATTATTTTTCAAAAGTATTTCCAATTAATGTAATCTTACATGGAGTCAGATTTATTGTATTTGGGGCATCCCCTTATCAGCATCACATCTGTCCCAGAATTTCATGAAACATTACAACTGATAGTCCCTGTCAAGTGTTGATTGTAGACACATTTTCTCCCACACAGTATACACTAGATTCCTTTTAAAGTAATCAGATTGAAACAAAGTGATGGAATCTTCTCAGAGTTGGACCTGACATATTTCAATAACTCTCTGACATTGAGGGGAGCTGTTTGCACATCAGATCTCTCTCCATTATTGTCAGACTAGACATGAAGCTATGATCGAACCACATTCAATGTGATCTCAACAATCTGCTACTACTGATTTGCTAATAATGGTTTTCTAGATTACTCGACAGGCCATCCTCATTGCACATCAAATAGGTTCAATAGTGCCCAGATCTCCTCCCTAGTATATCCGTCAATGTGCTGTGACTAATAACACCTGTGGTATTATGTTGGTTGATAAACATTTTTTTGGCTTCCTGTGTAGTGCTCACATCTGGCAACTTCCACCTTGACAATGATATTTGTGCAGTTTGTAAATTGTTGCGGATTTAGAGTCATAATGGGTAGCTGGCTCACATTAATAAGGGAGAACACACGCTGCTGTGGTGCAGTACGCTGAGGTCAAATGCTTCACTCCATTCACTATCATCATATGTTAACACGTTCATTACCAAGGGGTTTAATACGCTGTGGCTGCATCATTCTTCTGAACCTTTTTTTTTTTAAATTTTAAATAACAGCAATAAAATTAATTAAAATTAATCTAAAATTTGCATTTTGTTGGGACGTTTATACACGTCAAAGAAACGTGTAATAAGAGAATTACAAGGTTTTAGCGGAAATAATTGCAAAAATATTGATAAATGAAAAGACACAAATCGCCACTTATGGAGAAGTGCAGACTACGAAAGATGCTATTTGTGGCTCGTGGTATGGAATATGTTAAAGAGAGATGTCTTTTATTGGTCCAGAGGACATTTCTCAATTATTTCAGCACAAGAAAAATGTAAAAAGTAACTTCTTGGCTGACATGTTTTGTAACAATTATTTCCTGAGTAGCATTGTGGTCACATTCTGTTTAAGATATTGTGAATTGGCTTCTTGTTGGATGATGATTAAATGGACACATTCACAGATCTAGAATAAGGTAATAACACCAAGAAAAGCTCACAACTTTTAGCAGCTGTCTCTTTGTGCTGTGATATTTTTCAATAGCTCACAGTGCCATGTTTATAGATTAGAGGGATGGACATAATAGGGAATAGAATTGTTCATGGATCTGTGTGAATTGACAATCCTGGCATTGCTAATAAAACTTTCTAGATAAAATAGACAACACAATTGTCTAAAGCAGGTATTTGCTGCCCTAGCCAGCGGTTGTCATCTCAGTGTATTTATTTTCATTTGAAGTTGTGGCAATTTGTGTTCATTTTGGCAGTTGATAAATTAAAAAAAAAAAAAAAAAAAAACGAAATAAATAACAGAATCAGGTTATACATTTTCTGAAAATGTTGGGGGAGAATCAGTACATGTTCCTGGTATTCAAGAAATGTAATTGCTGACTTTGTCCTTGACATGATCTTAATTATGCAAGTAAACAGATGTTATTTATAAACATATCTTCAAAGTGTTTGCTTTATTTGTCATTGGACAACTAATTTCTCCAGTACAGCAAACAATGTGCTTTTAGAGACGTTTTTATGGATTACATTTTTTTTATTTTTTGAAGGGGGGGGGTGTATTTCCCATTTACAATTGTTTAATGACCAAGTCGCTGAGTGGTTAGGGTCTGAGTTGACACAATTTTTCAGGTTCACTAAATCTCTGATAATAGGTAGCAGAGTTTTGTTTCCCCCAGGAAAGTAGGACAGCCTGGCTTGATACAATATGTTGGTAGTTGTTGCAAAATATGGGCACTAACATATTCCATATTTATTGTAAGTCATGGAAAAACATTCATTTATTACTTATTGTGCTGGGTGGACATTGAGGATTTCATTATATCACTGGAGACATGGTTCATGGTCCAGTTGTAGGAAGTTCTTCAATCAGAGCATTAGCAAAGTGAAGAAGTGATGGGAGAAGTACATTGCTTGAGGGGTGAGAGTGAAGAAGTGATGGGAGAAGTACATTGCTTGAGGGGTGAGAGTGAAGAAGTGATGGGAGAAGTACATTGCTTGAGGGGTGAGAGTGAAGAAGTGATGGGAGAAATACATTGTTTGAGGGGTTAGAGTGAAGAAGTGATGGGAGAAGTACATTGTTTGAGGGGTGAGAGTGAAGAAGTGATGGGAGAAGTACATTGCTTGAGGGGTGAGAGTGAAGAAGTGATGGGAGAAGTACATTGCTTGAGGGGTGAGAGTGAAGAAGTGATGGGAGAAATACATTGTTTGAGGGGTTAGAGTGAAGAAGTGATGGGAGAAGTACATTGTTTGAGGGGTTAGAGTGAAGAAGTGATGGGAGAAGTGCATTGCTTGAGGGGTGAGAGTGAAGAAGTGATGGGAGAAGTACATTGTTTGAGGGGTTAGAGTGAAGAAGTGATGGGAGAAGCACATTGTTTGAGGGGTGAGAGTGAACAAGTGATGGGAGAAGCACATTGTTTGAGGGGTGAGAGTGAAGAAGTGATGGGAGAAGTACATTGTTTGAGGGGTGAGAGTGAAGAAGTGATGGGAGAAGTACATTGCTTGAGGGGTGAGAGTGAAGAAGTGATGGGAGAAGTACATTGTTTGAGGGGTTAGAGTGAAGAAGTGATGGGAGAAGTACATTGTTTGAGGGGTGAGAGTGAAGAAGTGATGGGAGAAGTACATTGTTTGAGGGGTTAGAGTGAACAAGTGATGGGAGAAGTACATTGTTTGAGGGGTGAGAGTGAACAAGTGATGGGAGAAGTACATTGTTTGAGGGGTTAGAGTGAACAAGTGATGGGAGAAGGATATTGTTTGAGGGGTTAGAGTGAACAAGTGATGGGAGAAGTACATTGTTTGAGGGGTTAGAGTGAACAAGTGATGGGAGAAGTACATTGTTTGAGGGGTGAGAGTGAAGAAGTGATGGGAGAAGTACATTGTTTGAGGGGTTAGAGTGAACAAGTGATGGGAGAAGTACATTGTTTGAGGGGTGAGAGTGAACAAGTGATGGGAGAAGTACATTGTTTGAGGGGTTAGAGTGAACAAGTGATGGGAGAAGGATATTGTTTGAGGGGTTAGAGTGAAGAAGTGATGGGAGAAGTGCATTGCTTGAGGGGTGAGAGTGAAGAAGTGATGGGAGAAGTACATTGTTTGAGGGGTTAGAGTGAAGAAGTGATGGGAGAAGCACATTGTTTGAGGGGTGAGAGTGAACAAGTGATGGGAGAAGCACATTGTTTGAGGGGTGAGAGTGAAGAAGTGATGGGAGAAGTACATTGTTTGAGGGGTGAGAGTGAAGAAGTGATGGGAGAAGTACATTGCTTGAGGGGTGAGAGTGAAGAAGTGATGGGAGAAGTACATTGTTTGAGGGGTTAGAGTGAAGAAGTGATGGGAGAAGTACATTGTTTGAGGGGTGAGAGTGAAGAAGTGATGGGAGAAGTACATTGTTTGAGGGGTTAGAGTGAACAAGTGATGGGAGAAGTACATTGTTTGAGGGGTGAGAGTGAACAAGTGATGGGAGAAGTACATTGTTTGAGGGGTTAGAGTGAACAAGTGATGGGAGAAGGATATTGTTTGAGGGGTTAGAGTGAACAAGTGATGGGAGAAGTACATTGTTTGAGGGGTTAGAGTGAACAAGTGATGGGAGAAGTACATTGTTTGAGGGGTGAGAGTGAACAAGTGATGGGAGAAGTACATTGTTTGAGGGGTTAGAGTGAACAAGTGATGGGAGAAGTACATTGTTTGAGGGGTGAGAGTGAACAAGTGATGGGAGAAGTACATTGTTTGAGGGGTTAGAGTGAACAAGTGATGGGAGAAGGATATTGTTTGAGGGGTTAGAGTGAAGAAGTGATGGGAGAAGTACATTGTTTGAGGGGTTAGAGTGAACAAGTGATGGGAGAAGTACATTGTTTGAGGGGTTAGAGTGAACAAGTGATGGGAGAAGTACATTGTTTGAGGGGTGAGAGTGAAGAAGTGATGGGAGAAGTACATTGTTTGAGGGATGAGAGTGAAGAAGTGATGGGAGAAGTACATTGTTTGAGGGGTGAGAGTGAAGAAGTGATGGGAGAAGTACATTGCTTGAGGGGTGAGAGTCAAGTTGCCACTAATTGTAATGACATAACTTCTTCATAATAAAATACACAATTGTTAGACCTACCACAGACAACATTTGATACACAACTATATCATTGTCATGCCAATGTTAGACCTACCACAGACAACATTTGATACACAACTATATCATTGTCTTGCCAATGTTAGACCTACCACAGACAACATTTGATACACAACTATATCATTGTCATGCCAATGTTAGACCTACCACAGACAACATTTGATATACAACTATATCATTGTCATGCCAATGTTAGACCTACCACAGACAACATTTGATACACAACTATATCATTGTCATGCCAATGTTAGACCTACCACAGACAACATTTGATACACAACTATATCATTGTCATGCCAATGTTAGACCTACCACAGACAACATTTGATACACAACTATATCATTGTCTTGCCAATGTTAGACCTACCACAGACAACATTTGATACACAACTATATCATTGTCTTGCCAATGTTAGACCTACCACAGACAACATTTGATACACAACTATATCATTGTCATGCCAATGTTAGACCTACCACAGACAACATTTGATACACAACTATATCATTGTCATGCCAATTTCTCTTTCACTTGCCACCAAATAAACAAGGTGCACTGTGTCCTTGAAAAAGAGGAAGACCCAGAGAGACACTAAGAAGAACATTGATGAGAGAGGCAAGAGCAGCAGGAATCGGCTCCCTCAATGAGATAGAGCTGCTTACACAGAACAGAGGCAAATGGCGAGATTTGATAAAATATATTTAAAAGAACTGAAAACTGCTAGAACAAAAATTCAGATTAGAGAAGAAGTATCTTGGTCTACGCCCTATGGGCCGGCTACGGCTAGAAAGGTCGATAGATAGATAGATAGACTGTGTCCTTGCAGGAAGTTTCAACCAATAGTGTATCTTTGTAATGATGTACAGCTTTTCTATCGGCTTTTGTGATTTCTTAGTAAAGTGCAAACCTCTTGGACCAACCCATTTTTATTTAACTGATAGAAATTGTACAGATAACTTTTTTTTATAACTAGTTACAATTGGACATTGTGACTAAGTTGTCCATTAATTTTATCCAGGAAAACGTAGTCACTTGACAAGATTCCATTTTTGATGGTTCAACAAAACTCTATGGGAAACACTACATTTAAATTCACAAAGGCCAAAGAGCATATCATTGTTAGATTTATGAGGAGCCCCGGAAGACCTACGTGTCTCCATATTGTACTCATATCATTTTATAAGGAATGAATGGCTGAATGAGTTAAACAATTGTCATTTGTCCATCTGGTTGATGTTGGATGTTGGTCATATTCTTGTTTGAGATTTTTTGTTTAAATACAACTCGGAATCGACCTGTATACCATGTGGCAATTGCACTGGACATGTGAGCTTTTATTTACTGACCCCATAGAAACCCCATGGTAGACCCCACAAGTGGGCTAAATGCCATAATGATAGATTGTTTTTTTAACTCATTTTATTGTTCTCACTGACGGTGTGATGATATGATTACCATCAGTAACCATTGCTAAATTTGAATAAAAATGTTGTCATAGTCTCCACTATCTTCTGGCATAATTGTGTGTGCACAGCGTATTGGACATTCTTGGAATTAAAGTGGTGCATGTTGTTTGAGGTCAGAGTGCAATCATGGGTGTGTCTTGTAGAAGTCAGACATCTGGATATGTCTGACTGACAAGCAATAGCTTATTAGCAATATCAAGATGTCACTGACACTTTGTTAACCATCAATTTATAACTGCCCTGCCTTATGAGTGCAAAATGAGTCTCTTAGTGTCCATATCTTGTTATCTTCTCATTTATAATAGTCATCTCTAACCTCATAGTAACAGTCTGTTATTGTCCATATCTTGTTATCTTCTCATTTATAATAGTCATCTCTAACCTCATAGTAACAGTCTGTTATTGTCCATATCTTATTATCCTCTCATTTATAATAGTCATCTCTAGCCTCATAGTAACAGTCTGTTATTGTCCATATCTTATTATCCTCTCATTTATAATAGTCATCTCTAACCTCATAGTAACAGTCTGTTATTGTCCATATCTTATTATCCTCTCATTTATAATAGTCATCTCTAACCTCATAGTAACAGTCTGTTATTGTCCATATCTTATTATCCTCTCATTTATAATAGTCATCTCTAGCCTCATAGTAACAGTCTGTTATTGTCCATATCTTATTATCCTCTCATTTATAATAGTCATCTCTAGCCTCATAGTAACAGTCTGTTATTGTCCATATCTTATTATCCTCTCATTTATAAGTCATCTCTACCTCATAGTAACAGTCTGTTATTGTCCGTATCTTGTTATCTTCTCATTTATAAGTCATCTCTACCTCATAGTAACAGTCTGTTATTGTCCGTATCTTGTTATCTTCTCATTTATAAGTCATCTCTACCTCATAGTAACAGTCTGTTATTGTCCATATCTTATTATTCTCTCATTTATAATAGTCATCTCTAGCCTCATAGTAACAGTCTGTTATTGTCCATATCTTATTATCCTCTCATTAATAATAGTCATATCTACCTCATAGTAACATTCTTTGTGGCCTTACCATTCAGATAACCATAACCATCTTTATCTACTCTTCCACCTATAGCTTTCTGCCATCATCTTACACACAACTGTCCCTATACAATGACTATTCAGTCAGTTCCTTGCAGAATCAAATGTTCCTATCTGGAGTAAGAATCTGTAGGCAACACACTGACTAGCAGTTCTCACCCCCTCAGTAAACCACCCTACAATCAGGATAATACTGTAATAGTGATTTCTGTTCTCATTGTACTCTTCAATACTCTTACTATGCTTGTCATTGTACTCTTCAATACTCTTAATATGCTTGTCATTGTATTCTTCAATACTCTTACTATGGTTGTCATTTTCACTGATTTATCTATTGTCTTTTCAAGTTGAAGATGTCACAGAGGGCAGAAATGTTAGACTTGTGTCCGATGATCTTTCAACTGTCAGACCTTACACTGGACCTGCATTGTGTCTTGCCACATGGCCTTGTTCTCATTGAGGGAGTTGATGCCTGCTGTTGTTGCATTTTACATCAATGTTCTTTTTAGTGTTTCTATAAGTCTGTTGTATTGTTATATTGTCATGCCAATTTCTCTTTCACTTGGCACCACATAAACACTGTGCACTGTGTCCTTGCAGGAAGTTTCAACCAATAGTGTATCTTTTGTAATGATGTTAAGAGAGGAAGTATCTTGGTCTACGCCCTATGGGCTGACTACAGTTCAAAAGGTCAATAGGTAGATAAGTCTGCCTCTTTTTCTTTTACCCTCAGGTTCTAATTTGAGAGCCTACTTTAAGATTCTTTTGTTGTTTCTTCTCATTACATGACCAACATACGGCGACCTTCTTGTTTTAATTAGTAATTTTGATTTTTCACATTTCATCAAGGTTTCCAAAAGTCATTGCTGCCTTTGCTATTCTGATTCAAATCTCCCCCTTGATCTACGCAGCTTCCAAGATATAGAAAGCTATCTACTTCTTCCACTTTTCTTTCAAGGCATATTTTTTCTTCTGGGTGAAAAATTTACTTTTCAGTACTTTTGTCTTTTCTTGGTTGATTTCAAGTCCAATTTTCCTAGTCATTTATAACATGGCATTTGTTTTTTCCTGCATCATGATCACATTGCTATTGATAAGGACTTTTTCACCTGTACAGAACTTCTGCATAATGAAGTCAATGGCAATACCAAATAATAAGGGAGATCAAATACATCCTTGTATCACTCCGTTACCAATATGGAACTAGGCACTCAATCCTGCCTCTGTGAGAATTGCACATGAGAAGCCATCGTACAGATCTTTGATGATTTATTTCAAAAGTACTGTACTGACTCAGTTCAGCAATGATCTTTGATGGATGTTAATACTGTTTTGATCATATTTCATATTGCCTGAATGTGAGAGTCTATGTATTGCTGTCACAAAACTGATAGAAGTCAATGAAATGTTGTTCTTTTTTGTGTTGTTAAAGTTATCTTTTCTTTTATGTACCCCTGAGTTTGGGTATCCCACAGGTGTGGTTCTTGAAATATCAGTGACCTTGATCTTCACAGCCCATGTCTCTCCTCTTGAGTTGTTCTTCAGGTGAGAATAGTGTGTTGACAATGTTTTAGAATATACCCTTTCTTCTACTGCAGTTTTGACTTATGAAGTCTGTTTCCTCATAGTGAGCCACGTTTTCCTCCTGGTTGTAGTGGCACAGGCTGGTGGTGCCTATCTTGTGGCATTGTGTGGAAGCAAAGTATGTTAACTTGGTCAGTCCTTGATCCACGCCCCTCTTCTGTTTTGGGTGGTCTTGCTTGTTTATGCTCTGAAAGGTATTATCTGCTTACTATTTCCCTGTATAAGAAGACACTGACATGCAGGTTCATTAGGTGAGGACTATGTCAAAATAGATGATCCATGTTTCTTCCATATGATGGTTACAGCACAAGGAGTCTGGTCTGTTTAGATGGTCATTGACAGGCACATCTCTTCTTCTCAGATGGATGATCACACTTTGGTCTCTTCTGACTTTTTCCTTTGATTGGCTCATGTGTATCTGGTTTTGATTGGTATTTGTACAATAAGTAGAGCAACCAATTTTGGCTGTGCCTCACAGTTTTAGTCATTCTTATAGGTAAGTTACTTCTAAGGTTTTTGTATATGTTGGAATGAGCATGTTGTCTGGGTTAGTCATTCTTATAGGTAAGTTACTTCTAAGGTTTTTGTATATGTTGGAATGAGCATGTTGTCTGGAGCAATGATGCCTGGGTATGTATGGCAGAGTAACCTTCACCCATAAGAAGTGGTCACCTCATTCTTTGTTTGCGTATGCCAGAGGGACAGAATTTTGTGTGAATATCATTTTCCCAGTTTCACGCTGGCAGCTGTGTGCTCTGGTGTCCCTTGCCATACTGGCAGATATTCTCAAACTTCAGAGGGTACTCATTATTTTTTTTTTAAAATCACTGAGAGCTTTGAAATATTTTTTGATCGCCTGGGACAGTAGCTATTGATGGTCTACACTTTTTTACTTTCATCTGCCAAAAGTTCTTTAACGTGTACAAAATGCACCTAGGGCCTCCTATTTTTGCCATTATCAAAGAGGGCTAGACATCAGATGTAAACCACCCAGAGATCATATGAAAGCCACAAAGAAATCACAGATTCTAAGTTTAAAACTCTCACTTCTGGCAGGATTCAAACTTGACACCTTGTTCAGGGGCCAATGTCTAACCTATAGACCACCCAGAGGCCCCCTTGACAACTCATTAATTAGTTCAAAAATAGTGAAGATATCAGAAACCAGCCATTTTGTATAGTTTGTAAGGCTGATTGTGAGTCAGTGAAAAACAAATATATCAGGTGTCACATAAGGTGCTTTCACAAAACTGAAAGTAGTCACAGTCTTGAAAGTCATAGGCTGTATGAAGTACTTTAGATTTCATCATTTGCACTTTTGGAAAATGCAAAACATAAATAATTTGTTTTTTTAAATAGGAATGATGAAAGCATGAACTACATGCTCATATGGCAGCAAATAACATCAAGACTAATGAATAGCAACGTTTTATATCTACTCAGCATTCTCGGATGGCAGAAACATGGAGATAAAATAAGAAAATTGTGGATTTATAGAAGAATTGGGTAGACAGAAAAGAAAACAAAGTTGTGAAACAGTTGAAAATGGAGAAACAACAATTTTTAACCACAAGTCTTACAATTTAAGTCACAGCTTCTTCTAATCACTTAGAATGTATACCAGATTAAGTAGGGAACAGGCAAATAATTGCAATGCTGCTGTAAAGCTGGTAGTGAGGAGCCAGTGGTGGGGTGTACTAAACACTACAAAGTATGGTGACAGCTTTACAAGGAAGGAACACAACACAATACTGATGTTTCAGCCTTTGGCCTTCTTCAGAATACAGGGACAACGACAACAAACAGTGAAGCACAATTATCTATAACTACATGTTAGATGATCAAGTGGAGGGCGAGGAAAGTAAGATGTTGAAATAAGAAAGGAGAGAGAAATGAATACTTGCGTCAAATCTATAATAGATTAAGCTTGTGTGTTTTATCTTCCTCGAAAGTTGAATATATAATAGATTATTAATCTTGTGTGGTTTATCTTCCTGGAAAGATGCAAATCAGCTAAAGTATCAAGGACAAACAACTGTCATATACACAGTTTTATTCAAATGGACAAGCTCTCATCAGAGATTTTATTCAAATGGACAAACTCATTAGATTTTTAATCAAATGGACAAGCTTGCATTATATATTTATTCAATTGAACAAGCTTCCACCAAATTTCATTCAATTGAACAATCTCATCAGATTTTTTACCCTAGATTACAATACCGTCATTAAAATTACTGCATCAAAACACAAATTCTTCAAAATTTTACATTTTGCCATGATCAAAAACACACACACACAACGTACCTTCCTAATTACTACTTCCTGTGACCCTTGAGTGTTGGATTTGTTTCTATTGATGTAGGATTTTTAAATCTCATAAGTCATTTTTGCTAGGAATTTTTTTTTTTTTTAAACCAGGAAAATTTCCTGGTCATTGGCAGACATAAAAAAAAACCCTTTGTGACTCAGGGAAACAGTAAATAACGCTATGAGGTACCCGAACATACTGACAGGCTTTTTTAGACCATACTGATAGACATTGTAACATATCTGGTCCATGAAGTGAAGCCCAGGTCATAAATCAGCCTGAGTCAGGGATTCTGAGTCCCAGTGTTTTGCCTAATGTGAACATATGGAAGTGTGTCAAAAGTTTACAAGAAATTACTATTTTTAGAGCACCTAATGTTACATTAGGTAATGTAACATTCATCATCATCATCATCATCGAGTGCCTTCTCCGAAGGTTGGCTACCATGGATTGCCATTCTACTCTGTTTCTTGCTTTGATGGTGCAGGCTGTCATAGATTGACTTGTCCATCTTTTGATGTTGCTCGTCCATGTTAGTCTTGGTCTGCCTCTGCTTCTTTTACCTTGTATTTTCCCTTCCAACATTACTTTTTGTAGGCTGTTGTGTCTTTTAACATGCCCCAAAAATTTCATTTGTCTTGTCTTAATTGTATTTAGTAGTTCTCTTTTTATTTTCAGTTGTTTTAAAACTGTTTTCTTTTCTTTCCATCCAATTCTATCTATTCTTCTATAAATCCACATTTCAAAGGCTTTAATTTTCTGTTCTGTTTTCTTGTCTAATGTCCATGTTTCTGCACTATACAGGAATATTGAGAAGATGTAACATTTTGCCATTCTTAGTTTCAGCCCTGCTGATATTTGTTTTGTTGTTAGTATATGTTTCAAGGCATTAAAATTACTTTTTGCCATACCTATTCTTTTGTTTATTTAAATTTTACATTTTCCATCATTGGTTATAATATGTCCCAGCTAGTTGTTGCTCTGGACTGTCTCCAGATATATTCCCTCAACTGTGATATTTAATTGTAGGTCTTGAGAATTTTCTTTGTTTATGATCATAGTTTGTCTTTTTGATATTCATATCTAGTCTATATTTTTTGCTTGTTATGTTTATCACATTAAGCAATTGTTGTAGGTTTTTAGGATTTTCTGCTAGTAGAACAGTATCATCAGCATATCTTAGGTTATTGATTATCTGTCCTTTAATGTTTAGGCCTTGCATCTCTGATGTTTTTTTTTTAAGATTTGCTCAGTGTATAGATTGAACAAGCTTGGTGATAGGATGCATCCTTGTCTTATTCCTCTTTTTATGTCCATGGGTGTAGAGTTCTCCTTGTTATATTTTATTATTGCTGTTTGTTCTCAGTACAAATTACATATTAGTCGTATGTCTGTGTCGTCTAGATTTATATCCTGTAGGCAGTCTATAAGTTGGTTATGGTGTATTCTATTGAAAGCTTTGGTGTAGTCTATCTATCTATCTATCTATCTATTGACCTTTTGAGCCGTAACCGACCCATAGGGCGTAGACCAAGATACACCTTCTCCTATATGAATTTTTGTTCTAGCAGTTTTCTTTTTTTTTTTTTTTTTTTTTTTTTTTTTTTTTTTTTTTTTTGCGTTTCCGGTTGTTTCCAAAATGGAGGAATTATTTTTCTCCGGCTTGGTATAGAACCGTTGATCAGAGGTTTAACAAGCCGCTATCGTAAAAACGATGTTGTTAATGAAACGTAGACCTGATACAGAATGTGTAAATTAGCAGAAGTTTAATTCCAACAAGTGACAAAATATACATGGAAAACAAACCAGTAGAAGAGATCGATCACTTCATCTATCTTGGAAGTCACATTGATCGAGAAGGGGATACGAGCAAAGAAATTAGAATCAGACTGGCTAAAGCAGCAATGTCTTTCAGAAGCCTTGAAAAGTTGTGGAAATCAAAACTCATTAGCACAAACACAAAACTTAGGCTATTCAAATCAAATGTACTATCAACCCTTACGTATGCGTGTGAAAGCTGGAAAACAACAAGAGATATAGAAACAAAGTTGAACGCATTCGAAAATAAATGTCTAAGGAAAATACTTGGTATAGAATGGAACGAATTCAAAACAAACGAGGAAATTAGAGAAATCGCCAATCAACCACTAATATCTTCAGTAATAAAGAAAAGACGATGGTCATACGTTGGACATGTGATGAGAAGAGATAATAATCGAATAGCAAAGCAAGCCCTCATATGGGAAACAACAGGTAAAAGAAAAAGAGGAAGACCCAGGGAGACACTGAGAAGAACATTGATGAGAGAGGCAAGAGCAGCAGGAATCGGCTCCCTCAATGAGATAGAACTGCTTGCACAGAACAGAGACAGATGGCGAGATTTGATAAAATATCTTTAAAAGAAAACTGCTAGAACAAAAATTCATATAGGAGAAGGTGTATCTTGGTCTACGCCCTATGGGCCGGTTACGGCTCGAAAGGTCAATAGATAGATAGATAGATAGATAGTTTTCTTTTAAAGATATTTTATCAAATCTCGCCATCTGTCTCTGTTCTGTGCAAGCAGTTCTATCTCATTGAGGGAGCCGATTCCTGCTGCTCTTGCCTCTCTCATCAATGTTCTTCTCAGTGTCTCCCTGGGTCTTCCTCTTTTTCTTTTACCTGTTGTTTCCCATATGAGGGCTTGCTTTGCTATTCGATTATTATCTCTTCTCATCACATGTCCAACGTATGACCATCGTCTTTTCTTTATTACTGAAGATATTAGTGGTTGATTGGCGATTTCTCTAATTTCCTCGTTTGTTTTGAATTCGTTCCATTCTATACCAAGTATTTTCCTTAGACATTTATTCTATGAAGCAGGCATATATTGGTTTGTTTACTTCTATGTACTTTTAAATCAATGTTCTCATGCTAAATATGGCTTCTTTTGCGCCACTGTTTTTCCTGAATCCAAATTGTTGCTCATCTGATTCAGTATTGATTTTATTCTGAATCCTTCCTTGTATAACTTTTAGCAAGATTTTTGTTACCTGGCTCATTAGGCTTATTGTTCTGAAATCACTGCATTCAACTGCACCATTCTTTTTAGGCAATGCAATGAAAGTTGATGTTTTTAGTTCGTTTGGTATGTATCCTGTATGGTATTTGTCATTGCATATGTCTGTGATCACTTTGATGCCAAAATCTTCTAGAGCCTGTATCATCTGTATATTGTCAGGTCCTGCTGCCTTTCCCTTTTTCATTGTTTTTATAGCTTTTTCTACTTCAGATTTCAGGATTTTATAGTTGTATGTACATTTTATGTCTGGCTTTTTGTCCCTTTCGTCATGAAATATTTCTGTTATATATTCTTGCCATCTATCTATTATATCTTTGTTGTCTGTTAGCATTCTTCCTTCTTTGTTTGCAATACATCCGTTTCCTGCAGCTTTTTTGTCTTTTTTAGTCATTCTCTTTATTTCTGTGTGCATCTCTCTTAAGTTTTGTTTACTTTCCATAGTTTCGACTTCTAGACATCTTTGGCTGAGCCAGTCTTCTTTTGCCTTTTTGTAACATTAGGTGCAAAAAACAAACGAGGAAATTAGAGAAATCGCCAATCAACCACTGGTATCTTCAGTAATCAAGAAAAGACGATGGTCATATGTTGGACATGCGATGAGGAGAGATAATAACCGAATAACAAAGCAAGCCCTCATGTGGGAAACAACAGGTAAGAGGAAAAGAGGCTGATCCAGAGAGACACTGAGAAGAAAATTGATCAGAGAGGCAAGAGAAGCAGGAATCGGCTCCCTCAATGAGATAAAGAATTGCTTGCACAGAACAAAGACAAATGGCAGGATTTTATAAAAGATCTTTACAATGATTGAAAACTGATAGAATAACAATTGAGATAAGAGAAAGAGTATATGGGTCTATGCCCTACGGGCCAGCTACGGCTCAAAAGGTCAATAAATAGATAGAATGTTAATTTAAGTGGTAGTAATTTTTACTACAGTATTGTACCTGGAAGAGTTACAGTTAGGTATTGTAATTAAGGGAGCCGCAATAGCTCAGTGGTTAGTGAACTGGACTACAAACAACAAAAGGTAGGGTTCGATCCCAACCGACAGCTTCCGGTTCACCCAGCCTTTAATGGGTACCGGATTTTCTTCTTAGAAAGTAAAGCGGCACGGGCGTAATACCGACCACATTACCCCAAAAATCATGTGCCGAAGGTCTGTAAAAATTATGGTCACTAGCATTATATTCCCTATACGCCACCTGGCGTGACGTGAGTACTTTACTTTTTTTATTGTAATTAAGGGTTAATCAAATGAACAAATTCTCATCAAATCACCACCAAAATGGACAAATTCTCATCAAATATTCACCCATATGAACAAGCTTCCATAAGAATATAGATAAAATTATCAAAGTATTCAATCATGTTCTACCATACAATGAACTTTGTGCAAAACACGGAAGCACTCAATGAAGTTGTATAGTTGGTTTTTATAAACAAACTTATCTCCTGTTTGAGATTTTGCATTTATCCTCCAACTTATAAAAGTCATGTACCAATTTGCATCTGTGTTTTCCCATTCAGAGCATTCGTCTGGGCATATTATGGAGAAATGTTTATCATACAAAAAAAATAATAAAATGGTGTTTACTACTCCATGCAAAATGATACATACCATGAAAATGTTACAAACATTGCAAAAAAAAAGAAAAAAAGAAAGAAATATAAGTCAACATAATGAAAGATGGGAGACAATTTAAATAAAAGAAATTAAAATATCTAGGAAGTCCGGTGACAATTCACAAGCAGCAGAGATAAGACTCAAGATTCAACAAAGTTTGTCAAATCATCGGACAACTGCTACTATTGTCCAACAAGGAAATAACTAGAGGCAAAACAGGCACTCTACAACACAATCTTCATCCCAATGTTGTGCTACCAATGCCAGCCTTGAACCCTATACTCAAGAAAAATAAGAGAAACAACCACCACCAAGTTGAAATGTATTAAGACAAATGACAGGTAACAGCCAGAGAGTTAAGATCAGAAGTGAAGAACTGAGAAAAAAAGCTAGGAATAATTCCAGAATACATAAATAGATAGAATGGTTTGGCCATGTAATGCAAAAGAGATCACAACACAACAAGCCTTTAATAAACATTATGATAACACCAGACACAAGGGCCAACCACAAAAAAAAGATGGATTGATGGAATATTAGCAGCTCTAGAGAACAACAGCAGCAGAGGCCAACAGAAGAGTAAAAGACCCCAAATTACATCTCCCCTTGATGCTGAAAGGTAAATGAGGAAAGAAAAATTCCATCTCCATCCACATTTTCTATGGCTTCCATTTTCTTTTCAGTTTCTTTAATGTCTCTGTATCTGCTGCCATATATTTTATGACATTTTATTTTATATTTTATTATTCTGTCACCGTATATTTTAGAGCAGTGATCTCTGCAATATGTGCCACTTTGGCATGCAAAGTTTCTGTTTTTGAGATTGTGGTTCTGCCCTATGTGCTGTCTTCGGCTCGAAGGACAATAGATAGATAGATCTGCTGCACACAAGAGTGTTGAGTGAATCAAATTATACTTTTCTCACTTTCCCTTTTGATGGTATCTGCTTACATATTAGAATGTGTTTTAAAGAAGCTTATACCATTTCTACACTACTGTTGATTGCTTCTCCATCACTGGACATATTCACCATTTTCTGGGACTGACTTTCTCCATTTAATTTGGTGTTAATTTGCAAATTCTCTGTATTCATCATCAAGTACTGTGCCTGCTGGCATAGGTGATCATGTCTCTCCACAAATCTCAACAGTTATTTATCATTTCTGACCTTCTGCCAAGCCATTCTCTTAAACTGTCTGGTATCTTTTCTCTTTCCTTCCCTCTATCTCTTCATCCCTCGATTTTTCCAGTTGTTACAATATATTCCTGCAGTTCCCTTCTCATTCATCATCATCATCATGTACCATACCGGTTGGCGTAGGTGATCATGTCCTTCCACAATCTTCTTTCTATATACAGTGCATCGTATCAGTTCTGTTGTTGATTGCTTTCCATGCCATGACACCAAGCTATCCAGTATTTTCTCTCTTTGTCATCCGCGATCTTTCTTTCCTTTTATTTTGCCAGTTGTAACCAAGTATTCCAACTTTCCTCTTCTCATGATGTGCCCGAAAAATGTTGATTGTTTCTTTCTGATGTTTTTTAGGAGCTCCCTTTTTGTGTTGCCCTCTTTGAGAACTTCCTCATTGGTCTTTTTAGCTGTCCAGGGAACTTTCAACATTCATCTGAGAAATCCCACCTCTAATCGTCTTTTCATTTGTTTGTCTACTATCCATGATTCGCTTCCATAGGTCAGAATTGGTTCTATATAGCACCGATGAACTCTCTTTCTCATTTCTATTGACATAGATTTGTTGCATAAGATATTTTTCATTTTCTGAAATGCTATTTTGGCCTGAGCTATTCTGCTTTTTATTTCCGTGGTGCATCTTCCATCCAATGTTATTATTTCAAGTATTTTAAACGTTGCACTTGTTTCAGATTTGTCTTGTTTATTTGTATGCTGCATGCTGATGGTGATGATTGTTTCTTCGATATGACCATTACTTCTGTTTTCTTACTATTCAGACTGAGACCTTTCTTGATGCTTTCTTTTACTATTATGTCTATCATTTCTTGTAGTTCATTCTCTGTCTCTGCTATTAAGACTGTGTCATCCGCATATCGCAAATTATTTATGTTGTGATTCGCAGATCCTTGCCATCAATGTTTGATTTCTCCAGCTTATTGATTATTTCCACATGCTTTACTTTGTCAAATGCTTTCGTGTAGTCTATAAAGCACATATATAGATCTTTCTTTACCTCTATAGATCTTTCTATCAATGTTCTTAAGATGTATATTGCATTATTGGTGCTCTTTCCTTCCACAAATCCACATTGTTCCTCACTTATTTCTGGTTTTATTTTGTTCCTTACACGTCTCATGATGATTCTTAGTAATATTTTCATCATATGGCTCATGAGACTAATAGTGCGATGGTCTTCACAATCAGTGGCTCCTGACTTCTTCGGTATGGCTACAAAGATAGATTTTAGTAGATCTTCGGGTATGTGTCCAGTGTTATATATGTCATTGAGTAGTTTTGTTATGACTTGTACTCCCAGCTCTCCTAATGCATTTATCTCTTCGATTGTTATATTGTCAGGACCTGGAGCTTTGCCTCTTCATGTGTTGAATTGTGTCCTCCACTTCACTCTGCATAATTGGTGGTCCTATGTCTTTGTTTGAATTGTTTAACTCTGGTCTTTCATCATCATAGAGTTGACTGATATATTCTGTCCATCTTTCCATTGTCTTCTCCTGTCCAATTATTATATTTCCTTCCTTTGATTTCACACATCCTGAAACTTTGACTTCTTTTCTTCCTGTTAATTCATTTAACTGATTGTGCATAAATTATGAGTCTTTCTTTTGTTGTTTTTCCATTTCTTCACATTTCTGTTTTAACCATCCTTCCTTTGCTTCTCTGCATTTGTTCTGGATCTCTTTGTGCAATATTTTGTATGTCCATTCTTCTTTCTTATGTTTTCTTCTTTCATCCATTAGTTGTAATATTTCTTCTGTCATCCATTTCTTTTTGTTGATTCTTTTTGTCACTGGTATTACTTCTTTTGATGTTTGTTGAATTGATTGTTTGAGCATTTCCCACTGCTCCTCCATGTCCTGTATTTTCTCAATAGCATTATATCTATTTTGTACTATTGTGCTGTACTTATCACTCATCTGTTTATCTACTCTAAGTATATCTAGTTCTAATTTTATATTTCTTGGGGATTTCTGTGCCTTCTGCAGTTTTATTCTTATCTTTCCAACTACTGGTACATGGTCACTATTGCAATTTGCTCCTGGCCTTGTTTTAACAGATGTTTGCCCATTCCTGAATCTTCTCTGTACCGGTATAAAATCAATTTGATTGTGTACTTTTTTGTCTGGGCTTTGCCATGTCCATAGTCGCCTAGGGTGTTGTTTGAACCAGGTGTTACCTATAATCATTTCATGTGTCTTTGTCCAACCTATCAATCTATCCCCTCTGTCATTCGTCTCTCCAAGGCCATGCCCCCAGTCACATTTTGCACTTTAGCTGTTCCTACCTTTGCATTGAAATCCCCTAATATAATAGTTATTTCTTGGGATTTACACTGTTCCATGGTCATCTCTAGCTCATTGTAAAAAGTATCAATGTCTTCTTCTTCGTTATTACTTGTTGGTGCATAAGCTTGAATTATGTTGATATCCATTGGTCTACCTCTCAATTTTACTGGCAGAATTCTGTCTGATACTGGCCAAAATCCTTTCATTGTTTTGCTTCTTTCTCTGTCTAACATGATGCCTACATCTCTTTTGTGTGTGGTTCCCCCAGAGTAAATTACATTTCTGCTATCCCCTTATCATTACATGACCAAAAAATGATGATTGTTTCCTCCTAATATTGGAAATTAGCTGTCTTTTTGCTTTGGCCTCTTTCAGAACATTTTCATTACTCTTCTTAGCTGTCCATGGTATTCTCAATACTCTTCTGTAAAACCACATTTTTACAGTCTCCAGTGATTTTCTTGCCTGTTGTCCTATTGTCCATGATTCACATCCATATGTTAAGACTGGCTCTACATAACATTTAAGAACTCTTTTTTCTTGTTTCTATTGTCAAAAAAGGCTGAGTCCTTTATTTTTGCTTTCCTTCACTATAATGTCCAACATTTATTGTAACTCATTTTCACTCTTAGCGATTAAGACTGTATCATCAGCATACCTTAGATTATTTATGTTATGACCTCCAATTGTTATTCCAGGCATGCCCCTTATGGATCTTAAAATAATCTCACTATAAATAATTGGACAAATCTGGTGACAGCACACAACCTTGTCTAACACCCTGTTTTATTTGTTGAAACATTCCCAATTGGTTTCCAGTTCTTATGGCCGCTGTTTGTTGCCAGTACATGTTCTTTATTATTCTTAGAACTTTTCTGTCTACGTTTATGCTTTCTAAAATTTTGATTATTTCTTGGTGCTTTACTTTGTCAAATGCTTTGGTATAATCTATGAAACATAGGTATAGATCTGTTTTCACCTCTATGGCTCTTTCTACTAAAGATCTTATGATGTATATGGCATTGCTTGTTCCTTTACCTCCAACAAAACCACACTATTTTAAAGCCAGCTTTATATCGCTAGCCGCGATAGCTCAGTGGTTAGTGAACTGGACTACAAAGGATAAGAGGTAGGGTTCGATCCCAACCGACGGCTTCCGGGTTCACCCAGCCTTTAATAGGTACTGGATTTTTTCTGGGAAAGTGGAGCGGCACGGGCGTAATACCAACCACATTACCCCAAAAAATCATGTGCCGAAGGTCTGTAAAATTTATGGTCAAGGCAGAAAGATCAAAACACAACACGAATCTTCAATAAACGCTGCGAGAACACCAGACCCAAAGGCTGACCACGAATAAGATGGATTGACAGAATATTAGCACTAGGAAACTTAGCAGCAGAAGCAAACAGAAGGGCAAAAGACCACAAATTATATCTCCCCTCGACGCTGAAAAGCAAATGAGGAAGGAAAGAAGAAGAAGAAGAATTATGTACAACAAAACACAGCCAAATCTTTTTATTGCACTTGATGCAGAGTTCTCATGCTACAACTTAGCTCTGTTAAAATGTCAGAGACTACAAAAAAATAAACTATATTTCTAAAAACACTAAATTTATAAAACACTCAGGCAGATTCAACCTGATCTGAGTAGATTAAATGATTCCAAAGCAGATTCAACCTGAGACAATCAACCACACTGAAGCCTAATCATGAAGAAAACCTTGTCAAGTCAAACTGGCAACACAAAGACTTATCACCTCAGTTTGACCTTGCCTGTTGTCTGTGCTGCTCCTGTCTGCTGTGTCTTGTCTGCCTGAGAGGGTTGCTTGGGCTGGTAGAGCCACAGACCTAGCAGGACAGCAGCATGGCAGGTGTGAAGTAGAGCACTGCTTGTGACTGTGGAAGGGTATGTGTTCCAGCAGAATTCTATCACTCCCAGAAGTAAAACCCTGCAGGGAAGGAATCAACATAAAATTACCATCTTACATAGGACAACTCATTTTAGTTCCTTAAACTAGGACATTTTTTTTCTAATTTAATCTTCACGTTTCTTTCCATTAATCAAGAGACCTCAATCTCTCCTCCAAGAATTCCCCCTTTTATTCACTTTTCTTGGACTGCTCAATCCATTACTAGAGCTACTATTTCATAGCATTACACCCATGGCCAAAGCTTTCTTTCTGTACACCTTTAGACATCAACCTTAATATGTTCATTAGAAAGCATTGGTCAGCTCCAAGTTGGTGATATCTTCCTACAACTTGTCCAGATGTGGTATTGTATTGGTCAGCTCAAAGCTGGTGATATCTTCCTACAGCTTGTCCAGATGTGGTATTGTATTGGTCAGCTCCAAGCTGGTGATATCTTCCTACAGCTTGTCCAGATGTGGTATTGTATTGGTCAGCTCAAAGCTGGTGATATCTTCCTACAGCTTGTCCAGATGTGGTATTGTATTGGTCAGCTCAAAGCTGGTGATATCTTCCTACAGCTTGTCCAGATGTGGTATTGTATTGGTCAGCTCAAAGCTGGTGATATCTTCCTACAGCTTGTCCAGATGTGGTATTGTATTGGTCAGCTCAAAGCTGGTGATATCTTCCTACAGCTTGTCCAGATGTGGTATTGTATTGGTCAGCTCAAAGCTGGTGATATCTTCCTACAGCTTGTCCAGATGTGGTATTGTATTGGTCAGCTCCAAGCTGGTGATATCTTCCTACAGCTTGTCCAGATGTGGTATTGTATTGGTCAGCTCCAAGCTGGTGATATCTTCCTACAGCTTGTCCAGATGTGGTATTGTATTGGTCAGCTCCAAGCTGGTGATATCTTCCTACAGCTTGTCCAGATGTGGTATTGTATTGGTCAGCTCCAAGCTGGTGATATCTTCCTACAGCTTGTCCAGATGTGGTATTGTATTGGTCAGCTCAAAGCTGGTGATATCTTCCTACAGCTTGTCCAGATGTGGTATTGTATTGGTCAGCTCCAAGCTGGTGATATCTTCCTACAGCTTGTCCAGATGTGGTATTGTATTGGTCAGCTCCAAGCTGGTGATATCTTCCTACAGCTTGTCCAGATGTGGTATTGTATTGGTCAGCTCCAAGCTGGTGATATCTTCCTACAGCTTGTCCAGATGTGGTATTGTATTGGTCAGCTCAAAGCTGGTGATATCTTCCTACAGCTTGTCCAGATGTGGTATTGTATTGGTCAGCTCCAAGCTGGTGATATCTTCCTACAGCTTGTCCAGATGTGGTATTGTATTGGTCAGCTCCAAGCTGGTGATATCTTCCTACAGCTTGTCCAGATGTGGTATTGTATTGGTCAGCTCAAAGCTGGTGATATCTTCCTACAGCTTGTCCAGATGTGGTATTGTATTGGTCAGCTCCAAGCTGGCGATATCTTCCTACAGCTTGTCCAGATGTGGTATTGTATTGGTCAGCTCCAAGCTGGTGATATCTTCCTACAGCTTGTCCAGATGTGGTATTGTATTGGTCAGCTCCAAGCTGGTGATATCTTCCTACAGCTTGTCCAGATGTGGTATTGTATTGGTCAGCTCAAAGCTGGTGATATCTTCCTACAGCTTGTCCAGATGTGGTATTGTATTGGTCAGCTCCAAGCTGGTGATATCTTCCTACAGCTTGTCCAGATGTGGTATTGTATTGGTCAGCTCCAAGCTGGTGATATCTTCCTACAGCTTGTCCAGATGTGGTATTGTATTGGTCAGCTCAAAGCTGGTGATATCTTCCTACAGCTTGTCCAGATGTGGTATTGTATTGGTCAGCTCCAAGCTGGTGATATCTTCCTACAGCTTGTCCAGATGTGGTATTGTATTGGTCAGCTCCAAGCTGGTGATATCTTCCTACAGCTTGTCCAGATGTGGTATTGTATTGGTCAGCTCAAAGCTGGTGATATCTTCCTACAGCTTGTCCAGATGTAGTACTGCATTGGTCAGCTCCAAGCTGGTGATATCTTCCTACAGCTTGTCCAGATGTAGTATTGCATTGGTCAGCTCCAAGCTGGTGATATCTTCCTACAGCTTGTCCAGATGTGGTACTGCATTGGCCAACTTGAAGCTGGTGATATCTTTCTACAGCTTGTCCAGATGTGGTACTGCATTGGCCAACTTGAAGCTGGTGATATCTTCCTACAGCTTGTCCAGATGTGGTACTGCATTGGCCAACTTGAAGCTGGTGATATCTTTCTACAGCTTGTCCACATGTAGTACCAGTGATATCCACAAGCACATCTCTTTTTCTTATATGCCATATGGATAAACAGTTCAATATTTTTCTGTTGGTTTTCTTCTGTTCTTCTGTTCATTCATTCTGCCCATTGTTAAGTATTCTCAATGCCTTCTTTTAGCATGACATGCCCAATAAATATTGATTGCCTTTTCCTTATGGTTCTGACATTTCTGATTTCTCCAGCTCTTTTAAAACATTCTTCATCACTAATCTTTGCTATCCATGAAATTCGTAACATTCTTCTGTTGTTATTTGCATTTGTCAACTTTATATCTCTAGTGAAGTCCAAAGGGACTGAATTTTGCATGAATATTACTTTTTTCTTACTTGTCATATCATTAACCATGTGCTCAGGTGTCCCCCACCATACAGGCAAGATATTCTGACTTTAGAGGTACTTTCATAATCTTATCTTTAGAGGTACTTTCATAATAATATCTTTAGAGGTACTTTCATACTCTTATCTTTAGAGGTACTTTCATAAGCTTATCTTTAGTGGTACTTTCATAACCTTATCGTCAAGAGTTTTAACGTTTTGGCTAGATTATTTTTCCTATCAACTTTGCCTGGGCAGCAGCCATTTTTGGCCTACTCTTTTCAATTTCCAGCTGCCAAGGGTTCTTGACACAAGTCAACCGTGTATACTACTATTATTAGTTATTTCACTGTTATCCGAGAGGGCTAGACAATGGATCTCTCTACCCAGAGACCAGGGAAGGGTGAAGCCACGAGGAAACCACAGATTAAATTTCTTTGGTTTTTTTTTTTTTTTTTTTTTAATTTTCACCACCTATGGTGGTAATTCTTCTTCTTCTACGATCATGGCTCATTCAGACTAGGATTCCGGACTCTCTTATGAAGGCAGCTGTCTGTTTAAATGATTCGGTTACCCCGAATAGTTTCTCTTTCAGGGAGGTGGGTGTGGACCACATTGTCCTTCTCAGGTCTGTGTACTGGGAGCAATCCTGTAGAACATGGTTTGTTGTCATGCTAATGGTGATAACTGAACCCAAAACTGATATCTTACATCAAGACCATGCAGTCCCATAGCATTTTTCTGATAATCACATCTGAGCTGACTCTAATGTTCTCTGTTTTGTCTTGATTAATTGTCCATGACTCACTGCCATATAGTAGGTTCCATAAAGTAGCACTTTAGAACACCTTTTGTAACATTTAATGACAAATGATTTGTTACAGAGGATGTTTTTCATTCGATGGAACTCTGTCTTTGCTTATTTTATTCTTCTAATTTCTGCAGTGCATCTGCCATCTGAACTTATTGATCCCAGGTATTTTAATCTATACACATGTTTCTAATGAAGTAAACACCAGAAGAAATTATGACTTTACCTGAAAACTGTTGGGTATGGCGAACACCAGACCAAGAAGTGAAGGCTGTGAAAGTACCAGACATAAAACTGGTAATGAAGGGAACGACTAAAGCTCATTCCAATGAAGTTAGCAGACAACAGAACAAACAATATCTGTACAAGTGCATTAAGGAAATAATCTGAGCAAAATTAATTCTTTCTCTTTCTGGCATTCCCCTGGTGACCACTTAAGGAATTAGGGAACAGACAAATAATTGCAATGCTGCGGTGAAGCTGGTTATTGCAATGCTACGGTAAAGCTGGTTATTGCAATGCTGCGGTAAAGCTGGTTATTGCAATGCTGCGGTAAAGCTGGTTATTGCAATGCTGCGGCAAAGCTGGTTATTGCAATGCTGCGGTAAAGCTGGTTATTGCAATGCTGCGGCAAAGCTGGTTATTGCAATGCTGTGGCAAAGCTGGTTATTGCAATGCTGTGGCAAAGCTGGTTATTGCAATGCTATTGCAAAGCTGGTTATTGTAATGCTGCGGCAAAGCTGGTTGAATCTGGAACATACCATTTTTTCTTTTTTTTTCAATTTTTCCTTGAATCTGGAAATAGTTCTGGTCTATCTTAATCACGCGTGCTTCCGTCACGTGATGCTTTCTGGGTAAAGCCTGAATATACAGTCATTTGTATGAATTCCCTCATGGAGGACAGACCAGTTGTTTGAGCTAGTCATTTTCATATACTTTTTATGATACATTATTCACTTTTTACTATTTACATCTCTAGCTCTTCCTCATTTTTCTAATCTTCCTATTTTATATATCTCGACGCTCATCCTACCTCCCTTCATGTAGCCTCCTTTCTTATTTCAACATCTTACTTTCTTCTCTCTGTCCACCTCTCCATTCACTTGATCATCTAACATGTAGTTATAGAAAATTGTGCTTCACCATTTGTTGTCGTTGTCCCTGTATTCTGAAGAAGGCCACAGGCCGAAACATCAGTATTGTGTTGTGTTCCTTCCTTGTAAAGCTGTCACCATACCTTGGAGTGTTTATCACACGCCACTACAGGCTCCTTGCTAAAGAGGAATTAATTGATCTCTTCGTCATCGACCTTTAAAAGTGGGCATAGATGAGTTGTGTTGTGGTTTGCAGTGGAACTGTGATATTTGCTTCTTTTAGCCCAACACATCTGACTGCAGTATGACAATTTTAGTACCAGGAATGCATTCCCTCTCCAATTCCTACTCGTTTGACCAGACTAGACTGATTAGAATGTTTCAAGAAGCACCGCAAAGAGGTGGAGCAGGATCTAAATGGTTCTGATTTCTGAAATAAAAATCCCAACAGGTGCAGCCAGGATTTGAACTCACAACCTCACTGTCTCGAGACCAGCCTCTTGTCTCAAGGCCAACCAGTCCCGTCTACTTTAAAATTATGTTATTACTACAAATTCCCCTAGAATAAAATGCAGCTTCACGGCTTCAAAATAAAAACCCTTTAAATTGGAGAAATAGTAAAATTTTTGCTACAAATCGTTGCATTAACCCTTTGTAGAGCCTGGGCATGAAATTGGTTACAAGCAATAGGGCCGCTATCTGGACCCACTATTACATGGCGCTCATTTTCTCCCTATCTCTGTGTTCGGCTTGATTAGTTGACGGAGAATATGTGTGACTGTATCTTTCAGTTGTTTCATTGCCCATCCCACATATTTAAAGACTTGAATGATGTCTTGCCGACAGCCCATGAGAATTTCACAGCCTGTAATGTTTAAAGAATAAAGACCAATTCTGGTTTTTTTTTTTTTTTTTTTTGCACTTACCATCAATTTCAAAAATCACCACATTTTTACATTTTCTTAACTTTTATAATGTTTTGTGATGTATTTGAACTAATGTTTTAAAAACAGAATATGACAACTAATCACCGGTCACTAGGAACAAATAGGAAGGTAGACAGTGAGGGGGGGAATATTGCGCTCTGCAAACTGTCAAATTAAAAAAATATATATTTTACAGCGATCATTTTATGACTTAGTAGTAATCTATGAAAGAATAGTGACACTGTGACCTTCCAGGCATGTCGTAAGAGGCGACTAAGGAGGTTGATCGATGGCTTAACAAGCTGTCATTGTAAAAAGTACTGTTATGGAAACAGCGCCATATATTTTAGAGCAGTGACTTCTGCAATATGTGCCATTTTGGCACGCAAGGTTTCTGTTTTTGAGATTGTGGTTCTACCCTATGTGCCGTCTTCGGCTTGAAAGGACATTAGATAGATAGATAGTAATCTATGATTAAATCTTGTTCCAGAATGACATGTGGTTTCATTAGGCACTCAAACAACAATACTGTTAACACAAACTGTAGCATGAGCAGCAGCAAAATATGGCTCTAATAACTCAAGAAACCCAGGAGTACTATCATTTAATTTATTGACAATTCCACAAATATTTCCACTACAACCATGTAACTCTTTTATTGAACCTTTTTTCCAACTTCCTGAACAAATTAGCCAAACAAACCTCAAGTTTTAGATCTATTTTAATTTTTTTTCTTTTACTTTTCTCGCTGTTATCTTCACATTTATTTTTTTTCATTCTGAAAACCAATGTGCCCACAGCGTAGTTAAACCCCTTAGCAGTGAATGTGTTAACATCTTCAGTGTCATGATCTTGTTCTCCAAGGGGATACAAGAAAAAGATTTTGCTACTCATGTCATAATGTAACAGCAAAAAAAAAAAAGGATATGATCAGGCAGAAGCTTCTGTCTCAGGCCTGTGTTTGACCACTGAAGTTTGAAGGCTGGGAAGTAACTGCAAAACAAAACAGGCAGGCGATGTATGAGTTACAGAAGTCAAGAAGAGTTATGCTTTTTTAGGCCAAGTAATGATAACATTTATATCCAGTGGTGATAATCAAATTTATATACAGTGGTGATAATCAAATTTATATAAAGTGGTGATAATCAAATTTATATACAGTGGTGATAATTAAATTTATATACAGTGGTGATAATCAAATTTATATACAGTGGTGATAATTAAATTTATATACAGTGGTGATAATCAAATTTATATACAGTGGTGATAATCAAATTTATATAAAGTGGTGATAATCAAATTTATATAAAGTGGTGATAATCAAATTTATATAAAGTGGTGATAATCAAATTTATATAAAGTGGTGATAGTAAGAAATGATAACAGGAAGAAAAACACAATTAAAAAACTGGATGTTTTAGATCAATGGAAGGAGAACTTTTAATTAAACAAGAAAGCATAAGGGAACAATGGACCAATGGACAAAATACATTAAAGATCTTTATGATTATGAACGAACAGAAGTAAATATTAAGGATAATGAGGAAGGACCAGAAATACTCAAAGAAGAACTGGAAGACGCCTTGCGTAATATGAAAGCAGGAAAAGCTCCTGGACCAGTTAATAAATCTAAAGAAGAGATTTAAGCCATGGGTGATTTTGGAACATTAATAATAACACAAATATTGAATATAACACAAATATTGAATGATATCTACAACAGCGGATATATACCAGATGACCTGCAAAAATCAATATTCATAGCCCTGCCAAAGAAATCTGGTGCGATGGAATGTAATGATCATCACACAATAAGCCTTATGAGCCACATGACTAAGATATTACTAAGAATCATCATGAACATGCGAAGAGTGCAAAACAAAATCAGTCCAGAAATTAGTGTTGAATAGTGTGGTTTTGAAGAGATAAAGGAACGAGCAATGCCATATACATCATAAGACCTTTAGTAGCTTAGATGACCATGTTTGGCCTTGATAGCACAATGTTGGAATGAATATACTCTGTACAAGATATTTCTTGGTGGTAATTGGTATTGCTACAAGAGATTAAATTACAGTAGGAAAAATATAAGACATGACACAATTTTTTATGCAAAAAGTCATAACAAAACTTTCAGACCACTGACCTTCTCCATCTGTAGACAAAGAACAAAACTAGGATCAACACATGGGAGAGAAGCAGAGCAGCTTGGAAGTACTTGTTCAAAAATATATCCTCGGGCAACAGTCTCCAATTGACTGTCCATATGTAGAAGAATTGACGACCCAGATCAAATGATCGGATGATGTAACCAACTGGGTTTGCTGCCAAGAAGGGTATAGCCAGAATAACCTGCACCAAAAATAAAAGGAATTATAATCACATTATGTTAGTTCCTTCCAAGACAAATATGGCACATTGGGCAGAAATTAAACCTCTCTATGTCTACATTATTTGTTGCTGTCCTTCTTGTGTCATCAGAACCCACAGTGTGTCCTGCCAAACATCTTTGTTATGAACAAACCTCTCACTCTCAGCAAGGGAGTTGATGCCCACTGTCATGGACTATCTTATCAGAGCTCTTCTTAAAGTTTCTCTAGATCAACCTCATTTACTTTACCCCTGCTGTTTCCTACTTGAAAGCCTGCTTTTGTGATTCTCCTATTATATGTTTTCATTAAATGGGGGCCTTTATAGCCTAGCTGGGAAAACCACTCAACTAGGCTACCGACATTCAGATAATCGATGTTCACTTCCTGCTAGAAGCAGTGTGAATTGTACTACTTGTGGTTGGAAAAAAAATACCCCGTGGTCAATCCAGCCGCTGGTAGAAATGGGTACCAGGGTAGTACTCTGGGAAGGTGAGGAATGCCGCCTCGCATCGTGAATTTCAATGCTTCAAGTGACACTATCCAGAAGTCTCCGAACTCTTCTGGATAGGTGGCCGAACACATATGGGTGAAAACTGGCATGTTAAGACAACAAGTCTCGTACATTACCTTTACCTCTCATTAAATACATGGCTGACATTTCTTCATTATCATCATCATGTGCCATACCATTTGGCATAGGTGATCATGTCCCTCCACAATCTTCTATCTACAGTGCATCGTATCAGTTCTGTTGTTGACTGTTTCCATGCCATGACACCAAACTATCCAGTATTTTCTCTCTTTGTCGTCCACGATCTCTCTCTCCTTTTATTTTGCCAGTTGTAACCAAGTATTCCAACTTTCCTCTTCTCATGATGTGCCTGAAAAATGTTGATTGTTTCTTTCTGATGTTTTTTAAGAGCTCCATTTTTGTGTTGGCCTCTTTGAGAACTTCCTCATTCTTCATTATAGATGATACTGTTGGATGCATGACCATTTCTTCTACCTAATACACTAGTCCTGAATTAACTCCTTGGTAAACAAAATGTTTTCTTTGTCTTCTAGCTCTCAGCTGTATAAGGATGGATGATACATCTGATGTGAAAATCTTCAGCTGTATAAGGATGGATGATACATCTGATGTGAAAATCTTCAGCTGTATAAGGATGGCAGATACATCTGATGTGAAAATCTTCAGCTGTATTTCTGTGCTTAGGAGTTTTTATTTCCATAAAGTAATGAACTTAATGAATTATTCATGATAAAGGTAAGATCATCTGGGCTTAAGCTGAAATCTAACTCAGTGTTTGAATGTCTAAACTTTATGTATTACCTGATTTATCTGTGTATGTATTCAAAATTATTGTCTCTTTTGCTATTACTACACTACAAACTCTAGTCTCTCCATATTTTTTTTTTTCATTCGCCAGCTTTGACCTCTGATGAAGTCCCTAGAGACTAGGAACTGAATTTTGCGCGTTAATCCATTTTTCCCTGGCAGCCATGTGCACAGGAGTCCCTCGCCGTACAGGCAGATAACTCCGACTTCGGAGGTACTCATATTTTTTCCGTCCATGAGTAATTGACGTTTCAAGCTGGGCCTGCTGAGACCAGGTTGCTGCAGAGAGAAATCATAAATAAAAATCCCAACTGGTGTAGCCGGGATCTGAATCCACAACCTCTCTGTCTCGAGGCTGGCGTCTTGCCTCGAGACCAACCAGTCTCTCCATATGTGACGATCTTTGCTATCAAATGTCAGACTTTGCAACAGGATCTGCATTAAATTTTACTACATGTCCCTGTTCTGGACAAGCTTCTCAACTTCAGCAAGGGAGCTGGTTATGCTCAAAATTGCTGTGTCTTTAACAACTGCCATTATTTTCGTAATCAAGAAAAGACGATGGTCATATGTAGGACATATGATGAGAAGAGATAATAACCGAATAGCAAAGCAAGCCCTCATGTGGGAAACAACAGGTAAGAGGAAAAGAGGCTGACCCAGAGAGACACAGAGAAGAACATTGATGAGAGAGGCAAGAGTAGCAGGAATCAGCTCCCTCAATGAGATAAAGCTGCTTGCACAGAACAGAGACAAATGACGAGATTTAATAAAATATCTTTACAAGGATTGAAAACTGCTAGAATAAAAATTTAGATAAGAGGAGTCTACGCCCTATGGGCCGGCTACGGCTCAAAAGGTCTTTAGATAGTTAGATAAATTATTTTCTCTGGTTAAAAATACTGCTTCCCTATCAGTGTTTAACTATAATTACTGTCCCAAATTCTGTGTATAAAGATCCATCAATCACAAACCTATATACCATATGTTACATGATGTGATTCCATCACACAGGGATAAATGATAAGAAGAAACATTTCAAGGGAATCTCAACAGATGTACCTGTGGTGCTGCACAAATGATGAGGTGTTTTACCGTTCCTTTCACACCTTGGGTAGCCAGTAGAAGAAACAAAAGTCCGGGAGAAAACAACAGCAAGTTCATTTTGATGGAGACTCCCAAGCTGGCTCACAGAATAGAAGAAACATTTCTATGTTCACTTTGACATAAAAACACATCGTTTTCAACACTTTAACATAATCACATCAACAAGCATAAAATCACTGTTTTACACCACTGAGTTATTTGCGGGTCATCATCATTGCACTCTGAACATGTCCATAGGTGCTCAGATCCCCTCCTCAGCAATTCCCTCAGTGTCCAGCGACTGACGACTCCAGTTCTATGTTGGTTGATAAGTCTTCTTACATGGCCACTAAGTTTCTCATTTCTGGATGTGCCCAACTTAACTCCCATTTCCATCATCCGAAGAAGTGACGTGGATCTGTGTTTGTCGAAGTCCTGTGCTCTTCCCACATCTCGGAGGGCATTGATGATGTCCGATCCATTGGTTGCCCATCCTCAACGACAGCGCAGCTAGCCAACCTGTCCACCCTTTCATTTCCAGGTGAATTACATTAACACCATGAGGTTTTTATCAAAAAGACACACACTTTAACTAGAGCCTGTGGAAAATTCTGAACATGAGATTTGTGGCAAGCAAAAAAATTGAAGATATCTTGGAAAGAACAGTGGAATGGGTAACTGAGTAATAGATTATGAATAGAAAATGGAGATGGATTGGAAAACCTTATGCTAGAATAGCAAGACAGGCACTGTATTGCCATGGAAACTACATGGAAAGAGAAAATAAGGAAGGTCCAACAACATGTGAAGAACAAAAGTCAATGAAATCATAAAGAACATTGGTCTTGGTTGAATGGTCAAATAATTAGAGTGGATGGAGATACCTTGTTTGTGGAGACTACAGTAGTCCAGTTACATTCACCTGACCACAAAATCAACATGGTTTTGGTGTCCAGGCACTGAGATAGTGTTGCAGGCGATGGGGTGTAGTGGAATGGTACCAGGTCCTGGCTTTGCCCTGAGACCGGATGTATGATCTGTGTTCGACTGCAAATTTGCCACCAGCTGGACTGGATCGAATGTTTCACCAAAGTGGAGGCTTGAATTCATTTGTTGGGATAGCGATTCTTGGGCACACCTACTGATTATGAAGTCTGTATCAAAATTGGCATGGGCGCATGAGATTATGCTGCCCGTGATGGCTGTTACGGCAACCCTGAACTGCCCTTTTTGAGCTGCACACCATTTGTACAGTTTGATGCAGCATGTTCAAAAGAACAGTTTTTATGAACATAAAAACACGCAATTTTACAGAATGCAGCATGTTCAATAGAACAGTATGGATGATTGGGATGGAAACTTTGTTGGTTGCTGGAATGGGGGCTGAGCTGATATGGGAATCTCCCACCTGCAGTGAAACCACTCAATTCTAATGTCTAAACTCTTGTCCGTGGCCTTTGTTCCAAAGAGGCTTTGATTGAAGTTTTTATCAAGAACAGGGTGGAGGTTCACTGTGTGTCAAGGTATTGTCTTTTCTCATTTTCCTTGGCCATAGACCAACAAAGCATTCAGTAGCCTGCCTGCATTGTAGTGTTCAGTAGGGCAACAATTTCCCCCTTGACAGGAAAAAAAAGCTTTGGGCCTCGGGAATTGAAGCAGCATCCACTTGACAGATTTAATTCACTCAACTACATACTCTCATTAGGGAGCCGCGATAGCTCAGTGGTTAGTGAACTGGACTACCACGGACAAGGGGTAGGGTTTGATCCCAACCGACGGCTTCCGGGTTCACCCAGCCTTAAATGGGTACCGGATTTTTTTCTGGGAAAATAAAGCAGCATGGGCGTAATACCGACCACATTACCCCAAAATCATGTGCTGAAGGTCTGTAAAATATAGGGTCACTAACACCATATTTCCCTATACGCCACTTGGTGTGACGGGGGTACTTTACATTTTATTTTTACATACTCTCATTATTTTAAATAACTTGGTAGAAGTTGCTATTTCTTCAATAACAATAACTTAGTGGATTTTGCTATTTCTTCAATAACTGGGTGGAAGTTGCTATTTCTTCAAATACTTGGTAGAAGTTGCTTTTTCTTCATTAACTTGGTGAAAGTTGTTATTTCTTCAATAACTTGGTGGAAGTTGCTATTTCTTCAATAACTTGGTAGAAGTTGCTATTTCTTCAATAACTGTGCGGAAGTTGCTATTTCTTCAATAACTTGGTAGAAGTTGCTATTTCTTCAATAACTGTGCGGAAGTTGCTATTTCTTCAAAAACTTGGTAGAAGTTGCTATTTCTTCAATAACTTAGTAGAAGTTGCTATTTCTTAAATAGCTTGGTGGAAGTTGCTATTTCTTCAATAACTTATTAGAAGTTGCTATTTCTTCAATAACTGTGCGGAAGTTGCTATTTCTTCAAAAACTTAGTAGAAGTTGCTATTTCTTAAATAGCTTGGTGGAAGTTGCTATTTCTTCAATAACTTATTAGAAGTTGCTATTTCTTCAAATCCATGGTAGAAGTTGCTATTTCTTCAATAACTTGGTAAAAGTTGCTTTCTTCAATAACTTGGTAGAAGTTGCTATTTCTTCAATAACTTGGTGGAAGTTGCTATTTCTTCAATAACTTGGTAGAAGTTGCTATTTCTTCAATAACTTGGTAGAAGTTGCTATTTCTTCAATAACTTGGTGGAAGTTGCTAATTCTTCAATAACTTGGTAGAAGTTGCTATTTCTTCAATAACTTGGTGGAAGTTGCTATTTCTTCAATAACTTAGTCATAACTACTATTTATTTCATTAGCTTGGAGAAAATTATTATTTCATCATTAACATAATGGAAACAAATTACCATGACAAAAATCCATTAATCAGAAAGTAAATTAAAGTAAAGATAGCAATAATTCAAATAAAAAGTAATACCTGAAAAATAAACATCCCCAGGACCAATGGCTGCGCAGGAACAAATTGACTGCGATGTAGAGGAAGAGCATTGCTATTGGGTCATTGAATAATCTGAGCACATAGATGGAATGGATCCTGTATGATAGGGCACACATAAACAATAGCACATATGGTGGGATCTGTAACAGAAAAAAAAATCATTTTGTTTTCAATTTATTTTTTGTTTGGCACATGTTTGATGCGAAAGAGAAACAGAAGAGAAAAAAATGTAAAGTACCCCCGTCACGCCAAGTGGCGTATAGGGAATATGGTGTTAGTGACCATAATTTTTACAGACCTTCGGCACATGATTTTTGGGGTAATGTGGTCGGTATTACACCCTCGCCACTTTTACTTTCCCAGAAAAAAATCCGGTACCCACATAAGGCTGGGTGAACCTGGCAGCCGTTGGTCAGGATTGAACCCGGCTTCTTGTCCTTTGTAGTCCAGTTCACTAACCACTAAGCTATCGCGGCTCTCAGAAACAGAAGAGACCAACAAATAAAACAGTAGATATGCTTAAGATAGTTCAAAAACAGGAAAATAATGGATAAGGTTTGCAGAGGACCTGCAAGAAGAGAGATCCTCTTTTTTAGTGTTCACCCGTTTAGTGGGTGTAAATGCATTGTCAAAATTGTGTACGGATGTAGGGCTGGAAGAAGATCTCACAATCACAACCGATACCATTCGCACGACACTTAAAAGGTCACACAACACTGCTCCTGGTCCAGATGGTGTTCGGTACAATGACATAGGCGATTTAGCTGACGATGACTTGACAAAACTGGCTAATCAGTTTAATGCCAGCATTCGGAGTGGCCAGATTAAGAAGGAGTGGCTAAACAGTTACTCACTACCGCTACCGAAGCCAAACAAGGACCATTCTCGGATCAGTGCCTAAAGAATCATCACAATGCAGAACACTGCGAGCAAGCTGCTGGAGAAAATAGTTGCCCGTGTCCTCACCTGTCACCTTGAACAGAAACGCGCATTTCCACCCACACTCGGAGGTTATAGATATAACCAAGAGACATGGCTCAATGCGGCAGTCTTTGCCTATGACGTCTTCGAAGGCTTCCACAGACGAGAGGAGACATGTGCTGCTGCTATAGATCTGGAGGATGCATACAACAGGGTACCATTTGAATATCTCATGCATATGCTCCTCAAACTGGCGGTGCAACCCCTTCCTCATTAGATGGATCGTCGCGGCACTGTTTCAGAGGAAGGTGATACTCAGATGTGGAAGTTGGTCATCTGAGCCAAGATCCATTTGTCCAGGACTGCCACAAAGCTCACCATTATCACCAGTTCTATTTAACGTGTACACAATAACGATCACGGAACAACAGCTGGATGGGAGGGGAAGAACTATGACTTTTGCTGATGATATTCTGGTATATCGACAGGGAAGAGACAGACGGGGAATCGCCTCCACAATGCAAGATGAACTCGATTGCATTTCTTCCTGGTGTGAGGTATCAGGTGCCTTGGTTAATCCTAATAAAGCATCAGTTTCATGGTTCTCCCTTAACAATCATATCGTTAATACGACCACACCAGTAGTACAAATGGGAGCTGATGAGGTGACCAGGAACAAGTTGATGACATACCTCGGAGTTAAGTTTGATCGCAGCCTGTGTTTTTGGGACCACGTCGACCATGTGATAACAAAATCCCGCAAAGGATTAGCCGCCTTGAAGGTCATGGCAGCTGCCAACATCGAGCAGAGGCTACTTACTCTTCTGTTCCAGGGATTAGTCCTCGCACCAATCGAGTATGCCCTGGCAATTCTTACTGTCAGTACGACTCAAATTGATAGGCTGGAGAAAATACAAAATGAAGCCATGCGCATTATCTTGGGATGTATAAGGGACACTTCCTGTGTAGCAATGACGTATCTTCTTGACTTTCCAACCATTTTTTTTTCTTCTTCTATCCTTCCTCCATTGCCGTTGGAGTCAAGGGGAGATACAATCTGCGATTCTTTGCTCTTCTGTTGGCCTCTTCTGGTGTTATCCCTCCTAGTGACTATAGTATTTCCAACCATGAATGACAGAATCAAGATCTGGAGAGCATGAGCATACCTGAAGATTAGTAAAGAGCATCCATTGCACCACGTGCTCAACACAGGGAAAGGTGCCAGGCTTAAAAGAGGCAAATCATGGGTGGGCCATGCAGAAGATGTCATCAAACAGGTCTGTGGGCTTACCAATATCAGCGTTGGTGTGGAGTGGATACCGGTGCCTACGTCATTCAAGGGGACTTTCTCGTGTATTGTCACACTCGACAGGAAAAGTAGGGAACAGAACCCGGTCGTGGTTAATGCTGAGGTCAACGGTCTCATCTGCAATAACACCGATGAGAAAGATGCAGTCATCTATATAGACGGATCTGTAAGACGACACCAAAGAAGTGCATGGGCATTTACAGCACGCTCGTCAGGTAGAATAGTCAAGGAAGACAGTGGTGCATACACCATGACCACGAGTAGCATGACGATGGAGGTGATGGCAGTGACCAAGGCATTCAAATGGTTAGAGTCACAAGACTACACCCACACATGTATACTAAGTGATTCGATGAGCATGATAAAAAAAAGTGGAGGCGGGCTCTGTACACATGCAATGGGTAGAGTCGTTGCAGAAATCCAAAATACGTAAGGTCACCTTTGTCTATGTCCCTGGACATGCGGGAGTACGGGGAAATGAAACAGAGGACAGGTTAGTTAGCTGCGTTGTCATTGAGGAAGGGCAATCAATGGATCGGGCGGACATCATCAATGCCCTCCGAGATGTGGGAAGAGCACAGGACTTCAACAAACACAGATCCACGTCACTTCTTCAGATGATGGAAATGGGAGTTAAGGTGGGCACAGCCAGAAATGAGAAACTTAGTGGCCGTGTAAGAAGACTTATCAACCAACATTAGAACTGGAGTCATCAGTCGCTGGACACTGCGGGAATTACTGAGGAGGTGATCTGAGCACCTATGGACATGTTCAGAGTGCAATGATGATGATCCGCAAATAACTCAATAATTCAAATGCATTGTATCTCTAGTTTATGGCTAGTTACAATATCAGCATCTTCCGACAAGATATATCCGTTTTCAGGATGAGTTGATGTTTTTAACTGTTTAACAATTTTGCCCTGATCTTTTTGAAATATAACAGCCAAGTGTTATTTAACATGTGCAGAGTGCACACAGGATCTCCTATTTCTCAACGTTATACAAGAAGACTAGGTATTGGGTCTCACCACGCAGCAATCAGAGGAGAGGTAGAGTCATAAAGAAACCATAGATTCCAAGAGAAAAATTCTCACCACTCATGGTGGTATTTAAACTAGGGATTTTCTTGTCTAAGGACAAATTGAGTTATTTGCGGGTCATCATCATTGCACTCCGAACATGCCCATAGGTGCTCAGATCCCCTCCTCAGCAATTCCCGCAGTGTCCAGCGACTGACGACTCCAGTTCTATGTTGGTTGATAAGTCTTCTTATACTTGATATATAAGTCTTCTTATATTTGAGTAAGTGCACGTGAGTCTAGACCATCCACAGCATCAACGTTCAGCGACTAAAGACAAATGTCTTGCTTTTAGGCCAATTGTTTATGAACAAAGACAGAACTAAATTACAAGTCATTTTGACTGTAAAGCAAACTTCATCAGTCAACAGGGACACTTAACAGGATTACATGGATACAAACATCACAAATCCCATCTATGAAAAATCCTCATCCCATATTTACAATTCTTAAAAGCCAGAAAGTATAAACAAAGTCACTATTTGTAAGGAATTCCACTGAACAGATCTCTCTTTCGTCTTTCCTCAGAATTCCACTGAACAGATCTCTCTTCCATCTTCCCTCAGAATTCCACTGAACAGATCTCTCTTTCATCTTTCCTCAGAATTCCACTGAACAGATCTCTCTTTCATCTTCCCTCATAATTCCAATGAACGGATCTCTCTCCTATCTTCCCTCAGAATTCCACGGAACAGATCTCTCTTCCATCTTCACTCAGAATTCCATTGAACGGATCTCTCTTCCATCTTCCCTCAGAATTCCCCTGAACGGATCTCTCTTCCATCATCCCTCAGAATTCCACTGAACGGATCTCTCTTTCATCTTCCCTCAGAATTCCACTGAATGGATCTCTCTCCCATCTTCACGATAAAAAAGAATGGAGAAGATTGATTAAGTCTGACAGTGATGCCCAAATGACACTGAGAGATATGGGATCAAGAAGAAGATATAATGTCAAAGACATAAATTAATAGTCAACATATTAAACTGACCTTTCTAGCTTGTCTGTAAATGTCAAAGACAACCATCAGGTTCAGAAGGTAAATGCCAGCAAATATGTACTGAGCCAGTCTGATGTTTGAGCCCAGGCTGGTCAGGTAATAGAGACCTAAAAAAATGTACACAAATCCTGCAGGGTACCTGGAGTGACAGAAAGGTTCAGTTTGGGAGTTAGGGCAAAGTTGTGTGCCATTTCCAGATATAATAATGAGGTATCTAGTTGCTGGGAAAATACATTACTTCTCCTTGTATATAAAATAAAGTACCCCCGTCACGCCAAGTGGCGTAAAGGGAAATATGGTGTTAGTGACCATAAATTTTACAGACCTTCAGCACATGATTTTTGGAGTAATGTGGTCGGTATTACGCCCGTGCTGCTTTACTTCCCCAGAAAAAAATCCTGTACCCATTTAAGGCTGGGTTAACCCGGAAGCCGTTGGTTGGGATCGAACCCTACCCCTTGTCCTTTGTAGTCCAGTTCACTAACCACTGAGCTATCACGGCTCCCACTTCTCCTTGTCTACCACCCATTTTGTACATGGTTTTACTACATTAGTCTTTGACCCCAACCAGGGTCTAACCTACTGGTGGTTCAAGATCAGAATTTGCCTTCTCCTAGATGAAATGTCAACTAAGGCTAACAAGAAAGAGAGTTCTTCAATGTTTTATAGAGCGGAGCCTTACATTTGGAAATTAATCATGGATGATCAGTAAATAAATAAAGGTAAAGTACGAGACTTGAACCGGCGTCTTAGCACACAAGTTTACACCTATATGAGCTCGGCCGCCTATCCAGAAATGTTCGGAAATTTCTGTATAGTGTCGCCTCAAGCATCGAAACTCAGATGCGAGGCAACATTCCTCACCTTCTCAGGGTAATACCCTGGTACCCATTTCTACCAACGGCTGGGTCGACCGTGGGGGTATTTTTTTTTTCCAACCACGAGTACAATTCACACTGCTCCCAGCGGGAATCGAACACGGGTTATCCGAACTGCGGTAGTCCAGTCGGGTGGTTATCCCAACTCGGCTACCGAGGCCCCAGTAAATAAATAAGAGGATGTCTAGCTCTTTCAGATCACACTTGAAGACATGTTTGTTTATGTCTCACTTCTGGTTCTGTTGTTAGATGCCAAATCTATATTTTAATATACAGGGTGAGCATAAAAACCCTCCTAGATTTCTAACAGATATAGAATATAAATTTAGTGATATATTTTTATACATTGCTGACTAAAGTTGCATCAACTCATAAATTCATGTGGTAATGGTTGGCATGACATACACTTGTTGTGCGCCCCACCCGTTACACAACAAACATTGAAGTGATAATGATAATCTAGCTTGAACGAGACTCTTCGAAGCATATTCAGCGTAATCAAATATACAGCTTCAGTGATGTGTTCCTGCAGAACATCCAGGGTTGCGAACACTGGAGGTACAAATATGCTATCCTTCACAAAGGAAGTTGTAATGTCATGTGTAATCTATCTATTCTATCTACTGTCCTTTTGAGCTGAACACAGCACAAAGGCAGAAAATTCCATGAACTCTTCATGTCCGACAATCTCTGGTTTCAAGCATCAGACAGGGCCCACATTGTATCTCACTACTTGTCTCTGTTCAGGGTAAGCCTTTCAACCTCAGCAGCAAGAGAACTAATATATGCTGCTGTTTATTCTCAATTTAGTGTCTTTTATAACGTTTCTCTAAGTCAGTCTCTTTTAATTTTGGAGAAATGAAAAAAAGATATTTAAAAAAAAAACGGTATGATCTTACGTAATAAGTGGTCGACACAAATTAGAATGACGTTTCAGCTCAATAGGCCTTCAGCAGGAACAAACATACAACACATACACAGATATGCATTAAAAAAATAATAAATAATTTAAAAAAATAATATGGAACTAGAATGAGAAAAAAAAAATAAAATGTCTTCCCTGTCTTTTAATTTTGCCCTGTTTTCTATTTGAGGGTTTGCTTTGAGATTCTTTTGTTGTCTTATCTCATCATATGGTCAACATATGACCTCCTACTTTTCTCATTATAGATGATATTGTTGGATTCCTGGTTTTCTTATACCTGCACTAGTCCTCAATTCATTTGATGCTATACAATTCATTTTCCTGAGGCATTTGTTTTAAAAAAGAATCTAATTTATTTTCTATTTCCTTGGTTGTTTTCAAGCTCTATCTATCTATCTATTGTCCTTTCGAGCCGAAGACGGCACATAGGGCAGAACCACAATCTCAAAAACAGAAACCTTGCGTGCCAAAATGGCACATATTGCAGAGATCACTGATCTAAAATATATGGTGCTGTTTCCATAACAATACTTTTTACAATGACAGCTTGTCAAGCCATCGATCAACTTCCTTAGTCACCTCTTATGACATGCCTGGAAGGTCACAGTGTCACTATTCTTTACCTCCCTCATAATGAGGCCCCGGTAACACACAGGATGGATTTCAAGCTCTAGCCTACATAAATTAGAATGGGTAACACATCTGATGTCTATTTTTAGAGGCTGGTGTTAATACTAAAGCCTTACAGGGTCAAAGAAATATGCCACTTCTAAAAAGTGAACCTGAACCCTTCTGATGGGATGTGTGCATACTAACCACTCAGCCACCAAGGTTCCGCCTACCATTCTTTAATAGATGTTGATCAAATTTCTGTAACTGCCTCTCACCAATGCTGCAGATCAGTTAGTTGACAGATCATCCTCAACCGTACATTAGACAACTCTATAAGTGCTCAGATCCTCTCTTCAATTTATGCCTCAAAGTTAATGTTCTATTCTATCCATGGAACCAGATTTTTTTCAAGTCAGGATTTCCCCATAACTACTCCACCACTAGTCAGACAAGGCTATGTTCTGTCACCAGATTTGTTTTCACTTTACAGCAAAAATATTATGAGATCAATAGTAGACAAAAAAGGAACTGAAATCAACGGTCACAACATAAATAATTTGCGATATGTGGATGACAGTCTTAATAGCAGAGACAGAGAATGAACTACAAAAAAATGATAGACATAATAGTCAAAGAAAGGAAGAAGACAATTTTCAGTCTGAATAGTAATAAAACAGAATTAATGGCTACACCATAATTATACCATATAATAATTATAAAACAGAAGTAGTGGTATTCTGACCTATGGAAGCGAAACATGGACAGTAGACAAACAAATGAAAAGACACATAGAGGGGATTTCTCAGAAGAATGTTGTAAGTTCCATGAACAGCTAAAAAGACCTATGAAGAAATTCTCATAGAGGTCAACACAAAAAGGGAACTCCTAAAAAACATCAGAAAGAAACAATCAACATTTTTGGGTCCATCATGAGAAGAGGAAAGTTGGAATACTTGGTTACAACTGGCAAAATAAAAGGAAAGAGAGATCGTGGATGACAAAGAGAGAAAATACTGGATAGCTTGGTGTCATGGTATGGAAAACAGTCAACAACAGAACTGATAAGATGCACAGTAGATTGAAGATTGTGGAAGGACATGATCACCTACACAACCGGTATGGCACATGATGATGATGATAATGGTTATACCAAAGAAACAATCATCACCATCATGCAGCATACAAATAAACAGGACAAATCTGAAACAAGTGCAACATTTTAAATATTCGGGCACAATAATAACATCAGATGGAAGATGCACCACAGAAATAAAAAGCAGAATACCTCAGGCCTAAATAGCATTTCAGAAAATGAAAAATATCCTATACAACAAATCTATGCCAATAGAAATGAGAAAGAGAGTTAATCGGTGCTATATAGAACCAATTCTGACCTAAGGCAGTGAATCATGAACAGTGGACAAACAAATGAAAAGACGATTAGAGGCCATAGAGATGGGATTTCTCAGTAGAATGTTGAAAGTTCCCTGGACAGCTAAAATGACCAATGAGGAAGTTCTCAAAGAGGCCAACGCAAAAAGGGAGCTCCTAAAAAAACATCAGAAAGAAACAATCAACATTTGTCAGGCACATCATAAGAAGAGGAAAGTTGGAATACTTGGTTACAACTGGCAAAATGGAAGGAAAGAGAGATCGCGGACGACAAAGTGAGAAAATACTAGATAGCTTGGTGTCATGGCATGGCAAACAGTCAACAACAGAACTGATGTGATGCACTGTAGATAGAAGATTGTGGAAGAACATGGATCGCCTACGCCAACAATTTTTTATGAGCTCCCTTTTTGTGTTGGCCTCTTTGAGAATTTCCTCGTTGGTCTTTTTAGCTGTCCAGGGAACTTTCAACATTCTTCTGAGAAATCCCATCTCTGTGGCCTCTAATCGTCTTTTCATATGTTTGTCTTCTGTCCTGATTCGCTTCCATAGGTCAGAATTGGTTCTATATAGCATCAACAAACTCTTTTTCTCATTTCTATTGACATAGATTTGTTGCATAAGATATTTTTCATTTTCTGAAATGCTATTTAGGCCTGAGCTATTCTGCTTCTGCTTTTTATTTCTGTGGTGCATCTCCCATGTGATGTTATTATTGTGACCAAGTATTTCAAACGTTGCACTTGTTTGAGATTTGTCCTGTTCATTTTTATGCTGCATGATGGTGATGATTGTTTAATAGTTCAGCTGCTCTAAATCATTTGATGTTTACTTTATATGTTCAGAGTTAATGAAAATGGGATGAGTACTTCCTGTGAGATCATGCATCAGATGAGATAATTAATGAACACTGTCCAAGTGAAGTCTTGATGGTCCTGTATACACAAACAAGACCATACTCCATAACCATGACAATAAACAGTGGTAAAAGAAATAGATATATTCCTACTTACACAAGAGGTCCCGTGTCCCCCTTCAGGTGCATATAATCATAGGTTCCATTGACAACTCCTTCAACCTCCTGCATATAAGCCACCCAGTCAATCTCTGTATCTGAGAGAGAACCAAGAAAGGAATAACTTCATGCAACACATTCACAGCGCTTGCTTACGCACATGGAAAATGCTACCACAGTTATAGAGTCAGTAAGCCAAACCTCTGATTTCCTGCATTTTTCTAATGATTAAATCCAACTTCCCTAATTTTCTATTGCAAAAACTAACATTTCTATTCTTCTATTTCCCAGCTTCAACATTTCTATTCTTCTGTTACCCAACTCCAACATCTCTATTCTTTTGTTTTCCAACACCAACATTTATATTCTTCTATTACCCAACACCAACATCTCTTTTCTTCTATTACCCAACTCCAACATCTCTATTCTTCTATTACCCAACTCCAACATCTCTATTCTTCTATTACCCAACTCCAACATCTTTATTCTTCTGTCACCCAACTCCAACATCTCTATTCTTCTGTCACCCAACTCCAACATCTCTATTCTTCTGTCACCCAACTCCAACATCTCTAATCTTCTATAACCCAACTCCAACATCTCTAATCTTCTATAACCCAACACCAATATCTCTATTCTTCTGTCACCCAACTCCAACATCTCTAATCTTCTGTCACCCAACTCCAACATCTCTAATCTTCTATAACCCAACACCAACATCTCTATTCTTCTATTACCCAACTCCAACATCTCTATTCTTCTATTACCCAACTTCAACATCTCTATTCTTCTGTTATCCAACTCCAACATCTCTATTCTTCTGTTTTCCAACACCAACATTTCTATTCTTCTATTACCCAACTCCAACATTTATATTCTTCTGTTGCCCAACACCAACATCTCTATTCTTCTGATACCCAACACCAACATCTCTATTCTTCTATTACCCAACTCCAACATCTCTATTCTTCTATTACCCAACACCAACATCTCTATTCTTCTATTACCCAACACCAACATCTCTACTCTTCTATTACCCAACACCAAGATCTCTACTCTTCTATTACCCAACTCCAACATTTCTATTCTTCTGTTTTCCAACACCAACATCTCTATTCTTCTATTACCCAACACCAACATCTCTATTCTTCTATTACCCAACTTCAACATCTCTATTCTTCTGTTTCCCAACACCAACATCTCTATTCTTCTATTACCCAACTCCAACATTTATATTCTTCTATTACCCAACTCCAACATTTATATTCTTCTATTACCCAACACCAACATCTCTATTCTTCTGTTTCCCAACACCAACATCTCTATTCTTCTATTACCCAACACCACCATCTGTATTCTTCTGTTACCTAACACCAAGATCTCTACTCTTCTATTACCCAACACCATCTCTATTCTTCTATTACCCAACACCAACATCTCTATTCTTCTATTACCCAACACCAACATCTCTACTCTTCTATTACCCAACACCAAGATCTCTAATCTTCTATTACCCAACACCAACATCTCTATTCTTCTATTACCCAACTCCAACATTTCTATTCTTCTGTTTCCCAACACCAACATCTCTATTCTTCTGTTTCCCAACACCAACATCTCTATTCTTCTGTTTCCCAACACCAACATCTCTATTCTTATGTTACCCAACACCAACATCTCTAATCTTTTATTACCCAACACCAACATCTCTATTCTTCTGTTTCCCAACTCCAACATCTCTGTTCTTCTGTTTTCCAACTCCAACATTTCTATTACCCAACTCCAACATCTCTGTTCTTCTGTTTTCCAACTCAAACATTTCTATTACCCAACTCCAACATCTCTGTTCTTCTGTTTTCCAACTCCAACATTTCTATTACCCAACTCCAACATCTCTGTTCTTCTGTTTTCCAACTCCAACATTTCTATTACCCAACTCCAACATCTCTATTCTTCTGTTACCCAACTACAACATCTCTATTGTTCTATTACCCAACTCCAACATCTCTATTCTTCTGTCACCCAACTCCAACATCTCTATTCTTCTGTCACCCAACTCCAACATCTCTATTCTTCTGTTACCCAACTCCAACATCTCTATTCTTCTATTACCCAACTCCAACATTTCTATTCTTCTGTTACCCAACTCCAACATCTCTATTCTTCTATTACCCAACTCCAACATCTCTATTCTTCTATTACCCAACTCCAACATCTCTGTTCTTCTGTTACCCAACTCCAACATATCTATTCTTCTATTACCCAACACCAACATCTCTATTCTTCTATTACCCAACTCCAACATCTCTATTCTTCTATTACCCAACGCCAACATCTCTATTCTTATATTACCCAACACCAACATCTCTATTCTTCTATTACCCAACACCAACATCTCTATTCTTCTATTACCCAACACCAACATCTCTATTCTTATATTACCCAACTCCAACATTTATATTCTTATTTTCCAACTTTAACATCTCTATTCTTCTATAACCCATCTCCAACATATATTTTCTTCTGTTTTCCAACTTTAACATCTCTATTCTTCTGTTACCCAACACCAACATCTCTATTCTTTTATAACCCATCTCCAACATATATTTTCTTCTGTTTTCCAACTTTAAAATCTCTATTCTTCTGTTTCCCTACTCCAACTTCTCTAATTTTTTTTTGTCTCTAATTTTAGATTTAAAATAAAATTCTTCTGTATTTCATCCAATCCAGTATTTTTAAAGTCATTTCCAGATATTCAGTTTAGTAAACACGGTATTCTGTTATGTTTTGTCACATATTTCAGCAGGTCTATATTTAATCATTAATCAGGGTTTCCAGTAAGTAAATTTTTGTCCTGAACAAAATGGCATCTTCATTTCATGTGTCATAATTAGCAATTTTCAGCCAAAAAGATTTTTTAAATAATGTAATTTGTGGATTATTGATGACAATAGACATGATGGACCGTCAAGCTTTCTGGAAATTTCAGATTTTCTGTTGGCTGATGTTGATTTTGATCACAATATAAACATTGGACTTAAGGGGGAGTAACTCGCTCCTTGTACTAGGTCTAGATATAGTAAATGTATTATGAAAGTTCTGAAATAGTTAATGAAATAGTCTATCTATCTATCTTTCGTTCGCCTGAAGTATTGTCTATATCTGCAATGTCGTTTCCTGTATAAATTTCATTGTCTTTTGTAATTCTTGCAGTGGCCCATATAGTTTTGTCTGTAGTGTTGTATCTATGGGCCAATGGATTTTCCTCAGTCAACTATATTAAGTGCAATCTTCAGCTTTCTGGGCATCTGTCCACATGTACAAGTAGTTGAGGTGCCGATCTTGAATTTTGTATACATGTGACTATGGAGTCGATTGTGTCCTGTTCTGAAGCATATAATGATAACTTGTTCATATCTATTCATATTATGAAAGGCATCCTGATTTGGGGCTTGTGGTCCTCTGATTGATTTGAAATAGTAAATGAAATAGTTAATGGAAAACAAAATAAAAATAAAGATGACAGTCCTCTTCAAAGTTCTGCTAAATGTGCCCTTGAGGATAAACTATGATGGACTGAAGCACTGAAGTTGAAAATTGGCAAATCAAAACTATTACTTGACATCAAAAATTCAAAATATGACATAAGTTTTATTTGTGAGTAGAAATCTATCTATCTATCTTTCGTTCGCCTGAAGTATTGTCTATATCTGCAATGTCGTTTCCTGTATAAATTTTACTGTCTTTTGTAATTCTTGCAGTGGCCCATATAGTTTTGTCTGTAGTGTTGTATCTATGGGCCAATGGATTTTCCTCAGTCTACTATATTCAGTGCAGTCTTGAAGTATGTGTTCAGCAGTCTGGGGTGCCTGTCCACATGTACAAGTAGTTGATGTGCCGATCTTGAATTTTGTATACATGTGACTATGGAGTCGATTGTGTCCTGTTCTTAGGCGTATAATGATAACTTGTTCATATCTATTCATATTATGAAAGGCATCCTGATTTGGGGCTTGTGGTCCTCTGATTGATTTGATTATCTGTTTCTTATGATGGTATGTAACTGGTGTATCTAGTTGTGTGCCTGTTGAACCTTCCTTTGCCAACTGATCTGCTTTCTCATTTCCTGGTATTCCACAGTGAGACGGGATCCACTGCAGGGCAACCCTGTGGTGCTTGCAGAGTTCAGTCAATAAGGTCTGCAGATGGGGTAATTTTCTGGATTGTAGTGCCTGGAGTACTGATCTTGCATCTGTCAAAAACACTACAGGCTGTGGGCTAAGATTACTGTTCAGCAGTTTTTCTATTGCCAACTTTATTGCTTGTATTTCTGCATCATAATTGTGACAATATTTCCCTGTTGCTATTTTATCCATATCCCTAGTGTTATTTGGGTACTCTATATATGCACCTGCTCCCCCATTCTTTACTGCATTCTGTGCTGATCCATCTGTGTACACACGAATCCATAGGTCTTGTGGGTATTCTTCATCCAGGAAACTGAGAGCTATTGTTTTTCGCTGTAGACTATTTTGTTCCTCTTTGTCAACTATTCCTTTCACTTCTGTCCGTATTTGAACTGATAATCCTGATTCATCTGTCCAGGGAGTCTGTTCTGGTATGGGCAGAAGGGGTTTAACAACTCTTGGCATGTCTGGTGTTTGTCTACTAATACGCTTGGCTTGGTGGATAAAGCTGCTTCTCTTAAGTCGTCCCAATGCAAGATTTTGGAATCTGTCCTTCATTGGATGTCTCGGCATGCATACACATTTTTCTGCCTGTATCAGCACCTTTGTGTCCCTCCGTTCTCTCAGTGCTGGTATCCTCCACAATTTCTCCATCTCCAATATTGGTGTTGATTTCATTGCTCCTGTGATGACCCTAAGTGCCTGGTTTTGTACTTTATCCAGTTCTTGCAATGTGGTGTTTGATGCTGAGCACCATGCGGATGATCCATATTCTAAATGTGGGCGTATACTCTGTTGGTAAACTTTACTGAGTATTTTCCCACTCGCACCCCATGTGGTTCCACACAACTTTCTTAGAATAGCCAATTTTCTCCTTGCTTTTTGGGTTGCCTTATTTATCTGCTGTTTCCAAGATAGTTTGTTATCAAATGTAACTCCGAGATATGTAGCTTGTATGTCTTCTTTCACAGGCTCATTGTTTATGTAGATGGCTCCTGCTTTTTGTTTTGGGGAGAGTGTGAAAAGTGTAGTACTGCATTTGTCTGTATTGATGCTGATACACCATCTATTTGTCCATGAATTCAGTGCATTCATAGCTCTTTGTAGCAATTTGGAGGCCACTGTTGCATACTCCTCTGTGCACCACATTACCAAGTCATCTGCATACATTGCCACTTTGATGCCATGTGGTAGTTCAGTAACTAGGTCATTGATGTAGATCAGAAAAAGTGTTGGAGATAGTACCCCTCCTTGTGGAACGCCCTGGCGCAATAAGACCTTCTTACTCTTAAGACCATCCAGTTGCACTCTGGCTCTCCTGTTATGCAGGTATGCTTTGACCCATTTGTACATCCTGCCATTTACTCCATAATTTCTCAGTTTCTTCAGAAGCCCTTCCTTCCATACCTTATCAAATGCTTTCTTTAGGTCTATCCATGCTGCTAGTACCAGTTTCTTTTCTTGAAACGCATCTTCGATTTCCTGGAAAGATAGGTTGCTTGATCTTCGGTAGAGTAACACTGTCTAAAGCCTGCTTGTTGTGGGACAAGGAGATTTTCACTTTCCAGGTACCACTGCAGTCTGAGATTGATTATACGTTCCATTGTTTTACACAAACAGCTTGTAAGGCTGATTGGTCTATAGCTGGATGTCATTGAACTATCTTTTCCTGGCTTTAGTAATGGTATCATAATTGCTTCTCTCCATGCCTGTGGCACTCTACCTGTGATCCAGCAAATGTTGTAGATCTGCAGTAGTTTTGCTTTAGCTGCAGTTCCCAAGTTCTTAATCATTTCATTGGACACTCCATCATTGCCTGGTGACTTTTTCATTTTTAATTTGGATATTGCCAGCTCTAGCTCTCTTTGTGTAATGGGTGTTTCCATGACTTCATGTGTGGTCTCTTCTTGTCTTGCATTTTGTTGTTTTAGACGGGTCTCTTGTCGTTTTTCTAGGCTAATTTCAATATTATTGTCATTTGCAAAGGAGTCTGCAAAGTAATTTGCTGCATGTTTACCTGTTAGAATGTTTCCATCCTTCTTCAGTGTAATTTTGGTGTTCCTTTCTGTACCCTCATCATTCAGCTGTTTTACAAGCTTCCACACTTTTCTTGTGTCTCGTTCAAGATTCAAGGACTCTGTTTTCTCTTTCCAGCTTCTCCGTCTGGCTTGTAGTTTAGCCTGTTGAAATTTGGCTTTAGCATGCTGGTAGTTGTTGTGGTGTTCTTGGCAAGGGTTATTTTCTGCTTGCTTTCGAGATGTTTCCATGTCATTGTGCAGTTCCTCTAGTTCACTACTCCAGTATGGTTTGTAGTGTTTCCGTGCCCCTCTAGGTATTGTTTCACTGGCAGCTTGTATTATTAGTCTACTGAATTCATCAACTATTTTGTTGATGTCTCTATCTGTATTTATATCTTTAGTCAGTACACTGGTGTAGTGTTGATACATTTTCCAGTCTGCCTTTTTGTAATTCCATCTGGAGAGAGTGCTGCTCTCCCTGATGGCCTCATTTTGCACCACTAAAAAGACTGGTCGGTGGTCGCTGCCTCCAAGTTGTTTCCCAACAATTCGTGTGATATTCCAATCCAGGTCTGGTGAATGGAAAGCAAGGTCTGGTGTAGATGTGGTATGCCATGATCTGGAGTAGAATGTTGGTGGATCTGTTGCCTGGTTTAATAGTATAAGCCCATTGTCATCCTGCCAATTTTCAAGCTCTTCACCTCTCTTGTCCATATGTTCATAGCCCCAGCTCTGTGAGTGGCTGTTAAAGTCTCCACATACAATTATTCTTTCTTTTAATGTAATTGTGTCTAGTGCTAGTGGGCGGTCACTCGGACAGTAGTAGTTAAGTAGATGGAAGTCTGTATTTCCTGTCCTGAGGCGCAGTATTTGATATTCCGCCCATCCATATACACTTCAATCTGACATGCATTAATGTTGTTCCTTACAAGAGTCAGTATTCCACCCTTTTGTCTATTTATTCTGTCAGATCGGTAGCACTGGTATCCCCTAATCTTCAAGGCTATGTCGTTGTTTAGATGGGTTTCCTGCAAACAGCATATGCTTATTTGTTCTTCATGCAGGATATTTTCTAATTCTATCTTTTTACTGTACCCATCTCTTTTGCTGTTGATGCCTTCAGCATTCCAGTGCATTATTTTTAGTGGTCTTATTTTGGATTGGCCAGTAGCTCTATTCTCTCGCCCCCTGACTCCACAGGGCGGTTGAGAAGGACATCCAGTAATAGAGGTTGGGCCCTTTCGAGGCTGAGGGCCCGGCGCTGCACCTGCCTGAGTGCCCATCACAGGGCGAGTGCCATATCGATTTGCGGTTATAGACATACTTCCATATGCGTTGAGTGCGTGGCATCCTGATTGTTGTGCGCCTTTTGGCTGGTTGCCTCCGACTTCAGCACTTGAACTTGCTAGAGCAGACTGTGGTCTTGCTCGGTTGTAGGAAGGCCTGGCCAGTCTTAGTTTTCAGTCCCTGGTGACTGTTAAGCCCCATCCCCACGACAAGGAGCTGGCCTTGATGAGGGTGAGTAGAAATGTTAGAAACTTTACTTTTTGCAAAATACATATTTTGTGTATTATGTATAATGGATACCTTTTTTTTAATGACATTTCTGGTGTTAGTGTGATATACAGAAATCTATAATTATCATTTTGTGAGCAGCTTTTAGGAAGAAACAATCATCATTTTTTGGCCATGTAATGAGAAGAGAACAGCTGGAATATATTGTAACAACTGGGAAAATTTAGGGACGAAGAGATAGAGGGAAACAAAGAGAAAAGATACCAGACAGCTTAAGAGAATGGCTTGGCAGAAGGTCAACAACAGAAATGATAAATAACTGTCGAGATAAAAAGTTGTGGAGAGACATGATCACCTGCGCCAGCAGGCCCGATACTTGATGATGATGAGCAGCTTTTGTTTGTAATTTGATTCTCTCTCTCTGCGATCAAGACTCAATCAGAGTAGGATTCCAGACTCTCTCATGAAGTCAGCTGTCTGTTTAAGCGAATTGATTGCCCCATATAGTTTTTCTTCCAGGGAAGTGGGCGTGAACCACATTGCTCTTCTCAGGTCTGTGTACTGGGGTCAATCCTGTAGAACATGTTTTGTTGTCATATTGTCCAGTGTACAGTGGCATAGGCTGGTTGTACCTATTTTAAATTTGGTGAACATGAGATTTCTCATTCTATTGTGGTCAGTGCGTAGGTGAAGTATGATGACTTGATCCCTCCTTGATACTTGGTGGTATCCGTCACTCTCATTATGCTTTGGGTGTTCTCGTTTCCATTTTTCATGGAACTGACCCTTGAGGATGGATTTGGCTTCATCATAACTGAGCGGATGGTTCTCTTGTGGTAATCTCCCTCCCTCTTTAGCTAATTTGTCTGCGCGTTCGTTCCCGTGTATATTACAGTGTGATGGTATCCACTGAATGACTACTCTCTGGAAGTTATTGCATAGTTGGTCTAGGGTTGTTCTCAAGTTATCTAGTTCATTGTTCCTGGGGCTTTTTAGAGCTGATAGTACTGACAGTGCATCAGTCAGATCACCAATTTATTGTGTATGTTATTTTTGTGTTGAGTAGCCAGTGTTGCAGCATCTCTGATGGCCTCAGTTTCTGCTTTAAAGTTGTTTGAGAATTTTCCAGTAGCTATTGACTCGGTGATCTCGTCCTGATTATTCAGTGTCAAGAACACACCTCCCCCTCCATTTCTGATGGCATTTGTAGCAGAGCCATCTGTGTATATGTGGGACTAAGAGTCCTGTGGGTAGGTATCGTGTATGTGTTTTACTGCTACATGCTTTCTTTCTGTGTCTGATTGGGTGCCTTTTTTCATGATTCCTGTTATATTTTCCTTAAGTTCTGGTATTTTATACTTTTCCATGAGGAGACATATCAGATGGGCCCAAGGGTTTCGATATTGTTTGGGAAAGTACTGGGTCTCCTGTAGTTAGTTCATTGGCAATTGCAGCGAAGTTGCTCCTCTTTAGTCATATAATTCCAGAACCAGTTATTCTTTGGCATTTGATTAATTTCTATCTTCTTCTGGTTTATCATGGTTGCACTTTTCTTGTAAAAATATATTTGTAAATACTTTTTTCTTTAGAAATGTTCACTCAGTTCTAACAATATTTTAATATTTTGCTTCTGTGATTATGGCTCAGTCAGACTAGGATTCCAGATTCTCTTTTGAAGGCTGCTGTCTGTTATTTTTAAATACAACACACATAATCATTATCACCATCAATGAGTGCCGTCTCTGCATCGAAGGTTGGCTACCATGGAGCGCCATTCCACTCCGATTCTTGCTTTGATAGTGCAGGTTGTCATAGGCTGCCTTGTCCATCTTTTGATGTTACTTGTCCATGCCAGTCTTGGTCTGCCTCTTTTACCTTGCATTTTCTTTCCAAGATTACTTTTAGTAGGCTGCTATGTGTTTTAACATGCCCCAAAAATCTCATTTGTCTTGTTTGAATTGTTTTTAGTAGTTCTCTTTTTATTTTTAGTTTTGAAATGTCATCATTTTTTTTTCTTTCCAACCAATTCTTCCTTCTTCTTTTACCTTTTAGCTCCCAGTGGAGCATAGGTCTTCAACAAAGACTTTCCAAGTCGTTCTGTTTTTTGCCATTCTTTTAAGATCATTCCATGTCTTCCCCATCATCTTCATCTCTGCTTCTATCTGTCTTCTCCAAGAATTCCTTGGTCTTCCTCTTTGTCTTTTCCCCTGGGGATTCCAAAAAAGGGCCTGTTGTGTAATACTCTCAGTTGGCTTCCGTAGTGTGTGTCCTATCCATCGCCATCGTCTTCGCTGTATCTCTTTATCCACTGGTATTTGACCGGTACATTTCCATAATTCCACGTTAGTGACTTTGTCCTGCCATTTCCATCCCTTTATTCTGCGCAAGCATCCATTAATGAAAGTCTGTACTTTCGTGATTGTCAATTTTGTCATTCTCCATGTTTCACAGCCATATAATAGGACCGACTTAACATTTGAGTTGAAAATTTTTATTTTTGTATTTAGCCTAATTTCTTTGGATTTCCATATGTTTCCCAGTGCAATGAAAGCTCCTCTTGCTTTTGATATCCTTATTTTGGTATCATTTTCTGTTCCTCCCTCTTTATCTATATTACTGCCCAGATATATATAAGATTGTACGTCTAGTAGAGGTATTTCTCCTAGTTTTATATGGTTATTGCCAACTGCATTAATTCTCATAATATTGGTCTTATCTCTATTAATCTTTAGTCCTAGCTGTTGTGATCTCTCATCTAATATACTCATTTTATCCTGCATCTGTTGATGGCTGTGTGATAGGAGAGCTATGTCATCAGCAAAGTCTAAATCATCAAGTTGTTTGGTCAGTGACCACTGGATCCCATTTCTGTTGTTTTGAGTTATTTTCATAATCCAATCTATGGCCAGTAGAAAGAGAAATGGAGACAGGAGGCATCCTTGCCTTACTCCTGTTCTTATTTCAAATGCTTCTGTAAGCTGTCCTTCATGCACCACACTACATTTTGTTCCTTCATACATTGTTTTTATCAGGTTAATAAACTTTATGGGGATTCCGTAATGACTCAGCAACTTCCAAAGCATTCTTCTGTCTAAACTATCAAATGCCTTTTCGTAATCTATGAATCCAATATATAGTGGGGATTTTAGTTCTAAACTTTGTTCAACTATTATACGTAGGGTAGTTATTTGATCAGCACATGATCTGTTCTTCCTAAAACCTGCTTGTTCATCTCTCAAGTGTTTCTCTATAGCCTCTTTTAGTCTCTCCAGAATGATTCTGCCTAATATTTTTCCTGGCACTGATAGTAGCATAATTCCCCTATAATTTGTGCACTCCTGTAAACTTCCTTTCTTTGGTAGTTTGATCATATAACCTTCTCTCCAGTCTTTAGGTATTTCTTCCCTCTCCCAAATTTTATCCAATAGATCCTGTAACATCTTGGTAGAGGTGTTAATATCTGCTATGATGGCTTCCGAAGGAATTTCATCTGGTCCTGTGGCTTTACCATCTTTTAATAATTTGATGGCTTTCATTATTTCTTCTTTGCTTGGTTTTCCGCAGTTAACGTGTAACTCTTCTTCTGCTGGTAGTATATCTGGAGGATTATTTGAGCCGGGTCTGTTCAAAAGTTCTTCAAAGTGTTCTTTCCATCTCTCCATTTGTTCCCTTATATTACTAAGCAGATTTCCTTTCTTGTCTTTGATAAAGGCGTTGATCTGTTTGTATTTTCCACCTAATTTCTTTGTGCTGTTGTACAGTTCTTTCATATTCCCTTTATTTGCTGCTTCTTCTGCCTCTTTAGCTAGTTCATCTATATATTTCCTCTTATCCCTTTTAATGCATCTTCTCACTTCTTTGTTCACCTCTGTGTAAGCTTCCTGTGTCTTGGCTTTATTACTTCTTGTTTTGCTTTTATTTATGTCTGCTTTCTTGTTCTTTCTTTCTTTAATTTTATCCAGGGTCTCTGCTGTCATCCATGCCTTATTCTGGCGTTCTCTTTTCCCCAGTGTTTCTTCGCATGTCTCTTTCCATATATTTTTTACCTGTTTCCAATGATCTTCTATATTTATTGTATTTTCTAGTTGTTGGAGGACTTGGTATTTGTTTGATATTGTGACTGCGAATTTATCTTTAATTCCTTGTTCTTTAAGAAACCCTACATTGAAATACTTTCTACCCTTATTCGTTGTATTATACCTTTTTAATTTAATTTTAAGTTTGGCTAACAGAAGATGATGATCAGAAGCTATATCTGCCCCTCTATATACTTTTACATCCTGTAAGGATGACTTAAATTTATTATTAATACATATGTGATCAATTTGATTTTCCGTTCTATGATCTGGTGACACCCATGTAGCTTTGTGTATTCTTTTATGTTGGAATTCTTCCTACTCTACTATAAATCCACATTTCAAGGCCTCAATTTTCTGTTCTTTTTTCTTGTCTAATATCCATATATTATACATTGCAATAATGTTTGCAATTTTTAAAATGTTATAGACATCATGCTGTGCACTCATATTTTAGACTTAGCAAGGTAAAGTAGAGGAGAGCTAACTTAAGTGTTTGCAGTGAGTCTGTAACTCAAGTAAGTTTTAGCAAATATGGCAATAAGCTAAGAAGTGAATTTCACTTGTAATTTTATTGTTATTTATGGATGGCAACTGATGTCTAATACAACCTGAAGGACTTAGTCTGAGGTTGAACGGATCGTGCCTCGCCAAAAAAGGAGGCACAACCTTCAAGACAACAACAATAACTCAGGTAACTGTAAGTGTTGTTAGTGCTAACTCAAATCTGAAAAAGAAGGGTTTAGGTCTCCATCTCGCCCTATTTAACAACAAAAAAACTCCCCTCCAAAAAAATACTATTAACAGAAGGACACACCATAAATCATTTGTCCAATGTCACATCACAAACCCATGTCTATGAGCAGCAGTTGCTGAATGACTGAACTGAACTCACAGCGTTTACTAAAGTTTACAATTCAGTTTTAGTTGACATCTTTACAGTTTAGCTTCAGCAGGGATCTATGGCCAGGTTCAAAGAATGTAAACTCAGACAGAATGCATCTGGCTAGGTTCAAAGAATGTAAACTCAGACTGAATGCATCTCTACTTTAATGAAATAATTAAATGTCATTATTGACCATAACATTATTTATTATAATAATAACTCAGTTATTCTTTGGCATTTTCTGTCTGTATTTAATGATGAACACGTATATATATCACTCATATATAACTGGTTATATTTTTTCCTGCTGAAGGCCTATTGGGCCGAAACGTCGTTTAGTCTGTGTCGTCCACTTATCACGTAAAGCTTCTAACATACCATTTTTTTGTATTTTTTTATTTTTCCTCATATTCAACTTTACTGCAGCTTCGCATTTTTATGCATTCATTTGCATTTCTTTGCCTTAACCCATTATTTATTACTCGTCAGTTTCGGGTAGCTAGATATTATATCTAGATATAATTTTATTTGTTTTTTAATTAATGCAATGAAAAATAGCTGTCGTCTAAAGTAAAGACAACATAATTTTACAGATGATACTAATACTCAATACTAAATCATACTTATTTATTGGTAATTTACGAGTTTAGTGCCCCAAATAGGAGTAACGTCCCCTTGCACTTTATGCGGCCGCTCTCGAATCTATCATTAGAAGACCCCTGGGTTAGGTTTAGAAGTATCATTTTAGAATAGAATGGCCTACAACTTACTAGTCTAAAACCCGTTGAAAAAAAAAAAATTTAATTAAATTAAGAATGCACAAAAACTAGAAACAGTTGATAAATTCAAGTATGTCCATCAGTGAGGGGAGATTACTCGTTTAGCAGAAATAATTTGGGATGCCAATCTCGTAAATTACACATTTATTTATATTACAATTAAAAAAAACAATTACTTGGAGCTTGGAGGAGTGGACGAGATTATTTAGAGACTAAATAAAGAAAAGAACTTGCTACCAACAAAAAACCATCATTATGGTAATACATCTTTCGTACATTTTATTTTGATAATTACTAAAATGTTCACGAGGATTTCGGCAACGAAAAGCGCAGCCATGGCTGGTACAGGATTACTTGGGTCCGTGAACATTCGCTTTAGTTGTACACCATAAGTCCGAGGGGACATCATGCGTTTCATGTAGGTCGCCATCTTGGAGTGAATGTGGCCAGGCGAGGGCGACCATCATAGGCTAAACTTTGCTCTTTATGAGCTTGCTTGCTTTCGACACTTTCGTTCGCCCGATGACTAGAATTATCATTATGAATTAGACTGTAGAATTCCTCTTCGTCATCCGCCCTTAAAAGGACGTTAAGTGGACGTCTCTGCGTTGTGTTGTGGTTTGCAGTGTAACACTGTTATATTTGCGCCTTTCGGCCCAACACATCCGACTTCAGCACGACATTTTGGAGTACCGGGTTGTCTTCCCTCGTCGATCACTGCTCGCTTGGCCAGACTAGACAGGTTAGTCTGTTACTAGAGGCACCACGGAAAGGTGGAACAGGGTCTGGATGGTTCTGGTTCACCGATCCTGGCGCAAGCCATCAGCTGTGGGTCGCTGACAACTTCCAGCTCTGGTGCTGGGAGGCGCGCCTTAGCGTTAATGAGCTTCATTAACATTTATAAAACTAATGGTATGGTAAAAGCTTTACGTAATTAATGGACGACACAAAATTGAACGACGTTTCGGCTCAACTCGTCGGTTTTTGCTTTATTATTAGTTAGATATGTGGGACTTATTTATTTACCTAGATATATGTGTGTGTTTGTTCCTGATGAAGGCCTATTGAGCCGAAACGCCGTTCAAACGTGTGCTGTCCATTAATTACGTAAAGTACTCCTTCACATGCAGCTTCGCATTTATATGTATGTCTTTGCCTTGATCCCGTCATTAGCCATCATCATCATTGCCATACCGACTGGCGTAGGTGATCATGTCCCTCCACAATCTTCTATCTACAGTGCATCGTATCAATTCTGTTGTTGACTGTTTTCCATGCCATGACACCAAGCTATCCAGTATTTTCTCTCTTTGTCGTCCGCGATCTCTCTTTCCTTTTATTTTGCCATTTGTAACCAAGTATTCCAACTTTCCTCTTCTCGTGATATGCCTGAAAAATGTCGATTGTTTATTTCTGATGTGTTTTTAGGAGCTCCCTTTTTGTGTTGGCCTCTTTGAGAATTTCCTCATTGGTCTTTTTAGCTGTCCAGGGAACTTTCAACATTCTTCTGACAAATTCCATCTATGTTGCCTCTAATCGTCTTTTCATTTGTTTGTTTACTGTCCATGATTCGCGTCCATAGGTCAGAATTGGCTCTGTATACTACCGACTAACAGATAAAGAGAATAAGTAGGCTGAAAATGCAGCAAAGCAATTTTAAAAAAGAATAATTTATTTGTTAAAAGTTCACTGTGTATCCACGTGCTGGAGAGCGAATTGACTCATTGGCCAGTCTATAACGTTGAAACGGGTTCTGGGCCGTGCGACTGAATTAGTACACTGAGTCTAGACCATTGACTTCCAGCGACAAAATCAACTATAACGACAGTACGTATCCAGATGGAGCCCAAACTACAACATCGAAGAAGGAAAATAAGAAAAGGTAAACGTGGTGGTATACGAATCCACATCATTCCATCGGATGAAAGAGATAGGAGTTATAGTCCGTTCAGATTCGTTTGCCGAGATGTTATGATTTATAATTCAAAAAGTTCTTGATGATTTCACATGATTTTTGGCATACGGTGTTAAAATGTCCATGTCACGAGAACATATGTGTTACTCGATGTCTAGCTATAACGGTTTTCTTAAAGCGGCGAATTCCTTTGATCTTTGCCCATGTAACTATTATTTTGACCCTATTCAAAATGTTTTACAGTAATCTAGTGCAACGATGACCCATAGGCGTGTCCATAAAATTTTACTTGGTGGCAAGTATACAAATTTTAAATTATATATAGAACTTTTGTTCGTAGAGTCAATTTGATATAGTTCCATGCTCTTGGTGTGAGTTTCCCAAATGTTGTCGCTGCCTTTCAAATACGTACATTTAGTTCCTCATCTAAGGAAAGTGTGGCTGTAATAGTGGATCCAAGATAGCTGAACTTCTGTACTGACTCAAGCAGGCTTCCATTCAAAGTAATGGTTGTTGGTTTGCTTATAACATATTTTTGATTGCTTGGGTGGTCTTGAACAATAAACTGTTTAACAAATCAACTAGGAAATTTTGCAAATCAAACTATTTATCTGTAGACTTAATCAGAGTAATGATCATTCAGAATCAGACGAGTCAAATAGGTCGATTACTGCTTTCGGCTGAACAAAGAACAAACCATCCTTTTTCCAATATTCCTCTTCTTGTCGTAACACATGATCCTCACATTTTACCCAGTAGTCTTTATTTATATTTGATAGAGCCTGATTTGTAAGTGTCTCAACATCGCATAATTTGAAAGTTTTATTTGTATATGCTACGTGTCCTTTAACTTTTGCCCAAACTAATTCTTTAGGATTTAAGTGTGCATGATATGGAGGTAGTCTCAAACATCTATGGCCATGTTCTTGAATTAACTTGTCTATTTTAAATATCTTTGTACGTTGTGTCTGTTTTACAAGGCTAAGCAATTCGGGTTTCAAGTAGCTGTCGTTAACTTGTATGTGTTCTTTTATGAGCCACGTTTTGATTGCATCTTTTGTACTTGATGATGTTGGGATTCTATCTTCTACGTTAACTACGTTATGGTATGAAGCATTGTCCATTATCAGACAAGAAGGTCGATCTAATATTGGAAGGATACTTTTCTCGATCCAGTCTTTAAATATGTGCCCATTCATTTCGGAGTGGTAGTCTCTATTGTCTATGGATTTTGAAATGAAAACGAGATGAGCATTCTGCAACAACCCATTATGTCTGCTACCTGCATGTGCAACTATCAAACGTTGCCCTTTACTGCTTGGTACTGATCTTTTAATACTTCCATCTGCTAACTGCCATTCCTTTTCATTTGTATGATGAGCGTTGATCCAAGTTTCATCTAAATAAACAATATCATAATCATTTTCGCGCATTTCCTTCACTTCACGTAAATACTTGCTTCTAAGAGCTACTAGATGTGGCTTCTCACAAATAATGTTTTTTCCACCAGCATACTTTCTAAAAGTGAAGCCTGCACTTCTTAATATTTTCCATAATGAAGTTTTTGATATTTCAATGTCGTTGTTAGTTTTCAGCCAAAGCTTCAACTTTCTAAGTGTCACTTCTTCATTTATATCAAACATTCGACATATTTCTCTTTTTACTAGGTCCTTATCAAAACTGTCTAACGTTTCTTTCCTTCCTTGCTTTCTTGTATTTGTTGGCAATAAATATCCGCTTCCTTTAACTATTCGATCAAATGAACGTTTACACAAACCTAAAATATGCATTGTTCTCTTCTCAGGGTTTGATAAAGAACAATAAAGATGTCCCTTTTTACGCTCTCTGCAGAAGTATTGATAAATCTTTATAGCAATGTTATGCTCAGTAAAATGTTTTGCCTTTATATTCATTCTCACATAGACTTGCAGAAGATAATATGGATAGTGCCGCCTCCTTTCTGTAAATATTGAGATTTGCCTCTGAATTATGACTCGAACTCGAGTCTACGGCCGTGATTTTGACGTCACATAATTTCCGGTTTCGGCTAAAATGTCATTTTGTGCTAAACGGGAAATTTCATATGTAACATTTCTTTATAAAAATTTATAGTGGAAACATAACTATTTTAGGACGGTGCGCATTCAGCCGTGAAGGTCATGCCTATATGTTAAAGAATCAGCTGTGAGATGTAAGCATCTACATAATCCCGCCGGTGTTTATAATATTGATTAACTTTTTTAAAATATAGGTTAAATAAGGCATCTTTGAAACTGGATCACATTTCTTTGATAAAAAAATATTTTTATAGCGACATTAGTATTCTAAACCTAACTTCAAAAGATCAATGCAAATGAACAATAAGTTTTTGAAAAAAATAAATTAATGTCTAGGCAAACGAATCTGAACGGACTATAACACTTTACGTCACATTGGTGCTGTTCATGACCGTTGTTGAAATTCTTTGACGCAAGTTATTTCCATGTTACACATTAATGTAAACTACTTCGTCAGCCGCAGATTTGTCTCTTTGGGGAATTTGCTTCGTGTTTTATTCATCGTAGGCTGCTTACACTTGAGTAATCAGACAGAAATCTAAAGTCTAAAGGGATCGAGATTATTTGTTCGGCGACATTGTTGTGTACTACGTCATCGTAATGGTTCCCTAAACCGGCCGTGCGCAAATCTTACGGTCTGCTGTTTGATGTGCGACGGGGAAAATTTGACGTCTGACTGTGTGTCTCTATGTTCAGAATTGGAGTCATCAACGATGGCCTAACATCATTAAGTGCTACGACGATCATCATTTTCAAGAGGACGTGACTTACCGGTATATGGGGATAGGCGGCGGGAACAGTTGGAGGCTGTGCATGAAAAGTGTTCCTAGTTGCAGTTTCCTCATATTACAAGTCGCATGTCTGTGTTAGTCACCTCTAGTGACTCGGGCAGATGGTGCTCGTAAACCTGGGAAGGCCGACCATCTAAGGGCAGAATCCCCCTACAGAAAAGATCTGCTGCTGCCTTGCAGGAAGATTGGGGACAATCAAAGGCTAAGGAAAGCAAACCTGAACAAAATGCTGGCTGAAATCGGATGCACTGGGCCACTGGCGCACAACACAGTGCAACGTTTTAACAGGTATTCAATCGGAGTGGATCTAACAGGCTTAAACAGACAACTGTCTTCGTGCGAGAGTCTGGAGTCCTACTCTGATTGAGTCCTGATCGCAGAGAGAGAGAGAGAGAGATGGGCACAGCTAGAAATGAGAATCTTAGTGGGCGTGTAAGTCTGTAAGAAGACTTATCAACCAACACAGTACTGGAGTCGTCAGTCGCTGGACACTGCGGGACTTGTTGAGGAGGGGATCTGAGCACCTATGGGCATGTTCGGAGTGCAATGATGATGACCCGCAAATAACTCAGTAACTCAATTTAAAAAATCACTAATTAACCTGTTGCCGGAGTTTCAGTTTTTGAATCTACCTACAAGAGTTTCTCCGCCATTTTGGTTCAACCTGGGCCGTTCGTTGGGGAGAATTATATTTTTTTATCTTTTGTCGGTATTTCTTATATGGTCTACTATAAATATTTTATTTGTTTACACGTGTTTGTGTATGTGTGTTTAAAGGGGACATTATGATGGAGTTTTGTTATTCTGCTTCATTTCCAGACTATGTGTATACTAAAGGCATCTAATTTGGCAATTGTAGCAACATTACAACTACTCGTATTATCATTATGTAGACATCGCGATGATCAAATCCAAGTAGTGAACGCCAGCAGACCTCCACTTGATTACTATGCTGATCCCCCTCTGGGTCGCAGTGAAGGAGGTGAATTAAGAATTTGTTTATTCATTCATTCACTGATTTTTGTATTATTATTTCTTCTTCATTCGTTTACGTTTACCATTTACAGTCAATTTTTCCTTTTAATGCAAATTATATATAATAATTAATAATTTATCATAATTTATGCTCCACCAGCAAGATTTTTTTGTATCTTAATCTTAGACAAATTTTTCCAAACTTTTTTTTTTATATCTACAAAACTATGTGTAGGTGGTGAAGATAGATAGTTATATTGTTCAGTAGATTTATGTCTTGACTTTTATTAAAATATCAGGAGTTTTCCTAGCTGGCATGTCTTTTTGAATATTCATAAACTGATTTACTGAAATTTGTTCTATGGATGCCCCATATCCATCATCATCATCATCATCAAGAACCAGGCCTACTGCGTAGGTGATCATGCCTCTCCACAACTTTCGATCTCGGCAGTTATTTATCATTCCCGCTGTTGACTCTCTGCCAAGCCATTCTCTTAAGCTGTCTGTTATTTTTTCTCTTTGCTTCCCTCTATCTCTTCGTCCCTCAATTTTCCCAGTTGTTACAATATATTCCAGTTGTTCTCTTCTCATTACATGGCCAAAAAATGATGATTGTTTCTTCCTAATATTGGAAATTAGCTCTCTTTTTGCTTTGGTCTCTTTCAGAAAATCCATACTATGGTATTTTAAGTCTGGGGTTGATGTTTCTCGATATATCATCCAGTTTTCAAACCTGAGGCTTCTATGGATGTCATCCAGTTTTTAAGCTCGAGGCTTCTTTGGATATTACATGTATTATACAATTTTCAAACTTTTATACTTCTAGATATGTCATCCAGTTTTCAAGCTTGATGCTAGCTACATCAGTTCTATACCTTCCAAAGAATTGACTGGGAGTCTGGCTTAATATTTGCTCCATTCAACTGTACGTTTGAGGACAGCAGTGACTGCTTCAATATCCAGTCTCATACTAGAGGTTGTAGCAAAATAAGTTCACTCTACATTTCCAACTTGCATTTCGCGTTTGTCTTTGTATTAATATTTGTTGTTTGTCACCTGATAAGGGCTTTTGTAGCAACACCACAGTTTGTCTCATCTCTCTACAGGGAAGGGGGGACTGGTTGGTGTCGAGGCAAAACACCGGCCTCGAGACAGAGAGGTTGTGGGTTCAAATCCCGGCCACACCGGTTGGGATTTTTATTTATGATTTCTCACTGCGGCAACCAGGCCTGGCATGAAACATCAATTACTCATTGACGAAAAAAATATGGGTACTTCCGAAGTCGGAGTTATCGGCCTGTGCGGTGAGGGACCCCTGTTCACACGGCTGCCAGGGAAAAATGGATTAACACGCAAAATTCAATTCCTAGTCTCTAGGGACTTTGTCAGAGGTAAAAGCTGGCGAATAAAAAAAAAATCCCTCTATAGGTTTAGCAACTTAATACCACTTCATGTTTATTTTACTTCACTCTGCAGTGTCCCTGATGCTTATCAAGAAACCCTATTCTGACATCTATCCTTGTAGCACACACCTATCAGTGTATAAAATATCATCATCTTAGGTCTGTCAATTATTAACTGTCTCATTTCAATTACATGACACACATAGATTTTAGAAGCAGTGATCTCTGGCAATATGTGCCATTTTGGCATGCAAGGTTTCTGCTTTTGAGATTGTAGTTCTGCCCTATGTGCCGTCTTCAGCTCGAAAGGACAATAGATAGATAGATAGAAGATTAAAAAAAAAACAAAAAAAAAACAATAACACTAGGGATATGAATAAAATAGCAACGGGGAAATATTGTCACAATTATGATGCAGAAATACAAGCAATAAAGTTGGCAATATAAAAACTGCTGAACAGTAATCTTAGCCCTCAGCCTGTAGGTGTTTTTGACAGATGCAAGATCAGTACTCCAGGCACTACAATCCAGAAAATTACCACATCTGCAGACCTTATTGACTGAACTCTGCAAGCACCATAGGGTTGCCCTGCAGTGGATCCCGTCTCACTGTGGAATACCAGGAAATGAGAAAGCAGATCAGTTGGCAAAGGAAGGTTCAACAGGCACACAACTAGATACACCGGTTACATACCATCATAAGAAACAGATAATCAAATCAATCAGAGGACCACAAGCCCCAAGTCAGGATGCCTTTCATAATATGAATTGATATGAACAAGTTATCATTATACGCCTAAGAACAGGACACAATCGACTCCATAGTCACAAGTATACAAAATTTAAGATCGGCACCTCAACTACTTGTACATGTGGACAGGCACCCCAGACTGGTGAACACATACTTCAAGACTGCACTGAATATAGTAGACTGAGGAAAATCCATTGGCCCATAGATACAACACTACAGACAAAACTATATGGGCCACTGCAAGAATTACAAAAGACAGTAAAATTCATACAGGAAACGACATTGCTGATATAGACAATACTTTGAGCGAACGAAAGATAGATAGATGAAAAAAACACCCAAAATAATGTATTGTTTTTTTTATCCTTTGTCATCCTATTTCTAAAGTTTAGGAATTTTGCCTGTTATAACGAATGTGCCCTGAATGCTCACTTTACATAATGCTTTTTTAAAAATGTGATTGGAGGGTGGGGTGGTTGGGGGGTTAAGAGGTAAGATGTCAGCCTTTGGACAAGATCTCAGGTTTGATTCCCATGTGGAAATTAAAAAAAAAAATAAAAAAAAAAAAAAAATCAATAGTATCTTCCTGGCTTTTACGCTCACCTGGTTTCTAGGTAGTGAGATCTGATGTCTAGCCTTCTTGTATTGTGGCGAAAAGCAGGAGGGTCCCATATGCATTTTGCATGCATTACAGAGGTTCATGGGATTCTCAGCATTAATCTGTAAAACCAGATCGCGGTTGTTCTGTTTCAGATGATCTTCTTGTTTGTTATTTTAATTGTTTATGACTTTCATTCAAATGTCAAGAGATTCACTAAAATATTTGTCACCTTTCTCTATCAGCAATTGACTCATTACAACACTGATCACCTTTCTCTATCAGAGTCTAACTCAATACAACACTGATAACCTTTCTCTATCAGAGACTGACTCAATACAACACTGATAACCTTTCTCTATCAGAGACTGACTCAATACAACACTGATAACCTTTCTCTATCAGAGTCTAACTCAATACAACACTGATAACCTTTCTCTATCAGAGACTGACTCAATACAACACTGATAACCTTTCTCTATCAGAGACTGACTCAATACAACACTGATAACCTTTCTCTATCAGAGACTGACTCAATACAACACTGATAACCTTTCTCTATCAGAGTCTAACTCAATACAACACTGATAACCTTTCTCTATCAGAGACTGACTCAATACAACACTGATAACCTTTCTCTATCAGAGACTGACTCAATACAACACTGATAATCTTTCTCTATCAGAGACTGACTCAATACGACACTGATAACCTTTCTCTATCAGAGACTGACTCAATACAACACTGATAACCTGTTTATATCAGAGACTGACTCAATACAACACTGATAACCTGTTTCTATCAGAGACTGACTCAATACAACACTGATAACCTGTTTATATCAGAGACTAACTTAATACAACACTGATAACCTGTTTATATCAGAGACTGACTCAATACAACACTGATAACCTGTTTCTATCAGAGACTGACTCAATACAACACTGATAACCTGTTTCTATCAGAGAATGACTTAATACAACACTGATAACCTTTCTCTATCAGAGACTGACTCAATACAACACTGATAACCTTTCTCTATCAGAGACTGACTCAATATAACACTGATAACCTTTCTCTATCAGAGACTGACTCAATACAACACTGATAACCTTTCTCTATCAGAGACTGACTCAATACAACACTGATAACCTTTCTCTATCAGAGACTGACTTAATACAACACTGATAACCTTTCTCTATCAGAGACTGACTCAATACAACACTGATAACCTGTTTCTATCAGAGACTGACTCAATACAACACTGATAACCTGTTTCTATCAGAGACTGACTTAATACAACACTGATAACCTGTTTCTATCAGAGACTGACTCAATACAACACTGATAACCTTTCTCTATCAGAGACTGACTCAATACAACACTGATAACCTGTTTCTATCAGAGACTGACTCAATACAACACTGATAACCTGTTTCTATCAGAGACTGACTCAATACAACACTGATAACCTGTTTCTATCAGAGACTGACTTAATACAACACTGATAACCTTTCTCTATCAGAGACTGACTCAATACAACACTGATAACCTTTCTCTATCAGAGACTGACTCAAAAAAACACTGATAACCTTTCTCTATCAGAGACTGACTCAATACAACACTGATAACCTTTCTCTATCAGAGACTGACTCAATACAACACTGATAACCTTTCTCTATCAGAGACTGACTTAATACAACACTGATAACCTTTCTCTATCAGAGACTGACTCAATACAACACTGATAACCTGTTTCTATCAGAGACTGACTTAATACAACACTGATAACCTGTTTCTATCAGAGACTGACTCAATACAACACTGATAACCTTTCTCTATCAGAGACTGACTCAATACAACACTGATAACCTGTTTCTATCAGAGACTGACTCAATACAACACTGATAACCTGTTTCTATCAGAGACTGACTTAATACAACACTGATAACCTGTTTCTATCAGAGACTGACTCAATACAACACTGATAACCTTTCTCTATCAGAAACTGACTCAATACAACACTGATAACCTGTTTCTATCAGAGACTGACTTAATACAACACTGATAACCTTTCTCTATCAGAGACTGACTCAATACAACACTGATAACCTTTCTCTATCAGAGTCTAACTCAATACAACACTGATAACCTTTCTCTATCAGAGACTGACTCAATACAACACTGATAACCTTTCTCTATCAGAGACTGACTCAATACAACACTGATAACCTTTCTCTATCAGAGACTGACTCAATACAACACTGATAACCTTTCTCTATCAGAGTCTAACTCAATACAACACTGATAACCTTTCTCTATCAGAGACTGACTCAATACAACACTGATAACCTTTCTCTATCAGAGACTGACTCAATACAACACTGATAATCTTTCTCTATCAGCGACTGACTCAATACGACACTGATAACCTTTCTCTATCAGAGACTGACTCAATACAACACTGATAACCTTTCTCTATCAGAGACTGACTCAATACAACACTGATAACCTGTTTCTATCAGAGACTGACTCAATACAACACTGATAACCTTTCTCTATCAGAGACTGACTCAATACAACACTGATAACCTGTTTCTATCAGAGACTGACTCAATACAACACTGATAACCTGTTTATATCAGAGACTGACTTAATACAACACTGATAACCTGTTTCTATCAGAGACTGACTCAATACAACACTGATAACCTGTTTCTATCAGAGACTGACTCAATACAACACTGATAACCTGTTTCTATCAGAGACTGACTTAATACAACACTGATAACCTTTCTCTATCAGAGACTGACTCAATACAACACTGATAACCTTTCTCTATCAGAGACTGACTCAATACAACACTGATAACCTTTCTCTATCAGAGACTGACTCAATACAACACTGATAACCTTTCTCTATCAGAGACTGACTTAATACAACACTGATAACCTTTCTCTATCAGAGACTGACTCAATACAACACTGATAACCTGTTTCTATCAGAGACTGACTTAATACAACACTGATAACCTGTTTCTATCAGAGACTGACTCAATACAACACTGATAACCTTTCTCTATCAGAGACTGACTCAATACAACACTGATAACCTGTTTCTATCAGAGACTGACTCAATACAACACTGATAACCTGTTTCTATCAGAGACTGACTTAATACAACACTGATAACCTGTTTCTATCAGAGACTGACTCAATACAACACTGATAACCTTTCTCTATCAGAGACTGACTCAATACAACACTGATAACCTGTTTCTATCAGAGACTGACTCAATACAACACTGATAACCTGTTTATATCAGAGACTGACTTAATACAACACTGATAACCTGTTTCTATCAGAGACTGACTCAATACAACACTGATAACCTGTTTCTATCAGAGACTGACTCAATACAACACTGATAACCTGTTTCTATCAGAGACTGACTTAATACAACACTGATAACCTTTCTCTATCAGAGACTGACTCAATACAACACTGATAACCTTTCTGTATCAGAGACTGACTCAATACAACACTGATAACCTTTCTCTATCAGAGACTGACTCAATACAACACTGATAACCTTTCTCTATCAGAGACTGACTCAATACAACACTGATAACCTTTCTCTATCAGAGACTGACTTAATACAACACTGATAACCTTTCTCTATCAGAGACTGACTCAATACAACACTGATAACCTGTTTCTATCAGAGACTGACTTAATACAACACTGATAACCTGTTTCTATCAGAGACTGACTCAATACAACACTGATAACCTTTCTCTATCAGAGACTGACTCAATACAACACTGATAACCTGTTTCTATCAGAGACTGACTCAATACAACACTGATAACCTGTTTCTATCAGAGACTGACTTAATACAACACTGATAACCTGTTTCTATCAGAGACTGACTCAATACAACACTGATAACCTTTCTCTATCAGAGACTGACTCAATACAACACTGATAACCTGTTTCTATCAGAGACTGACTCAATACAACACTGATAACCTTTCTCTATCAGAGACTGACTCAATACAACACTGATAACCTTTCTCTATCAGAGACTGACTCAATACAACACTGATAACCTTTCTCTATCAGAGACTGAGTTAATACAACAATATCACCTTTCTCTATCACAGTCATTTCACCAGTTTGCTATCATGCTACTTTACAAAATGTGACACCTAAAATGTCACAGATAAAGCTAATATTATTTGAACAGACACCAAAACGTTCACTTGTGATAATTAATTCCTCCTCAGGTCAGCTATGGCTTACTCTGGATAAAGATTCTTCCAATGGAGCAGGTGCTATAAATCATTCGTTCAACTTGCCAGAAGAAAATCTGTCTCAATTTGTTAAGGACAAAGCAATGAATTTATTATTTCCAAAGAGTCCTGGAGCTGTTTCAAAAGAAATAGGAAAGCATGATCCCAAGAAGTGGGGTACAGGGATGTTGAGAAAGAAATTACAACAGGAAAACCAGTCTCATGGTTTTTATTACAAGAGGAGACTGTTAGCTACTTCCAGTGCTCTTTCTGATTCTATTTCAGGAGCGAATAATGAGGACCATTATTTGAATATGTTAAATACACGTATGGGTGATCCAGATGTGAGTGATTATGTTGGTTCAGATTATAATGATGAAGCTTCACATCTCATCATAGATAGAGACTATCTGGAGGTAGGTGATCCAGGTGTGAGTGATTATGTTAGTTCAGATTACAATGAAGCTTCACATCTCATCATATATAGAGACTATCTGGAGGTAGGTGATCCAGGTGTGAGTGATTATGTTGGTTCAGATTATAATGAAGCTTCACATCTCATCATATATAGAGACTATCTCGAGGCAGATTATTGAGGATGAAGAGTGAATAGATTGGGTGTAATTTTGTTATGATTGATGAAAAGTGAATAAGTGGTGATGACTGTGATACTATAGATGGTTCAATTAAAATATTTTATTTGTTTCAGGGAAGCATACTGGAACATTAAAAGTTAGATCAACTAAATGTCCACACTTAATTAATTAGAAAAAAAAATAATAGCACTTGAATTGAGAAGTGATCTAATTTGTGACTTCCAACAGTATTTTAGAGCCACTGTAGTTTTGTTGTGAGGTCAACTAAGGGGAGATCACTTTTGCTGAAATAATTTATTGGATTATACTAGACCTTTACCAAATCTCACATCAGGAGACAAGGTATGCAACACAGCTTGAAGCTGTCAGCGACTCCTAGCTGATGACTTTCGCCAGAATTGGTGAACCAGAACCACCCCAGACTCTACAGTATCTCTTTGCTGTGCCTCTAGTAACAGACTAACTAGTCTAGTGTGGCCAAGTAAGTAGCCATTGAAAAGGAAAGGCAAACCAGTATTTAAAAACATTATGCTGAAAACAGATGTATTGGACAAAGACACAAATAAACCACAATACAATGCATCCATAAAGGACAAGAGATCGACAGATTCTTGGTTCACCCAGCCTTAAATGGTTACCAGATTTTTTCTGGGAAAGTAAAGTGGCACAGGCGTAATACTGACCACATTACCCCAAAAATTATGTGCCAAAGGTCTATAAAAAATTAAAGTCATTAACACCATATTCCCTATATGTTACTTAACGTAACGGAGCTCTTTACCTTTTTTTTACTTTTACAATGCATCTATGGCCCTTTAATGTCCTTTTAAGGTTGGACGATAAAGAGGAATATTAATTTCTTTAGTTGGGGTGAGGTGAACACCAGAAAGAGAAATAAAACCTCACATTAAGGCTAACCACGGAAGTATATCCTGATAGAGCAAGAAGAAAATCTCACATCAGGGCTAACCACAGAAGTTTATCCTGATAGAGCAAGGAGAAAATCTCACATCAGGGCTAACCACAGAAGTATATCCTGATAGAGCAAGAAGAAAATCTCACATCAAGGCTAACCACAGAAGTATATCCTGATAGAGCAAGAAGAAAATCTCACATCAGGGCTAACCACAGAAGTATATCCTGATAGAGCAAAGAGAAAATCTCACATCAGGGCTAACCACAGAAGTATATCCTGATAGAGCAAGAAGAAAATCTCACATTAAGGCTAACCACGGAAGTATATCCTGATAGAGCAAGAAGAAAATCTCACATTAAGGCTAACCACGGAAGTATATCCTGATAGAGCAAGAAGGAAATCTCACATTAAGGCTAACCACGGAAGTATATCCTGATAGAGCAAGAAGAAAATCTCACATTAAGGTTAACCACGGAAGTATATCCTGATAGAGCAAGAAGAAAATCTCACATCAGGGCTATCCATAGAAGTATATCCTGATAGAGCAAGAAGAAAATCTCACATTAAGGCTAACCACAGAGGTATATCCTGATAGAGCAAGGAGAAAATCTCACATCAGGGCTATCCACAGAAGTATATCCTGATAGAGCAAGAAGAAAATCTCACATCAGGGCTATCCACAGAAGTATATCCTGATAGAGCAAGAAGAAAATCTCACATCAGGGCTATCCACAGAAGTATATCCTGATAGAGCAAGAAGAAAACCTCACATCAAGGCTATCTACAGAAGTATATCCTGATAGAGCAGGGATAAAACCCACTAAAAGGAGGAGCTTTTTAATCCTGGCTCGACATTCCACCTGAAAGAAGACAAACTTGATAAGACTCAGGTAGGAAGGACTTATTTTTCTGGTAAGATGCTTTCCTGTGAGAGATAGATCTGACCACAGACAACTGCTGCCTTGTAGGAAGGAAAAACCAAAACTAAAAGCAAGAGAGTCTGTACTGAACAAACGCATCCTGAAGATGGAAACACTGGACTGTATTGTGAAGTCATATTCAAAGAAGTAGAGTCCACATCTTGATTTCTCCTATAATCAATAAGTCATTAAATTGAACAAATGCTTTCTAAAGTTGGATACATGGACTGCAATGTAAAATCATGTACAAAGAAGTCCATTTCTTGATGTTACCCTTTAATTATCCTGTCAACCCAGTCCTCATTTACCCTCAACCATTTAGTATTATAACAGGTAAGAGGAAAAGAGGAAGACCCAGAAAGACACTGAGAAGAACATTGATCAGAGAGGCAAGAGCAGCAGGAATAGGCTTCCTCAATGAGATAGAGCTGCTTGCAGAGAACAGAGACAAATGGCGAGATTTGATAAATATCTTTAAAAGAATTGAAAACTGCTAGAATAAAAATTTAGATAAGAGAAGGAGTATCTTGGTCTACGCCCTATGGGCCGGCTACGGCTCAAAAGGTCAATAGATAGATAGATAGATTTAGTATTATGACCTTTAGTTTATCATGTTGTCTTTACGTTCCTTAAATATTCAACTTCTAATCTTCGACTCCTTTAGTATTTCTAATTTTATTTGAAGTCTCTCTTGATCTGCTTTATTTCTTGGCATTTCGTGCCAGAAGATGGCGTCGTTTCTTATGTATTTTTATATCTGGGGAGTTAGATCCAATGTCTAACCCTTTTACTCTGTGTCATAGAGAAGAGTGTGTGGGGGATGGAGGGAGGAGATGTCTAACAGCACTGAAAGTGATCTGGAACATATCCCAACGCAAAGACAGAGGTACAATACCCTTTTGATCTAGCAGAATCATCAAAAGTAGAAAAGACTGTTGTGGCCGAAATGTCTCTTTATAAAAAATATTGATCTTCACAGTTTTGCACGATTAAAGATTTGACAAAATCATTTCCTTTGTAATGACATCTTAAAAGAAATCATTTGTTTAGGTTGATACAAGTTTTCTTTATTGTGCATGTGTTTTTAATTGTAATTTTTTGGTACTCTCTCAGGGATCAGGGTGTCTAGTAATTTACAATCAACCTGATCAAAATTTGTTCGTGGGCTAGTTTTAACTTGTGAGCCATAGGAAGCCCACACCTGGTAACAAATAAAAAAAATTTACAATTAAAGAGAAATGAAGTGAAATCAAAAATAGTTTAAAAGAGTGAAATTTTTTTTAATTTTTAGGTTCCAGAAAGTTTTATGGAGTTGAAAACATTATCAGCACTAAAGGACATGAAAGCGGAAAGAGCAATGAATGATCTGACAAATGCTTTAACTAGCTACACTTCTGGAAGTAAAATGGAAGTTCCTAATGAGTTAAAACATGATGCGTTTAATCAAAAAGTGGAGGCCATATTAAAGGATCAAATGAAGCTTCACCTAGGTAATACAAGTTATCATTAACAGTTTTTTCTTTATTTTTCAGCCATTTCATATTCTTTCTTTCTGGCATTTACCGGATGATTGCTAAAGGAATTGATATTCTCTTCGCCATCCACCTCTTAAAAAGTTTACATTAAGTTGACATAGATGCATTGTGTTGATGTTTGCAGTAGAACTGGTATTTTTTCGTCCTTCGGCCAAACACATGCAACTTCAGCACAGCAATTTTGAGTACCACGATGCTTTCCTCCTTCGATCCATATCACTTGGCCAGACTAGACTGGTTGGTCTGTTTCTAGAGGCACACTTAGAAGTGGAGTAGGTTCTGGATGGTTCTGGTTCACCGATCCTTATGCTGCTGCGCATAGCTGACAGCTTCCAGCTCTGTTGCTGTCAGACGTCTTGCTTCCATCATTTCAATATCATTATGCTCTTTTCTTCTATTTCAGCTCTGAAGAGACCATCAATTAGTCTACAGTTGTTCAGCATAGCTAAAAATGAAGCATTTTTTAGGAGACTAGGTGATCTAGGGGTAAGATGCTGGCATCTGGAAAGAAGATCCTTCCTTCCTTCCTTCCTTCCTTCCTTCCTTCCTTCCTTCCTTCCTTCCTTCCTTCCTTCCTTCCTTCCTTCCTTCCTTCCTTCCTTCCTTCCTTCCTTCCTTCCTTCCTTCCTTCCTTCCTTCCTTCCTTCCTTCCTTCCTTCCTTCCTTCCTTCCTTCCTTCCTTCCTTCCTTCCTTCCTTCCTTCCTTCCTTCCTTCCTTCCTTCCTTCCTTCCTTCCTTCCTTCCTTCCTTCCTTCCTTCCTTCCTTCCTTCCTTCCTTCCTTCCTTCCTTCCTTCCTTCCTTCCTTCCTTCCTTCCTTCCTTCCTTCCTTCCTTCCTCCCTCCCTCCCTCCCTCCCTCCCTCCCTCCCTCCCTCCCTCCCTCCCTCCCTCCCTCCCTCCCTCCCTCCCTCCCTCCCTCCCTCCCTCCCTCCCTCTGTTTCTCTGTCTGTCTGTCTCTCTCTTTCTTTCTTACTCAAGTTCTGCTTCTCACCCTTTTGGCATTTTCACTCATTGTCATTTGATGTTGTTTTGGGGAGGCAAAGGCACCTCCCAGCTGCAGAGCTGGAAGTTGTCAGCGACCCACAGCTGATGGTTGCACCAGAATCGGTGAACCAACCATCCAGACCCTGCTCCACCTCTCCATGGTGCCTCCAGTAACAGACTAACCTGTCTAGTCTGGCCAAGCGAGTAGGGATTGATGAGGGATGACAGCCTGTACTCAAAAATGTATGTTGAAATCAGATGTGTTGGGCCCAAAGGCACTAATGTCACTGTTATACTGCAAACCACAGCACAACGCAGACACGCCCACTTAACATCCTTTAAAGGGTGGATGTGAAAAGGTGCATTCCTTTAGTCATTGGGTGAACACAAGCAAGCAGCAGCAATTGATGTTGTTGTAGTGTTTCTTTGATGGTGTCTGTCCATCTTACTTGGTGTCTGCCACTTGCTCTTCTCCCATCAGCTCTCCTAATATATGCTTTGGTAAGGAATCACGATACATCTAGATGACATGGACATACAACTAATATGTGACCTATACTGGGAGCAAACAGCAATAATAAAATATAACAAAGAGAACTCTACACCCATTGATATAAAAAGAGGAGTAAGACAGGGATGTATCCTAGCACCAAGCTTGTTTAATCTATAACTGAGCAAATCTTTAAAAACATCATAGAGATGTCAGGCCTACAAATTAATGGAAAGATAATCAATAACCTAAGATATACTGACGATACTGTACTACTAGCAGAAAATCATAAAGATCTACAACAATTACTTAATGAAATAAACATGACAAGCAAAAAATATGGACTAGATATGAATATCAAAAAGACTAAAACTATGATCATAAACAAAGAAAATACTCAAAACTCACAAATGGATATCAAAATTGAAGGAATAGACCTGGAGACAGTTCAGAATTACAACTAAATCGGACATACTATAACCAGTGATGGAAAATGTACAACTGAAATAAACAAAAGATAGGAATGGCAAAAAGTAATTTTAATGTCACGAAGAACATACTAACATCAAAACAAATAACAACAGGGCTAAAACTAAGAATAGCAAAATGTTGCATCTTCTCAATATTCCTATATGGTGCAGAAACATGGACATTAGACAAGAAAACAGAACAGAGAATTGAAGCCTTTGAAATGTGGATATATAGAAGAATAGGTAGAATTGGATGGAAGGAAAAGAAAACAAATGATGAAGTCTTAACTCTTTCAGTACGGAAGGCTTTTGTCAATGCAACGGAGGAGATTTCAGAGACAAAATTTTTGATGGACCTTATGGTCTTAAAACATCAATCTACATGTTTTATATTTATCTAACACATATTATATATGAATTTTTAGATAATTGAACAAGGAATCTGATTTCATCAATACCGAGATGATACAAAACATCCTGAAAGGGATAGAAGGCTTTTCGGAACTTGCAAAGGAGAAGATTCATGAATGGTTCTATTTTTTCTTTGCCTTCCGCTGCCTCATCACCACAGTGCAACATTGTGTGGTAAATGTCCTGGAATCTATCTCGATTGAAAGCATGGTGGATCCAAGGAATATACAATTCTGCTGATAGTGACCAATAGTCAGCAATAGAGGAAGCTTTGAACAAACCCATATATATCAGCACTGCCAAGAACTTGTCAAGTTCAGGTCTTGTGATGTCTTGCCACCTTGCAAACACAGAGCGCATGCGTGCAGGAGTGTTGATATCAGTTCTTTTCTTTGCATAAGAATTGATGCTAGATAACAAAGTTTCACAAACTTCATCATCAAACAATGACCCAAAAAAATCCAATGCAGAGGAAGAATCTGTGAGGTGCTCAAGACTAACTCCTGGCTTTCGCAGTGGATGAAAGCGAAAGTTATTTTCAGTGCTGCCAGTTGTAATTTCTGACCACTCAGACTCAGCTGGGATGATAGGTCTAGATGAGCTAGGCCTGGCAGTTGGGTTAGATGTGGCTTTCTTGGTAGTTTTATCACTTCCTCTGCCCCTACCTCTACCTGCAGCTGCTTTTGGTTTTTTTGGTTCTGAAGGAATGTATTCCTCATCACTGTCAATATTCAAAATGAGACTTTCATTTTCCTCTACTGAAAAATCAATAATATCTGGATCACTGTCATCACCATTGTTATTATCAACACTTACAGTGTCTGAACTATCATCAGAATCATCAAGAAAAATTAATTGACAAGCTTCATCAGCCGTCATCAACTGACTTTTAGCATTACAATCACTGCTACTGGAAGCCATTTCGATCAGCTGATTTTTGTTTACAATTTTTTTTACGATAAACACTAATTCCAAATGAAAAAATCACACGTTAGACTACGTCTTTCCACTTGAACCTCGTGGGGAAGAAGGAAGGAACTCTTCAGTGAAGGAATCTATATAAAATAGTCAATCTAAAATATAGGTATACAGTTTGTTGACGGTTTACACGAAACAAATTATGTTTGGCGCACTATACGGCTGATCGTACGCAATTGAAATGGATTTGGCGCACCATACGGCGGATCGTACAGAAAGAGTTAAAACAACTAAAAATAAAAAGAGAACTACTAAGCACAATTCAAACAAGACAAATGCGATTTTTGGGCCATGTTAAAAGACACAACAGCCTACTAAAAGTAATCCTGGAGGGGAAAATACAAGGTAAACATGACAGAAGCAGACCAAGACTAACATGTATGAGTAACATCAAAAGATGGACAAATTAGCCTATGACAACCTGCACCATCAAAGCAAGAAACAGAGCAGAATGGCGCTCCATGGTAGCCAACCTTCGTTGTGGAGACGGCACTCGATGATGATGATGAAGGAATCGCACAGCATTCTTTCTAGATAGGTAAACTAGTTTACTTGTTGTTTCTGTATGTAGCTTAGAAGATCACAGGTTTGAATTCCACTATAGACACTGGGCATTATTTGCTTCAGTGCCATGGTTTCTTCAAGGCTTTATCCTCTCCCAGTCTCTGGGTAGTGAGCTACAATGCCTAGTCCTCTCAGATAGCTTTGAAATACAGGAGGTCCTGTGTGCACTCTTCGCATGTTAAAGAACCCTCAGCAGTTAAAAGCTGAAATGAATAGACCAACATGGCTGCTGCGTGAGAAAATTTAAGCAATGAAAAATCTATGCATGGTGAAGACAGATGTGTCAGGTCAAAAGACACTTCTGTCGTGGCTTGCTGTAAACTAGTACACAACACGCCCACACTCATGCAATGCTGAAGAAGAAGTAGCATTTTGTTGGCTGGAGTAGCTAATGTCAGCCAGTAGTTGGATGTCATGAGAATGTCATCTCACATCACAGGTCTTTTATAGTTGCCTTTATATGTGCAGCAGGGATACATTAGACCGCCTGTGGGTGAGGCTTAATGTTGTAAAAAATGGAATTGTTTTATTTAACCAAAGAATGAAATTCCTTGAACAAGCCACATTTCTGCAGTTTATAGTAAGTGTGAAGATACTTACCATCATATGTTACAATTTATGGGCAGGGTGATCTCTCAACAGCCCAGGCCGGCATCCACACTAGGAGAAGGAAAACTCTTATTGCAAACTAAGAGCCAGTATACCAGAGTGTCAGCATGTCAGTCATGGCAAAAAAGGGGAAAAGTCAGGACACATGCATATACGAGTACCAACCATGCCACCAGCCCATATTTTGTCATGATGTTGTTCCTACCCCTCCATATACGAGTACCAACCATGCCACCAGCCCATATTTGTCATGATGTTGTTCCTACCACTCTATATACGAGTACCAACCATGTGGACCCCCACCCCCCCATATTTGTCATGATGTTGTTCCTACCCCTCCATATATGAGTACCAACCATGTGGACCCCCCCACCCCCCACCCCCCATATTTGTCATGATGTTGTTCCTACCCCTCCATATATGAGTACCAACCATGTGACCAGCCCATATTTGTCATAATGTTGTTCCTACCCCTCCATATATGAGTACCAACCATGTGACCAGCCCATATTTGTCATAATGTTGTTCCTACCCCTCCATATACGAGTACCAACCATGTGACCAGCCCATATTTGTCATGATGTTGTTCCTACCACTCCATCATGAAACAGGACAAAGAGAGTCAAGTTCGCATCATCAAAAGACTTGAACACTGAAGTAGAAGGAAATATGAAACATTTCATTATCATCATTATTATCAATCATTCAGCTTCACTTGGAAAACAGGATTTCAATAAACATAATATGTGATGAAATGTGTTAGACGAATGACAGGAAACAGTCTGAGAGACAAGATCAGAAATGAAGAACTAAGAAAAAAGCTAGGAATAGTCCCCGCCATAGAATATATAAGGAAACAACAGATAAAATGGTTTGGCCACGTGACAAGGCAGAAAGAACAAAACACAACACAACGAGCTTTCAACAAACATTGTGAGAACACCAGACCCAAGGGTCGACCACGAAAAAGATGGGTTGATGGAATATTAGAAGCACTAGGAAACATAACAGCAGCAGAGGCGAACAGAAGAGCAAACGACCGCAAATTATATCTCCCCTCGACGCTGAAAGGCAAATGAGGAAGGAAAGAAGAAGATAATATGTGAGTTTTTATTGAGGTGTGTTTTGACAGGATGAGAGCGCTAGTAGTGTAATGGTAACACTCTGACCTGCCTAGAGAGTAAAGATGGGTTCAAATGCAGATAGTACTCTCCAGTTGACTCAGCTGATAAAGATATGGGTACCTAACTCTGTTCTTTTATGTGTTCACCTGACGACTAAAGGAATAGGTACACATGTTTGTTTTTTTGCCCCTAAAAGGATGTTAAGTGGGGGGTGGTATTGTGTTTTGGTTTACAGCAAAGCTATTTTATATCCCCTTGTTTGCATACACCAGCTTTATATCTTCGATGAAGTCCCAAAAAACTGAATTTTGTGGGATTATCACTTTTTCATATTTTTCACACCAGCAATTGTGTGCTCAGCTGTCCTTCACCATACAGGAAGGTATTTCCAGACTTTAAGATGTACTCTCATTTTTTATTATTGAGAGTTTTGACATTTTTTTGTTTTTTCTTATCACTTTTGCCTGGGGGAGCAGCGATAGCTCAGTGGTTAGTGAACTGGACTACAAAGGACAAAGGGTAGGGTTCGATCCCAACCGACAGCTTCCGGGTTCACCCAACCTTAAATGGGTACCAGATTTTTTTCTGGGAAAGTAAAGCAGCACGAGTGTAATACCGACCACATTACCCCAAAAATCATGTGCTGAAGGTCTGTAAAATATAGGGTCACTAACACCATATTTCCCTATATGCCACTTGGCGTGACGGGGGTACTTAACTTTTTTTACTTTTACTTTTGCCTGGGCAGCCGCCATTTTTGGCCTATTCTTTTTGACATCCAACTGCCAAGGGTTCTTAAACATACATTAAATAGACACAGGACCTCCTTTTTTTTTGGTCGTTATCCGAGAAGGCTAGGCATCGGGTCACACTACCCAGGGACCAGGTAGGTGATTGTAAGGCCACAGCAAAACTATGTTATTTATGCCTTTCATCTAACTTCAATATAGAGTTTTTGAGTGTTGGCTTGCCTTCCATCTTGATCCCTGCTCACTTGGCCAGACTGGACTGGTTAGTCTGTTTCTAAGGGCATGGGAGAGAGGTGTATTAGGGTTGGGATAGTTCTGGTTCACCAGCCCTGGTGTGTACAATTAGCTGTGAGCCATAGACATCTGTCAGCCCTGGTGTGTACAATTAGCTGTGAGCCATAGACATCTGTCAGCCCTGGTGTGTACAATTAGCTGTGAGCCATAGACAGCTGTCAGCCCTGGTGTGTACAATTAGCTGTGAGCCATAGACATCTGTCAGCCCTGGTGTGTACAATTAGCTGTGAGCCATAGACAGCTGTCAGCCCTGGTGTGTACACAGTTGTCTGTGAGCCATAGACAGCTGTCAGCCCTGGTGTGTACAATTAGCTGTGAGCCATAGACATCTGTCAGCCCTGGTGTGTACAATTAGCTGTGAGCCATAGACATCTGTCAGCCCTGGTGTGTACAATTAGCTGTGAGCCATAGACATCTGTCAGCCCTGGTGTGTACAATTAGCTGTGAGCCATAGACATCTGTCAGCCCTGGTGTGTACAATTAGCTGTGAGCCATAGACATCTGTCAGCCCTGGTGTGTACAATTAGCTGTGAGCCATAGACAGCTGTCAGCCCTGGTGTGTACACAGTTGTCTGTGAGCCATAGACAGCTGTCAGCCCTGGTGTGTACAATTAGCTGTGAGCCATAGACATCTGTCAGCCCTGGTGTGTACAATTAGCTGTGAGCCATAGACATCTGTCAGCCCTGGTGTGTACAATTAGCTGTGAGCCATAGACATCTGTCAGCCCTGGTGTGTACAATTAGCTGTGAGCCATAGACATCTGTCAGCCCTGGTGTGTACAATTAGCTGTGAGCCATAGACATCTGTCAGCCCTGGTGTGTACAATTAGCTGTGAGCCATAGACAGCTGTCAGCCCTGGTGTGTACACAGTTGTCTGTGAGCCATAGACAGCTGTCAGCCCTGGTGTGTACAATTAGCTGTGAGCCATAGACAGCTAGCAGTCAGCGCTGGTGTATACAATTAGCTGTGAGCCATGGACAGCTAGCAGTCTGTGCTGGTGTGTACAATTAGCTGTGAGCCATAGACAGCTAGCAGTCAGCGCTGGTGTGTACAATTAGCTGTGAGCCATAGACAGCTAGCTGTCAGCCCTGATGTGTACAATTAGCTGTGAGCCATGGACAGCTGTCAACCCTGGTGTGTACAATTAGCTGTGAGCCATGGACAGCTAGCTGTCAGCCCTGGTGTGTACAATTAGCTGTGAGCCATAGACAGCTGTCAGCCCTGGTACTGAACTTGGCCAATGCAAGACACTTCATGGCTCACCAAGTTTGAGAAAAGTAATGACATCAAATCAAGAAAGAGCATTGCCCCCTCACCACCATATACTTTGGCCACATATGGTGTAATTGTGTATTTCTCTTCCTATAAAGTAATATATATATGCCATGGAACATAATCTTTTTTGCCCCCTCCAAAATTAGATAAACATCACCATGTACAACTTAACTCCCTTGAGTCATTCTTTATCTGGTAATTTATCCAGCTGCCTGCACATCCATTTTCTAACTGCTGCCACTGCATCTTTTAATTGTCAACACAAACTGATGACAACTAATGATAACGGTGTTAGTGACAAACCATGCTCCCCACTGGACATGGATCAAAGTCGGTGTTGATGCTGGTCACCTGCTGCACTGACTGTCGGCCTCCTCCCTGACAACCTTGCTGGAAGGATGGACTCGTGATTTGCGTCACTACATGACTGCTTCTTACTTGATGGCACAGCAGCTCAAAACTGGCCAGGAAACTAATGCTGAGCTTCCCCTTGTGATCTCCGTATAGTGGTACTTCGCGCTGTTTCACTGATGGACGGCCATGCAGACGTTCAGACCCCAGACTTCTCTGCAACCCTACTGTTCGTTCCTCACCATGATGATCATACCCACAAACACTGACGAAATGACTGACCAAAACTGTTCACTCATAAAATAGGACTGAGTTTATTCACAGTTCATCTGACCAGTAACACCACAAAGTAGACAAAACCAGCGACGTACTCAGCCGCTCCTAATAGTACCATAAGTTACCTTAAAAAACTCTTTTTTTAAATGAAGTGGCACACTGCCATGCAGCTGTTTTAATTTTGATTGCTCACTTTTATAAGAAATTTTGTTGTGATTCTGAAACTGTTTTTGTTTGTGTTTGTACTCCATTGGAAAACCTTTTAGAATAAAAAAAGCTAGTTTATTTTGTTTTATCTGTAGAGCTGAAATAATCATATTTCTAGTTTTTTTATTGCAAATTACTGTGGTAGTAGTCTCCGTCAATCATAGTTGACTATGGATTTTTCAATGCCCCTAGAAATGTTATTTTTTTCTTTTCTCTCCTTTCGTCGTGAATTCTCTTTTTCTGTGAATCTGTCTGCTTCTTGTTTAAGGTGGACCTTTAGAGTGTGTTTCCAAAGATTGCGTTCTGCAGTTATGTCTTCCCAGGCTGCAGGATTTATGTTCAGAGTTTTCATGTTGCGTTTACACACTTCTACAAAACAAAGCTCTGTACATCCCCTAGTTCTTTTACCATCTGCCACTTGTCCGTAGAGTATATAGTTTGGTATGCGGCCATCTTTCATACAGTGTACATGGCCAATCCAGCATAATCTATGTTGTTTGAGCAGCGTGTAGATATTCGGGAGGCCTGTGCAAGTCATGACCTCCACGTTTGTCACTTTATCCTTCCAGGTGATACCAAGAATATGGCGCAGACATCACTTATGGAATGCATTTAGCCTTCTCTCCTGCTTTACATAGGTTGTACAAGATTTGCTACCATACAGGAGGATACTAATTATATAGGCATTGTACACTGCAGCCTTTGTTTTAATTGACAGTTTGCTGTTTTGCCAGAAACGCCTAGAAAGACGGGCAAAGGTGGTAGCAGCTTTACCAATGCGGGTGTCAATTACTGTTATTGGCGAGAAAAAAGGTGAAAGATGACCTCTATTAACCTTTTACTGCCAGCCCTATAAATACTTCAGAGACTTTGATGCACAGATTTGAGTATAAAGTCCTCCATAACAAGATTGTACTTTGTTTTCTCACCTTCCTGTAACAATGTTTGCTTTGTCATGTATGAAATAGTTACCCTCATCAAATGTTTTGGTAGCACCTTCTGACATCACATTTTGGTAATCTCCTTTTGGTAATTTCCTTTGGGCAGCTACTTTTGGCATTTTCTTTTGGCAGCCCCCTTTTTCATCTAATTTTTGCAGCTACTTTTGACAAATACTTTTAGCAGCTCCTTTTGGCAGCTCCATCTGGTAATTTCCTGATGGTAGCTACTTTTTGCATCTTCTTTTGACAACTCCTTTTGGTAATTTCCTTTGGGGCAACTACTTTTGGCATCTTCTTTTGACAGTTCCTTATAGCAGCCCCTTTTTGTAATTTCCTTCTAGCAGCTACTTTTGGCATCTTCTTTTTTCAGCTCTTTTTGACAACTACTTTTGGCATCTTCTTTTTTCAGCTCCTTTTGACAACTACTTTTGGCATCTTCTTTTTTCAGCTCCTTTTGACAACTAATTTTGGCATCTTCTTTTTTCAGCTCCTTTTGACAACTAATTTTGGCATTTTCTTTTTTCAGCTCCTTTTGACAACTAATTTTGGCATCTTCTTTTTTCAGCTCCTTTTGACAACTAATTTTGGTAATTTCCTTTGGACAACTACTTTTGGCATTTTCTTTTTTCAGCTCCTTTTGACAACTAATTTTGGTAATTTCCTTTGGACAACTACTTTTGGCATTTTCTTTTTTCAGCTCCTTTTGACAACTAATTTTGGTAATTTCCTTTGGACAACTACTTTTGGCATCTTCTTTTTTCAGCTCCTTTTGACAACTAATTTTGGTAATTTCCTTTGGACAACTACTTTTGGCATCTTCTTTTTTCAGCTCCTTTTGACAACTAATTTTGGTAATTTCCTTTGGACAACTACTTTTGGCATCTTCTTTTGGCACCTCTCTTTGGTTATTTTGCATTTGTCAGCTTTGTACCTGTTGTGAAGTCTCTTCAGTTATAATCTTCTGTTTTATTTGTTTCAGGTTCCAGAAAGGGCACAGGAAGGAAGCTTCTAGCTCTTTTTGATACCTTAAATGTGAGTAATGGTCATATCAAAGAAACAATCATCACCATCATGCAGCATAAAAATAAACAGAACAAATCTGAAACAAGTGCAACCCGTCAAATACTTGGGCACAATAATAACATCAGACGGAAGATGCACCACAGATATGAAAAGCAGAATAGCTCAGGCCAAAACAGCATTTCAGAAAATGAAAAATATCTTATGCAACAAATCTATGTCGATAGAAGTGAGAAAGAGGTTGGTACTTTATATAGCCAGTTCTGACCTATGGAAGCGAACCATGGACAGTAAACAAACAAATGAAAAGACAATTAGAGGCCACAGAGATGGGATTTCTCAGAAGAATGTTGAAAGTTCCATGGACAACTAAAAAGACCAACAAGGAAATTCTAAAAGAGGCCAACACAAAAAGGGAGCTCCTAAAAACATCAGAAAGAAATAATCAACATTTTTAGGGCACATCATGAGAAGAGGAAAGTTGGAATACTTGGATACAACTGGCAAATTAAAGGGAAAGCAATATCATGGATAGCAAAGAGAGAAAATTCTAGATAGCGTGGTGTAAAGCATGGAAAACAGTCAACAACAGAATTAATACGATGCACTGTGAATGGAAGATTGTGGAAGGACATGATTGCCTACACATGCCAGTATGGCACATGATGAAACGTGAGTAGTTTCATCATGATGATGATTTCAAGTCTTGAAGAGGAAAATGGTCTCAAATAAAATCTTGGACCAGGATTGTGTCAGGCTGCAACTACATGATCTAACAGCATGCACTTAGAAATAGAAAGAAAACAAAATACATTAATATCACTATGACAAGCAGATTAGAAATGTTTGTTCTTCCTCTTCTTCATTTCTCTTTCTCACTGATACCTAAAAGGTGTTGTGGTTTATATCTTTTGTCGTTCTTGAGCTGCTAGAACTATCTGAATTAGTGATTTTCATTTGTTGTTACAAATCTTTGTCACTGCATCTATCCATCTTCTTCTGGGTCTTCCTCTTGGTCTTTTTCCATGCATTCTCAAGAAGAACACCTTTGATGGTGATTGATAAGGATTCATAGAAATTGTTGTTGTACTCTATCCTCTGATTGACCATGTTTAGCATAAAACTTTCAAACACATTTTTACAGCTATGGTTTTTCATTCTGTAACTTTTGTTGGTCTTTGGGGCACTGTTGGTGACATCTTTACAATTTTCCTCCAGCCTTAACTATTAAGAGCTGCTTTCTGAGATTTGTCATACATTCTCTGATGTTGTCTTCCCACTGCTTTCTTTGTCTGCTTTGTTATTTTTTGCCTGATACTGTGCCCTGCCATATGATCTTTGCTGTCTTGTAACATATCTGTGCCATTTTAATTGTAATTCCTTTGTTGTTAACATTAAGTCTTTAACTATTCTTATCACTGTGGATTGTTGGATTTTGTGGCACACTTGCTCATTGATGATGTGATCTACATGTATATAAGACATGTGCAAGGTCTTTCTATGTCATATCCAGAGCCTATATTCTACTTTCAAGACCAGCAATGAGATGAGTGTCAATATTTTTGTAGGCACATAGAAATATAGATGTCACTACTGTTCATAATAATCTGACCTTTGTTCTTAGTAAGATGGTTTTGCTTTTCAACATGCTGTTCAGCTTTGTGAGTCCTAATATTGCCTGTGTATTTTTAACTAAAAGTTCTGATTTTGAACCTTTGTTATTGACAGTGGATTCCAGATGTTTGAATTTGTTGACTGCTTGAAATGGCTCTCTATTGCAATTGCCCTGGCTCTTGTTTGTCACCAGTTTAGTTTTGTCAGCATTGATCTCCTTCCCATATACTCTTGATGTCTGTCTTATTTATCAAGACACCTGACTAGGTCTTTGAGCTCTGATGATACATCTCTTCTTACGCCATCTATATCATCTGCAGACATAACTGTTGGTAATCATTCTATCTCCATTTTTTTACAGCTCTCAGGTCTTCTTCAAGGACATCTATTATAATTATTTCAAGAAATATATTAAACAATGTTGGGATAGCAAGCATCCCTGTCTTGCTCTCACAGCCAATCAAAAACTATTTTCCCAATATATTCATTCACAAGCACAGATCTCCTGGTATGTCCATACAGTTTATTTGATGACATTGATTATTTGATCATTGATGTTCATTGTTACCCAAAGCACTGTTTCATGTCAAATGTTTTTTTTTAAGTCAATGAACACGTGTTTCGGGTCTTGCTGAACTATACTCTGCATCAAAAATACAAATTGGCTTCAAATAAAATGGTTCAGTCAAATGAAAATTGAGACTAACCAGCTGGCACTATGTGCCATCCCACAACCAGGGCTTAAAACTAGAGGAAGATCAAGAATGAGATAAATAGGTAATATTGGAGAGATGGACAGAATAATAACTGTAATGTTACACACCTGATACAGAATTGAGAAAACTGCAGCTCCCCCATAATCAATAGCCTAATTGGGAAAACCACTATCAATAGCCTAATTGGGAAAACCACTATCAATAGCCTAATATATGAAAACCACTATCAATAGCCTAATTGGGAAAACCACTCGACTGGGCTACTGACATTCAGACAACCTGTGTTTGATTCCCAATGGAAGCGGGTGTGAGTTTGAAAAAAAGTGGTTAGAAAAAAAATACCCCCCACGGTCAACTCAACCGCAGAAATGGGTACCAGGGTAGTATTCTGGGATGGTGAGGAATGCCTCCTCACATCGTGAGTTTCTATGCTTGAAGCGACACTATCCAGAAGTCTCAGAACACTTCTAGATAGGTGGGCACATATGGGTGAAAACTTGTGTGCTAAGACGCAGATTCAAGTCTCGTACTTGACCTTTACGTCACTGTTTATGTGGATAGGAAAAGGTAAAATGGAGGGATGGATGGAACAACAAGGAAATGGTGTAAATCATTTTGGTTTGGAGTTTCTGTATTCTGTTGCTGATTTGAGACCTTTTATCTTTGTGTGTGCATGTCTGTGTTAGTCGCCTCTAGTGACTCGAGCAGATGGTGCTCGTAAACCTGGGAGGGCAGAATTCCCCCTACAGAAAAGACAATCTGCTGCCTTGCAGGAAGATTGGGGACAATCAAAGACTAAGGAAAGCAAACCTAAACAAAATGCTGGCTGAAATCGGATGCACTGGGCCACTGGCGCAGAACACAGTGCAATGTTTTAACAGGTATTCAAGCAGAGTGGATCTAACACTCTAATTGACTTTAATTATGATGTCAATTCACTTAAACAGACAGCTGTCTTCATGTGAGAGTCTGGAATCCTACTCTGATTGAGTCCTGATCGTAGAGAGAGAGAGAGAGAGAGACCTTTTGATCGTGTTAATTTAATCTGACGCCCTGATGGGGATAGGAGTGGCACCATGATCTAAGATGAGTCAAGTCATGATCAGTACTTATTTTTGCTTATCTTATGTAATGTTAGGATGATCATCATCACTGCACTTCACACACATGCATAGGTGCTTAGATCTTCTCCTCAAAATAAGGAGAACACTAAGGAGTTGCTATAGCTCAGTGGTTTGTGAACTGGACTACAAATGACAAGAGGTCAGGTTAGATCCTGATCGATGGCTTCTGAGTTTACCCAGCCTTAAATGGGTACCTGATTATTTTCTGGGAAAGTAAAATGGCACGGGCGTAATACCAACCACATTACCCCAAAAATCATGTGCTGAAGAGCTATAAAAATTATGGTCACTAACACTGTACTTCTTATACACCACGTGGCGTGAGCGGGGGCTCTTTACTTTTAAGGAGAACACTGACCTACATACACAAACTCCATTGCTTGGCCTGGAATCCATAAATTGTACAGATGCTTTACTAGATAGAGTTTACTGCATAAAACCTAACTTAAGAGTAACTTCGTCTATTGTGTTACACTGTTGTATGGTGTCAGATCCACAGAACATTAGAGCTGGCTCATGACAGTTTGCTTGTGTATCCTGATATTGCCCTAAAGCTGCACTGTAGCTGACAAATTTTGTTCTCGGCTGACTACAGTCTTGAGTTTATTCCCTATGTGATCAAGACTTGTTATTTAGAAAGTCTCCCAGAATCTAACACTCATTTTTGGTATGTCTTACATTCACATTTGTATTCACAATCTTTACATTCACATTTTTATTCACAGTCTTTACATTCACTTTTAAATGGCATTCTGTTTGAAGGCTGTATGGGGTGGATGGACAACCTGGAGCAGATGTTCGTCACCTTGTGGGATGGGTGGCTTCACCATTAGAAGACGGACCTGTCAAACATTACCTTCTAATCCCTGTGAGGGCCCAAACTTTGATGTTACAACATGCAACGTTGGTATCACATGCCAAGGTGAGGAAATGGTGTTTTCTAAATATGAGAATAGAAATTGCTGTACCAAAGTATGTGGTTTTTTTTTTTTTTTATATTGTTTTCCTCTCTGAAAAGACAACACATTAGTTTTCAGGTTGGGAGCAACACACAACAGAAGAGCTATACAGAGAGGCTAAGACCAAAATACAAATTAAATGCGGAACAAACTGGAAGCTAAAGATACCAATAAAAAAACGAGAATGACCTCATACACCTGCTGTCAAAGGCTAGCCCAGACCATCATTTTCTGCTTCAGAATAGACCATTGCAGAATCCTGAGACACCTATCGTGGTTTGTTTCTTCTTCTTCTTCTTCTTCTTCTTCTTCCCTTCCTCATCTGCCTTTCAGCGTCGAGGGGAGATATAATTTGTGGTCTTTTGCTCTTCTGTTCACCTCTGCTGCTGTTATGTTTCCTAGTGCTTCTAATATTCCATAGACCCATCTTTTTCGTGGTCGACCCTTGGGTCTGGTGTTCTCACAACGTTTGTTGAAGGCTCGTTGTGTTTTGTTCTTTCTACCTTGTCACGTGGCTGAACCATTTTATCTGTTGTTTCCTTATATATTCTATGGCAGGGGCTATTCCTAGCTTTTTTCTCAGTTCTTCATTTCTGATCTTATCGCTCAGACTGTTTCCTGTCATTCATCTAACACATTTCATCTCTGTAGAGGTTATTTTTCTTATTGTTCTTGCATCTAAAGTCCAGGTCTGGCATTGGTAGCACAACGTTGGGATGAAGATTGTATTGTATAGTGCTTGTTTTGCCTCCAGAGTTATTTCCTTGTTGGACAATAGTGGTGATAACTGTCCGATGATTTGACAAGCCTTGTTGCATCTTGGTTTGTTTGATTTGTTTTGTGTTTGCCAGTTTTATATCTCAAGAGAAATCCAGGGGAATGAATTTTTCATGAATATCGCTTTTTTTTTCAATTTTTTTTTTTTTTTACACCTGCAGCCTTGTGCCCAGGTGTTTCCCCACCATAAAGGCAGATATTATCCGACTTCAGAGGTACTCTAAAATTTGTATCGTTGAGAGTTTTATCATTTTGGTTTTTCCGCTCTTAATTTTGCACAGGAAGTGCCCATATTTGGCCTACTTTTTTTCAATTTTCAACTGCCAAGGGTACTTTAACGTGCTCAGAATAAACACAGAAACTCCTGTTTTTCACCGTTTTTTTTTCACAGAACTTAAAAATACCTGCAGATACTACTACATGGCGTTGGGCCAAAGGGCATCAGCTCAAATGTCGCTGGATCCATAAAAACAACACTTTTTTAAGAGGGCTTGACATTGGGTCTCACTACTCAGAGGTCAGGGGAGGGCAAAGCCATGAGTTTTTATTCTTTAAAGTCTAGAGAGACTCCATCTGCAGGCAATGACTGGAATCACTATCTATTGACCTTTCGAGCCGTAGCTGGCCCATAGGGCGTAGACCAAGATACTCCTTCTCTTATCTGAATTTTTGTTCTAGCAGTTTTAAATTCTTTTAAAGATATTTTATCAAATCTCGCCATTTGTCTCTGTTCTGTGCAAGCAGCTCTCTATCATTGAGGGAGCCGAATCCTGCTGTTCTTGCCTCTCTCATCAATGTTCTTCTCAGTGTTTCTCTGGGTCTTCCTCTTTTTCTCTTACCTGTTGTTTCCCATATGAGGGCTTGCTTTGCTATTCGGTTATTATCTCTTCTCATCACATGTCCAACATATCTATCGTCCTTTCGAGCCGAAGACGGCACATAGGGCAAAACCACAATTTAAAAAAACAGAAACCTTGCGTGCCAAAATGGCACATATTGCAGAGATCGCTGCTTCCAAAACTTATGGCTCTGTTTCCATAACAATACTTTTTACAATGACAGCTTGTCAATGTTAATGAGGGTGACCTATTGACTTATTGACTATAAACTAAGCTAAGATATTCAAAACTGTCAACTCTTTCAGATATTTGGCTTCAATTATACAAGAGCGATTCAAACCACACCACAGATGGGGAACATTTTATAATGATGTAAAACAAGAAGTCTGATGTGCACTCTTCATGACTTTACCCTTCTCTAGTCTCTGGGTAGTGAAGTCCTCTCAGATAATGATGTAAAACAACAATTCTGATGTGCACTCTTCATGACTTTACCCTTCTCTAGTCTCTGGGTAGTGAAGTCTTCTCAGATAATGATGTAAAACAAGAAGTCTGATGTGCACTCTTCATGACTTTACCCTTCTCTAGTCTCTGGGTAGTGAAGTCCTCTCAGATAACGATGTAAAACAACAAGTCTGATGTGCACTCTTCATGACTTTACCCTTCTCTAGTCTCTGGATAGTGAAGTCCTCTCAGATAATGATGTAAAACAACACGTCTGATGTGCACTCTTCATGACTTTACCCTTCTCTAGTCTCTGGGTAGTGAAGTCCTCTCAGATAATGATGTAAAACAACACGTCTGATGTGCACTCTTCATGACTTTACCCTTCTCTAGTCTGGATAGTGAAGTCCTCTCAGATAATGATGTAAAACAACAAGTCTGATGTGCACTCTGCGCATGTTAAAGAACCATTAGTAGTTTAAAATCGAAAAGAGTAGCCTAAAAATTGCCACTATCTATCTATCTATTGACCTTTCGAGCTGTGGCCATAGGGCATAGACCCAGATACTCTTCCTCTTTTTTCTAAATTTTCTTTCTAGCAGTCTCAATCCTTGCAAAAATCTTTTATGAAATCTCACAATTTGTCTCTGTTCTGTGCAAGCAGCTCAATTTCATTGAGGGGGCGGATTCCTGCTGCTTTTGCCTCTCCGATCAATGTTCTTCTGTGTCTTTCTGGGTTGGCCTCTTTTTTCTCCTACCTGTTGTTTCCCACATGAGGGCTTGCTTTGCTATTCGGTTATTGTCTCTTCTCATCACATGTCCAATATATGTCCAACGTCTTTTCTTGGAAAAAAAAAGGGTTAAATTAGAAATCTACTCATGCAGAAAACATAAATGTTCGACCGCAAGGCACAGGTCTCATAGTTTTGCCATAAACTAGCAACATAATACAACCACTCCCTCTTAATGGACGAACACTAGCATATTCTAATATTCCTCAGCTCGATTCACTGATTGGGGAGTGTGGGGTCCATGTTCTGTGACTTGTGGAGATGGAGTCAGAGCCCGCAGTCGTGTGTGTGTGACAGGGGACAAGGGCCTAAAATGTAATGGGATGTCCTCTTTGCTGGAGAGATGTGAAGCTGGCAAATGTGAAGAAGTAAGTTCTTAGTATCTCATATTGGCATTAACACAATTATGATGTACTTAACAATGATGGTTTGTGCACATCAGATAGACTGTAGGTGCTCAGGCATTCCCAATTAATGATCAGATAGACTGTAGGTGCTCAGACATTCCCAATTAATTATCAGATAGACTGTAGGTGATCAGACATTCCCAATTAATGATCAGATAGACTGTAGGTGCTCAGGCATTCCCAATTAATGATCAGATAGACTGTAGGTGCTCAGACATTCCCAATTAATGATCAGATAGACTGTAGGTGCTCAGGCATTCTTAATTAATGATCAGATAGACTGTAGGTGCTCAGGCATTCCCAATTAATGATCAGATAGACTGTAGGTGCTCAGACATTCCCAATTAATGATCAGATAGACTGTAGGTGCTCAGGCATTCTTAATTAATGATCAGATAGACTGTAGGTGCTCAGACATTCCCAATTAATGATCAGATAGACTGTAGGTGCTCAGAAATTCCTAATTAATGATGAGATATACTGTAGGTTCTCAGACATTCCTAATTAATTATAAGATAGACTGTAGGTGATTAGACATTCATAATTAATGATGAGATAGACTGTAGATGATTAGATAGTCCTAATTAATGATGAGATAGACTGTAGGTCCTCAGACAGTCCTAATTAATGATGAAATAGACTGTAGGTCCTCAGACAGTCCTAATTAATGATGAGATAGACTAGGTTTAGAGAGTCCTACTTAATGATGAGATAGACTGTAGGTCCTCAGACATTCCTAATTAATGATGAGATAGACTAGGTGATTAGAGAGTCCTACTTAATGATGAGATAGATTGTAGGTCCTCAGACAGTCCTAATTAATGATGAGATAGACTAGGTGATTAGAGAGTCCTACTTAATGATGAGATAGACTGTAGGTCCTCAGACATTCCTAATTAATGATGAGATAGACTAGGTGATTAGAGAGTCCTACTTAATGATGAGATAGACTGTAGGTCCTCAGACATTCCTAATTAATGATGAGATAGACTAGGTGATTAGACAGTCCTACTTAATGATGAGATAGATTGTAGGTCCTCAGACAGTCCTAATTAATGATGAGATAGACTAGGTGACTAGATAGTCCTACTTAATGATGAGATAGACTGTAGGTCATTCTATCTATCTATTGTCCTTTCGAGCTGAAGACGGCACATAGGGCAGAACCACAATCTCAAAAACAGAAACCAAAATGGCACATATTGCAGAAATCACTGCTCTAAAATCTATGGCACTGTTTCCATAACAATACTTTTTACAATGACAGCTTTTCAAGCCATTGATCAAGCTCCTTAGTCGCCTCTTATGACATGCCTGGAAGGTCACAGTTTAACTATTCTTTACTTCCCTCATAATGAGATCCCGGTAACACACAGGAAGGTCATTAAGTTTTGTTTTAGGATATAATTTAGTCTCATTAGTTTTTTTTCTTTTTCCCCGAACTTGTTTGATGTATTAGTTTAGTCCACAGATCATCTGCATTGCACAATGGACAACTTTCAAATATCAGATACTATCCTGAGCATGTTCACCAACATGAAGCACACCTCCCACACACCAGTGAAAGCACTGAAGATGTATTGCCAAATGTTTCCTGTCGAAGTGTATCCTAACCAATTCTCCTTTCTCTCTGTTTGGGGGAGCATAAGTGCTGCGACCTGCAATCACAACAGCAGGGTCGGCATACCATGAGCTTATAACCGTGTTCTGACTGTTCTTGGTATATGACACGACACCGCACATTCAAGAATCAACAAACTTTGCGTGTTAAAATCAGTCCTCATTTATTATATTACATATATGTATATAGATACTATCAGACTGTCCTTCCTAGCGTCTCTGTTCTGTAGATACTTGTTCGATCTAATAAGTCTTGGCCGCTGGAGTACTTCGACTACCGTCGGTGTTGTACCTCAGCCATTCGTATAGTGGATATTCTATCTGTCTCTCTATATCTAGCTCTCTTTCGTCTGTGTCTTCTGTATCTAACGTTCTCCAATGGCTATCTCGATGTGTATCTCTAGTTCTACGTCTCTTCTCTAAGTTGAAGTTCTTCTGTGACTATCTCAATTCCTATCGGTCGCTAGTACGTGGCTATCTCTGTGGGTTCCTAGTCGAGATGTCAAAAATGGAAGTCTGTCTCCTCAAGTCTGCCCTCTAACTTTTATACGGTTTTGACTGACCGTGAACCTTTTTTTCCCGCCAACTATTCTTTATCCAGATAAAAGTGACATTTGGCTCTACTTCTTTCTGCATTCTAAGTGACCTTCCCTGGCCATCTGTCACTCTTTGTGACTAGCCTCTTATTTCGTGCATTCCACATTCCTTACCGACAGCTAAAGTAAGTTTACGACCAGTGGTCAGTCATGGTGGTCGTGACTAGCGTTTAGTTTCTAGTTCTACATTCCTCACCGACAGCTAAAGTAAGTTTACGACCAGTGGTCATTCCCCAGCCATCTGGCACCTTTAGTTTATGTCAGTCAGTGCGGTTAGTCATCCCTATGCTAAATTTGTCTAGTCCTGTTTAATTATGATCTAAATATGTATGTGCTATCATTCACGGTTACAAGCTAACCAAAACCTAGCAGTTCTACCTCCCCTGGTAACAGCCTGTGTCAAGACAAGCTGTGTAACAAAAGCTAGGATCAGCATGTTCCCTGTAGTGGTGGCTGTTACTGATAAAGAAGACCTAGTATTGCAGTACCTCTGGGCTGGACTAGTAGTTTCCCATCATAGCCTGGGATAGTTGAACTCCACCTTCTCCAGTAAGAGCCAGGAATGTCAAGAAAGCCATTACGACCCACCACACTCAATGAGTAAAAGGGCACCCTGCCTGCATTAACTTGTGGCATCAACAACAACAACTCTTTGTTTAATTTGGAGGCAAAGACACCTGACAGCAACAGAGCTGGAAGTTACCAGCAACCCACAGTTGATGGCTTGTGCCAGGATCAGTGAACCAGAACCATCCAGACCTTACCTCTCCGTGGTGCCTCCAGAAACAGACTAACCTGTCAAGTCTGACCAAGCGAGCAGTGATCGAAGAGGGAAGACAACCCAGTACTAAAAAAAAAACATGCTGAAGTCGGATGTGTTGGGCCGAAAGGTGCAAATATCACAGTTTTACTGCAAACCACAACACAATATACTCATGCCCCATAACGTCAATTTAAGGGCGGATGGTGAAGAGGTGTATTCCTTTAGTTATCAGGCGAACGCAAGCAAACTGTTTAATTTCTGTCTTTTCTAGGTCTACTATTTTGAATTGGTGCACACATTATATGATATCAAATCAAATAAATCAACAAAACAGAAGTTATGAATATCACAAAAGAGAAACAGAATATCAATATAACAATAAATGTTACCAATGTTAGATGATACCAATAATGGTAAACTAAAACAAGTAGAGGAATTCAAATACTTAGGAAGTCTAGTGACAAACAACAATCCACAAACAGTAGAAATAGACTCAAGATGCACCAAAGCTTGTCAAATCATTGGACAACTACCATGACTATTGTCCAACAAGGAAATAACTCTAGAGGCAAAACGGGCACACTACAATACAATCTTCATCCCAATGTTGTGCTACCAATGCCAGACATGGACCCTAGATGCAAGAACAATAAGAAAAATAACATCTACTGAGATGAAATGTGTTAGACGAATGACAGGAAACAGTCTGAGAGATAAGGTCAAAAATGAAGAACTGAGAAAAAAGCTAGGAATAAATCAAATCATAGAATATATAAAGAAACAACAGATAAAATGGTTTGGACACGTGACAAGGCAGAAAGATCAAAACACAACACAACGTGCCCTCAATAAACGTTACGAGAACACCAGACCCAGGGGTCGACCTCGAAAAAGATGGATTGATGGAATATTAGAACCACTAGGAAATATAACAACAGCAGAGGTGAACAGAAGAGCAAAAGACAGCAAATTATATCTCCCCTTGACGCTGAAAGGCAAATGAGGAAGGAAAGGAGAAGAAGATTATATGATAAATAAAACATCTCTTTCTCTCTGCTTTAAAGCCTGCTACAGAACCAACCTCATCTTTCAAATCACGTGCTCGTGCAGGTGGAACCGAACAAGGTCAAACTAGTTACTACCTACTTCAGAATCTAGCAAGCTTCCTACAGAGCCAGCATATCCGTCCACCTCATGGGAGGACTAAAGGTCCTGCACCTCCTGTTGCCAGTTTGAAGATCCCAGAACCGCCACTTCTTCCACCTCTTAAATACAAAGGTATATCTTTTCTCTGTGAACATTTACTGTTGCCACTTTCTACCACAGTGTTCCTATCTTTTTTCTACACACACTAATATTCATATCTTGCTTATGTATTTCAGTTTAAATTTCATTTTGTTTAAATTCCACGCTTTCTTTCTTTCATTCATTCTTTCTTTCTTTTTTTTTCTTTCTTTCTTTCTTTCTTTCTTTCTTTCTTTCTTTCTTTCTTTCTTTCTTTCTTTCTTTCTTTCTTTCTTTCTTTCTTTCTTTCTTTCTTTCTTTCTTTCTTTCATTTCCTTCCTTCCCTCCTTCCTTCCCTCCTTCCTTCCTTCCCCCCTCCCTTATTTGTTAAGACCTCAGTGGTGTTGTAGGTTACCTGTGCACTTAACTGTTGACCTTGAGGTTTGGGGCTCAAATACAAGTTGAAGAAAAAAATTTGTCCTGTTTATTTTTATACTGCATGATGGTGATGATTGTTTCTTCGATATGACCATTACTTCTGATTTCTTACTATTCAGGAGCCGCGATAGCTCAGTGGTTAGTGAACTGGACTACAAAGGACAAGGGGTAGGGTTCGATCCCAACCGATGGCTTCCTGGTTCACACAGCCTTAAATGGGTACCAGATTTTTTTCTGGGAAAGTAAAGCAGCACGGGCGTAATACCGACCACATTACCCCAAAAATCATGTGCTGAAGGTCTGTAAAATATAGGGTCACTAACACCATATTTCCCTATACGCCACTTGGCGTGACAGGGGTACTTTACTTTTTTACTTACTCTTACTATTCAGACTGAGACCTTTTGTATATAGATATATATGTTTGAGCCACGCCTAGTAAGTTACCTTCTATAATAAGTATTCAGTTATTGTTATGATTGTCTTTGTCCTTAGGTTCAGATATTAATGTTGTGAGGAATGCACTGTGATAAACTATAGACCAGACGTTAAGTGAATGCACAAAGCAGATATCTTAATGCCTTTTATGGCAATTCTAGAAAGTAACAGACTTGTGCTCATTGAGATGCTTGATATGGATGGATGATTTAGCAGCACTGCTGAACATCCCAAGCCTTTTTCTTGTTCTGTTGAAGAGCTTTAACCATTCCATGTCCTTGGCTGTTGTGTAATTCTCATAACAAACGGTAGTAACCTGACGTCACACCATGTTATAATGATTCCAGCATTGACCTGCGGAGAGTTTACTGCTCAGCAGTGTAGTCTCCCCTTTGTAAATGGAAAATAAGTATGACCCAAAACTCAGTAGCCATTCGCAGATCTTCTCTGAGTTATGCCTGTGAGTGTTCCATCTAATCGTGACACATGATTTTGGAATGTCAATTAAGGACTTGAATGACATATTGTTTAAGGCACGATGAATAATAGACCTGGGTGTGATAGCTTCCTTCAAGCAAAGGAACTTTACAGGCTCAAGACAAATTAATTGCTCTTTCTAGTGTCCACCACAACCTCTTTAATGGAAGGAAAGACTGCAAGGACCACTCCCACCTCATTAAGTTGAAGCTTAGTACAATATAGTCACTAACACTTTATTATCCAATGACAGTTGCTAGATGACCACCTTTACCTTTAAGTTTATTTCAATTTTCATAATTTTATGATCTGTTTGTGTAATTTTCATAGTTGTAAGAAAGTAGTAATAATAAATAATGGCCTTTGCCGATCGATATAGGAGGCCAACTGATGTACAAATGGCAAAATGCTAATCTATGTGAAATTTTGAAGCTCTCACTTTTAGTCATATATGAAATTATTTAGTTGCATAAAAAATATATATTTTAAGTTAACACGAAAGTTAAATCATGACATTTATAGATCCCAATATTTTATTGTATAGGCACTAATATAATATCTTGGTAGTAATATAGATCAAGAAGGTGAAGCAAAGAAAGAGATCAAAAGCAGGATACCAAAAGCAGCAGCAAATTTAAAAACCTGAACAAAATATGGAAATAAAAAATACTAAGCAAGGAAACTGGGAGACGCGATAGCTCAGTGGTTAGTGAACTGGACTACAAAGGACAAGGGGTAGGGTTCGATCCCAACCGATGGCTTCCGGGTTCACACAGCCTTAAATGGGTACCGGATTTTTTTCTAGGAAAGTAAAGCAGCACGGGCGTAATACCGACCACATTACCCCAAAAATCATGTGCTGAAGGTCTGTAAAATATAGGGTCACCAACACCATATTTCACTATACGCCACTTGGCGTGACGGGGGTACTTTACTTTTTTACTTTTTTAAGCAAGAAAACTAAACTTAGAATATTCAACTCAAACGTATTATCAACCCTTATCTACACATGTGGAAGCTGGAAAATAACAAAAGAGATTGAGAGAAAGCTAAACGCTTTTGCAAACAAATGCCTAAGAAGGATACTCTGTGTACAGTGGAATGAATTCAAGACTAATATAAAGATGAAAGAAATGGCAGTGCAACCAACAATCACGTCTACAATTTGGAAGAGAAGATGGACTTATGTCAGGCATGTGTTGAGAAGAGAGAACAAGTGAATTTCAAAATAGTCTCTTCTATGGAAAACATCTGGATACAGGAGAAAAGGAAGACCTAGAGAGACATTGAAGAGAGTACATAAGAGAAGCAAAGTAGGCAGGCATAGACTCATTAGTTAATATTGATCATCTCGACTAGAATAAAAGATGGATAGCGAAAAGCATGGTGAGCCCTATGTGACATCTAGCCATGCTGGAGGATCAAGATCAAGACTCTAATCACATGCAAGTGAAATTTAAATATACAGGCATAATAAAAGTACACAAATCACAACAACAACAAAACAGTCCATGTAAAAGTTTCAAATTTTGACTTTTACTCCAAGAAATATTTTTGTTATAGTAATAAATCTGTTTTTAATGGTTAAAGTAAGTGTGTCTGACCAAGCTAGTAGGGATCATAGGGGAAGGCAACCCAGTACTAAAAAAGAATGCTTCGCTAAAGTTGGATGCATTGGGCCTAAAGGCACAAATAAATCACAACACAACTCATCTACGTTCATTTATCGTTCTTTTAAGAATAAATACTGAAGATGTCTATTTCTTTAGTAAAAAGTAAAGTGCCCCCATCACGCCAAGTGGCGTATATGTAATATGGTGTTAGTGACCATATATTTTACAGAGCTTCGGCACATGATTTTTGGGGTAATGTGGTCGGTATTACGCCCGTGCCACTCTACTTTCCCAGAAAAAATTCCGGTACCCATTAAAGGCTGGGTGAACCCGGAAGTCGTCGGTTGGGATCGAACCCTACCTCTTGTCCTTTGTAGTCCAGTTCACTGACTACTAAGCTATCGCGGCTCCCCTATTTCTTTAGTAGTCATTGATTAAATGCTAGAAACTACTGGGGAATATGGAGGAGGAGGAGGGGGTCTCAGCATTTAGGAGTTGCCTGTTAGGCAGGGAAGTGGAGTAGAGAAAACAATGTGTGAGGCCTGTGTGACATCATGATAATAAGAATTATGAACTGGTTTTTCTTCCTTTTAGGACGACTGTCCTCACCCTTGCAGCCATACATCTGGGGACAATGGGGCAACTTCTCACAGTGTTCCATCAACTGTGGAACTGGTTACCGAGTGAGACGACGGCTGTGCATTGACAACTCATGGGTTTATATTGTGAAGGTTGCTGTCAAGTGGTGTGGCCGAGGAGTCGAGAACCAAAGTGTTGAATGTGTTGGACCTTGCATCAAATCGGGTTTGCTGTTACCTTGCTGTGCTCATGATTTAGAAAATTATTAATTCTAACATATGTGGTATCTGTGATAAAGTGTTTGTGAAAACAAAGAATATGTGAAGCTTTGTGGTTGTATTTAGAACCATTATCATTGTACTCGGGTAATGCCAATTAGTAAAAAGACTCTTAATGATAAAATGAGAGTACTTCTAAAGCCAGAGAATATCTGCCTGTATGACCAGGGACACTGGTGTGAAACTTGAAAAAAAGTGATATTTGAACAAACATTTTTTTCTTTTGGGATTTCCATAGATATAGTTGGTGGTTGCAAACAAACAAAACAGCGTTTTCCTGATTGCACAGGAATATCACAGCACAGCGCATAAATTCATTCAAGTATGGTACCAGAGGGCATCAGTAGCATATTGGTAGCTCACTGGCTTGGTGCATGGGTCAGTTGCAGCTTGGTGGTCTTCAATCAAACAATCAGGTTACATGTCCTTGCAGAATGTTGTACTCATTGTCTGAAAGTATCTCTGTCTCTGGCCAGAATTATCACAGAATGTTGTACTCATTGTCTGAAAGTATCTCTGTCTCTGGCTAGAATTATCACAGAATGTTGTACTCATTGTCTGAAAGTATCTCTGTCTCTGGCCAGAATTATCACAGAATGTTGTACTCATTGTCTGAAAGTATCTCTGTCTCTGGCCAGAATTATCACAGAATGTTGTACTCATTGTCTGAAAGTATCTCTGTCTCTGGCCAGAATTATCACAGAGTGTTGCACTCATCACAGCCCATCTGAAAGAATCTCTATCTTCTTCTTTCCTTCCTCATTTGCCTTTCAGCGTCGAGGGGAGATATAATTTGTGGTCCTTTGCTCTTCTGTTCGCCTCTGCTGCTGTTACTCTAGCCAGATTTTCCACTTCTGTTATCAAACTCAAGGCCTCTTTGATGTCTTGACACTTCTTGGCCTGCCCCTGTCTCGTCTTCCTTGAACCAAACCTTCCATAATTTTTTTTCCAGTTCACTGTGTCTTTAGACATGGCCACAGTATATTAACTTTTTCCGAACCACTAACTGATACAATGGCTCCACTTATGAAGGTATTACCAGACCAACAATTAAAGACCTACAATTAAATATCACAGTTGAGGGAATACATCTGGAGACAGTCCAGAGCTACAACTACCTGGGACATACTATAACCAATGATGGAAAATGCAAAACTGAAATAAAAGAATAGGTATGGCAAAAAGTAATTTTAATGCCATGAAAAATATACTAACAACAAAACAAATATCAGCAGGGCTGAAACTAAGAATGGAAAATGTTACATCTTCTCAATATTCCTGTATGGTGCAGAAACATGGACATTAGACAAGAAAACAGAACAGAAAATTGAAGCCTTTGAAATGTGGATTTATAGAAGAATAGGTAGAATTGGATGGAAACAAAAGATAAAAAACGATGAAGTTTTAAAACAACTGAAAATAAAAAGAGAACTACTAAATACAATTAAGACAAGACAAATGAAATTTTTGGGGCATGTTAAAAGACACAACAGCCTACTAAAAGTAATATTGGAAGGAAAAATACAAGGTAAAAAAGTCAGAGGCAGACCAAGACTAACATGGACGAGTAACATCAAAAGATGGACAAGTCAATCTATGTCAGCCTGCACCATCAAAGCAAGAAACAGAGCAGAATGGCAATCCATGGTAGCCAACCTTCGTAGCGGAGAAGGCACACGATGATGATGATGACCAGACCAAAATCAACACATCTGCTCAGACTGAGCATGACTGAATATTTTAATGTAAAGTAACAATTCTGTATAACTATTCACCAATACTTGTATTTGATTATATAGAAGCTTCATAATTACTTCCTTTGATTACCACATGGTATTTTTTTGTGGACATAGTTGTTGAATCTTCTATGTAAATGTGTGTTTTTTCTGACAAATAGTGGCCTAATTTCTTGTGCCTAATTTCATTATTTGTGGATATAAATGCATCAAGTCAAGCGTATTTTGAAGAACTTTGAATTAGTTTGTGTATAATTTCAAGAAGAATGGAAAACAACACACTTCTAGTCAGGGAAAAATTAGAGGTACCTGAAATATGATATTTTGAATTGGAAATTATCTACCTTTAAATAATTGTATACTATTTGTAATAAATAATATATTTTTTCCTTCAGATATCACCAATATAATGCTATTTTCATTTTCTTCAACCATTTTCCTTTCCGGTGATGTATAACATGTAGCACATTTAATTATATTATTGCGTGAAATTGTAAAAAGAAAAAGACGCGAAGGAATTTTTCTCAATTGAAAATTGATCTGGTCTGATCCTAAAGAAAACCTAAAGTCTACCAAAGTCCAGAAAGAGTTCATTTCTTCAGTAGGATGTTTATAGGCCTGTTCTCTTAAATGTTTAAGTCTTTTAATATGTCCTCATTGCTCTTTATCATTATCTGAAGTATACTAAGGATTTTTCCTCACAATTTTGTTTCTAACGAACCATTTTTTTTCATAGCTTTTTACGAGATTGTCCAATCATCCTAGATGAAAAAAATAGGTACCTGACTCATTGAGTTGGGGAAGGCAAATAACAGCAAAGGAGTATCTGGCCACTTCATCTCCAGATGCAGTGGCCTGATGTTGTGAAACTTAACACTTTACTTCCTTGCAGTATTAACCCTAGATTACAAGACCTATCTGTAACTATTCCAGTTACGAGACCGTAGTAAAAATTACTTGGGAGCCGCAACAGCTCAGTGGTTAGTGAACTGGACTACAAAGGACAAGGGGTAGGGCTCGATCCCAACCGACGGCTTTCAGGTTCACCCAGCCTTAAATGGGTACCGGTTTTTTTTCTGGGAAAGTGAAGTGGCACGGGCGTAATACCAACCACATTGCCCCAAAAATCATGTGCTGAAGGTCTGTAAAATATATGGTCACTAACACGATATTCCCTATACGCCACTTGGCGTGACGGGTGTACTTTACTTTACTTTTTAGTAAAAATTACTACCACTTAAATGTAACACTAGATGCTCTAAAAATAGTAATTTCTCTGAACTCTTGACACAGTCCCGTATGTTCACACTAGGCAAAACACAGGGACTCAAAATTCCTGGTTCAGGTTGATTTATGACCTGAGTTTTACCTCATGGACAGGACGTGTTACATTGTCTATCGGTATGGTCACCGCAAGTCTGTCAGTAAGTTCGGCGACCACATAACGTTATTCACTGTATTTCCTGAGTCACAAAGGGTTGTTTGATTTCTGCCGATGAGCAGGAAATTTCCCTTGTAGCAAAAAAAAAGGAAAAACTGCCAATTTCTAGAAAATTGGCAATTTTTTTTTAATTAAACGATGTGTCTCATGATGTCAAAAAAAAAAAAAAAAATTTTAATTCCAACATCAATGAAACAAATACTTAGGGGGTTACCAGAAGTGGTAATTAGTAAGGGAAGTAATTTTTGGATACAGAAAAATGTCAAATTTTGAGGGATTTTGTGTTTTGATGCAGTAAATTTTACTACGCTCTCGTTATCTAGGGTTAAAATATGTTATATATATATATATATGCTATATGGGACATCCTTTACCTTAGCACTAGTTAGGGTCTCCGAGATAAGTTGTATCAGGTCAGTTCAGTGATGGTAAGTTGAGTTGTAATATTCCATCTGCCAGGAGTACTTTATTTAACATGTTGTGATTGAATAGAGGACTTGAAATGTTATCATCAAAACTAGAAGACTAAGAACTTGATCTCATCTTCTCTGGATTTGCTGGAATATTTTCTTATTGACATGATAACAACTTGATTAGAGTCATGAGCACACTTCATTATTATTAGAGTCATGAGCACACTTCATTATTATTAGAGTCATGAGTACAACTTGATTATTATTAGAGACATGAGCACAACTTGATTATTATTAGAGACATGAGCACACTTCATTATTATTAGAGTCATGAGTACAACTTGATTATTATTAGAGACATGAGCACACTTCATTATTATTAGAGTCATGAGTACAACTTCATTATTATTAGAGTCATGAGCACACTTCATTATTATTAGAGTCATGAGTACAACTTGATTATTATTAGAGTCATGAGTACACTTCATTATTATTAGAGTCATGAGTACTACTTGATTATTATTAGAGACATGAGCACACTTCATTATTATTAGAGTCATGAGTACAACTTGATTATTATTAGAGACATGAGCACACTTCATTATTATTAGAGTCATGAGTACAACTTGCTTATTATTAGAGACATGAGAACAACCTGATTATTATTAGAGACATGAGCACAACTTGATTATTATTAGAGTCATGAGTACAACTTGATTATTATTAGAGACATGAGCACACTTCATTATTATTAGAGTCATGAGTACAACTTGATTATTATTAGAGTCATGAGTACAACTTGATTATTATTAGAGACATGAGTACAACTTGCTTATTATTAGAGACATGAGAACAACCTGATTATTATTAGAGACATGAGCACAACTTGATTATTATTAGAGACATGAGTACAAGTTGCTTATTATTAGAGACATGAGCACAACTTGATTATTATTAGAGACATGAGTACAACTTGCTTATTATTAGAGACATGAGCACAACTTGATTATTATTAGAGACATGAGTACAAGTTGCTTATTATTAGAGACATGAGTACAACTTGCTTATTATTAAAGACATGAGTACATCTTGCTTATTATTAGAGACATGAGCACATCTTGATTATTATTAAAGACATGAGTACAACTTGATTATTATTAGAGACATGAGCACATCTTGCTTATTATTAAAGACATGAGTACAACTTGATTATTATTAGAGACATGAGTACAACTTGATTATTATTAGAGACATGAGTACAACTTGATTATTATTAGAGACATGAGTACAACTTGATTATTATTAGAGACATGAGCACAACTTGCTTATTATTAGAGACATGAGTACAACCTGCTTATTATTAGAGACATAAGCACAACTTGATTATTATTAGAGACATGAGTACAACTTGCTTATTATTAGAGACATGAGTACAACTTGATTATTATTAGAAACATGAGCACAACTTGTTTATTATTAGAGACGAACACACTTGATTATTATTAGAGACATAGGCACAACTTGATTATTATTAGAGATGAGCACACTTGATTATTATTAGAGACATGAGCACAACTTGATTATTATTAGAAACATAAGTACAACTTGATTAATAGAGACTGGAAAACAATTTGATTATTAGATACATGATAACAACTTGGTTATTATTAAGAGTCATTGCAGAAACATAATTTTTCTAATAGACATTGCAGAAACATAATTTTTCTAATAGACATTGCAGAAACATAATTTTTCTAATAGACATTGCAGAAACATAATTTTTCTAATAGACATTGCAGAAACATAATTTTTCTAATAGACATTGCAGAAACATAATTTTTCTAATAGACATTGCAGAAACATAATTTTTCTAATTGACATTGAAGAAAATTTGATTTTATAAAGTAGAGATTTAAAAAAAAACCGTTATTATTTGTATAGGTATTGAATAAGGTGATTATTCTTATAGACACAATATTAACATGATTTTTTTCTGTATTGGTTATTGGTTATGGAAGGCCTCGGTATCACAGCAAACGAATTAAAATTCATAATTGCTCAACCGCCCGTGCCAGTGGAATCATCCGAATTACTAACTCATCTCCCAAACAAAGAAAGGTAACTGTAGTCCCCATTGTAGCAGTCTCAGCACACGCCAAAAGACATAAGGCGAAACCGCGCAGAAAGTGAACACAGTCAACTGTTCCCTGTCATATGATATCATCATTCATCGTAAACAAGCGGGATATCGAAGCAGGAACAAAACGGATGAGACACACAGCTCACGGTGTGCACAGAGCACTTAACTCAGTAGCTCCTGCAACAAGCCGGACTTGGAATATGAGGAAACTGCAAGAAGGAACACTTTTCAGACATAGCCTTCAATGGTTCCTACTGCCTATCCACCATATACCATGGGAGTTCACGTCCTCCCGAAAATGATGATCGTCATAGTACTTGATGATGTTAGGCCATCATTGATGACTCCAATTCCAAACATATAGACACACAGTGGTGGTAAGTTATCATTTCCAATCCAACAGAAGCCACATGACCTGTAGTTAGTAAAACCACAGAGAGAATATGATTTTGTGACCTTCACTGATTCACTCTTAGATGTGAATGTGTAGTTTACACAAGAGGAGAAGATTTCAACTACAGTGATCCCATTTAAGGCAATTCTGGGATAGCAAGGCAAGTCTCCTTTATAGCAGCAGAACTCGATGTTCTCCGCTCCCTTCTTGTAGCTGCCGCCACACGATTCTGATGTCTCATTAACTTGGACATCATTCAAGAACAATGTCAAATTAACATTCCATAGATATGGCTCTGCTGATGAAATGCTTGGTGCAACAGTTGTATCAATCATACTGGAGGCTCCTGGTCTGTGGTCATTAATATCACAGACAGCACATGATGTTGTTATATTCAGTCTTTCTTTCTGGGGTGTAAATATGTGGCACACACATGGAGAGTGGTTTGTGGTCACAGTAATCCCATTAAAGGCAATTCTAGGTTAGCATGGCAAAGCTGTTTCAGAACAGCACAATCCTGTGATGTTTTCTGTGTTCGCTATAAAGCTGCTGCTACACAATCCTGACCAATTATAGGTGTGGACATTACTCACTTGCAATGACAAAACTGCTTTGTTTACATCATAAACCTCTGGAAGCGAATCATTTATGGAACTAATAGTACAATTTATTCTTCCATCGGGGATATCTTCATTGAGTCCCCAAAAAAAGGTCTTTGGTTAAAAAGCACATATGCTTTTAAGTTAAACACTCAATGAGCCCACTTCATAGATTCAAAATGATCCTTGCCAATGCCATCTGTTTGCACAAGTTAGGTCCTTAGCTACCAAACGTCCGAAACAAAGCCATCGAATTAACGACTTTATCTACAGCGAAGGTTAATGAACTGTGAACAAACATTTATGTTCAAACCCTTGAAAACGTTTTCAAAAATCTGCCAACTCGCTGCAATAACATATATCGTGTTGTTCAATGTAAACATTGCTTAGTCCATAGCTCGAATATAAATAAGCTGCCATTTTGGTGCGTTCCATGACGTCATCCACCTTTATGTTTTTCTGTATGTTTATTGTTAGTGAAATGAAAACAGCATGATTATTGTTATTAGTTTTATAATGTATTGCCAGGTGAGCACATGCCATCAAAGATCAGGGTGATAGAGTCTGGAGGCCAGAATGGCCCTCGAATCGTAGCTCATATGGAAGCAGGTCAGGGTTGATCATCATTATGTGTTGTAGTTTCCGTATTCGGTGCAATATTTTTCTTTTTTAAGTTGTCATGACATCACCTGGTCTTTGTTTCTGCCAACTTTATCATTTCATTCCAGATATTTACTCTCTGCTTTCTTCATTTCCTCTTGTCATGTACCTTTCCTGTTGTCAATAGGATTTCTGTTTTTACATATCAAATTAATTTTTAGTTCATCTTTTTTCCCATGTATCTTTTTTCGTGTCATACTTCTTCAATGATTTCATAGCTCTCTGTGGTAGGAAGCTGATAGGCAGGCATAAGATGCACCTCGGGTAGAGATGATAGAAATAGAAAAGAACAATGTTTTGAAGAATTTCGTTTATTGTATTTTGGAAGTCAACATGGCTTTCAATTAAATTTTATAAAAGTATCTAATAATAAAAATAATTGTGAGAATTGTATCAAAGTATTTAATAATAAAAATAATGGTGAAAATTGTATCAAAGTATTTAATAATAAAAATAATTGTGAGAATTGTATCAAAGTATCTAATAATAAAAATAATTGTGAGAATTGTATCAAAGTATCTAATAATAAAAATAATGGTGAAAATTGTATCAAAGTATCTAATAATAAAAATAATGGTGAAAATTGTATCACAGTATCTAATAATAAAAATAATGGTGAAAATTGTATCAAAGTATTTAATAATAAAAATAATGGTGAAAATTGTATCACAGTATTTAATAATAAAAATAATGGTGAAAATTGTCTACTTTTAAGGGTGGATGATAAAGAGGAGTAGTTGTGGGGTGAATGGCAGGATGAGAAAATTGTCCAACAATGAGCACACACTAGCACAAATGTTTGTTTTCATCTCAAAGTGGTATTTTAGTTCTAATTTTGGAAATTTAGCACAGTTCATGTGTGAATATGTCCGGAGCCATCTCTGCAACGAAGGTTGGCTACCATGGAGTGCCATTCCGCTCTGTCACTTGCTTTGATGGTGTAGGTTGTCATAGGTTGATTTGTCCATCTTTTGATGTTACTCGTCCATGTTAGTCTTGGTCTGCCTCTTTTACCCAGTATCTTCCCTTCCAAGATTACTTTTATTAGGTTGTTGTGTCTTTTAATATGGCCCAAAAATCACATTTGTCTTGTTTGAATTGTGTTTAGTAGTTCTCTTTTCATTTTTAGTTGTTATAAGACTTCATCATTTGTTTTCTTTTCCTTCCATCCAATTCTACCTATTCTTGTATATATCCACATTTCAAAGACTTCAATTCTTTTTTCTGTTTTCTTGTCTAATGTCCATGTTTCTATATTTTAGTAGTTAATGCTTGTTACTACAAGATTTGGCAAATGCCAGGTTTCCAGGGTGCAATGTTCAATTTTTAACCTCAAGTGTGTTTACATTCTAAGAAACAGCTTCTGCTAATCACTTTGAATGTATCATAGACAAGTCATGTGTATTTTGCCTCACTGGAAAGGCACAAATAAAGGTAAAGGTAAAGTACGAGACTTGAACCGGCGTCTTAGCACGCGAGTTTCCACCCATATGTGCTCGGCCGCCTATCCAGAAATGTTCGGATATTTCTGTATAGTGTAGCCTCAAGCATCGAAACTCAGATGCGAAGCGACATTCCTCACCTTCCCAGGGTAATACCCTGGTACCAATTTCTGCCAACGGCTGGGTCGACCGTGGGGGTATTTTTTTTTTCCAACCACAAGTACAATTCACACTGCTCCCAGCGGGAATCGAACACGGGTTGTCCGAACGTCGGTAGTCCAGTCGGGTGGTTTTCCCAACTAGGCTACCGAGGCCCCCAAATGATTTAATTAACTAAAGTATCATTGACAAACAGCCATGCTGAAGTCGGATGTGTTGGGCCGAAAGGCGCAAATATAACAGTTATACTGCAAACCACAACACAATGCAGATACGTCCACTTAACGTCCTTTTAAGGGCAGATGATGAAGAGGAATTCTACAGTCTACGAATACTCTAGAATAATTTAGTCATCGGGCGAACGTAAGCAATGACAAACAGCTGTGATGTATAAAGCAAATCAAAGATATGTGAAGAACACTGTATTTTCTCTCCTCCATTTAAATCTTCATTCCAACATTGTGCTACCAATGCCTTTCCTGGTGGACCCTTGATGCAAGAACAAAAAGAAAGATAGCCTCTGCTGAGATGAAATGTGTTAGACGAATGACAGGAAATAGCCTGAGAGATAAGGTCAAAAATGAAGAACTGAGAAAAAATCTAGGAATAACTCCTGCTATAGAAGATAGAAAGAAACAACAGATAAAATGGTTTTGCCACGTGACAATGCAGAAATATCAAAACATAACACAACGAGCTTTCATTAAACGTTGTGAGAATACTAGACCCACAGGCCGAGCACGAAAAAGGTGGATTGACGGAATATTAGAAACACTAGAAAACATAACAGCAGCAGAGGCGAACAGAAGAGCAAAAGATCGCAAATTATATCTCCCCTCGATGCTGAAAAGCAAATGAGGAAGAAAAAAAGAATAAGAAAATGTAACTCCTCTTTGGTGTGTATGTAGGAGGGTGAGTGAATGAGTTTAGTTTAGCTCTGAGTGATTGAAAGAAAATACGCTGGTCATTTGTCAATGATTTATCAGCTTAGGGGCTTGATTAACATCAAGTTTGCTTGCTATCTCTCATAGGCAAAGGGATGAAGATGTCTGGTGCTGAGCTGGTAGAAATGGGTGGTGAAGACGGTCCAAATGTTATTGTTTCACAGGATAATGGTATGTCTTTTATGTAAGAAATGTTGATTTAATCTCTCTGTCTGTGTCTCTCTCTATCTCTGTCTCTTTCTCTCTCTCAATCTGGTGAAGACGGTCCAAATGTTATTGTTTCACAGGATAATGGTATGTCTTTTATGTAAGAAATGTTGATTTAATCTCTCTGTCTGTGTCTCTCTCTATCTCTGTCTCTTTCTCTCTCTCAATCTCTGTCTCTCTGTTCTCTCTTTCGATCTCTGTGTCTTTCTGTTTCTATCTCTTTCTCTCTCTCTCTCTCTGTGTGTCTCTCTATCTCTGTCTCTTTCTCTCTCTCGATCTCTCTCAATCTCTGTCTCTCTGTTCTCTCTCTCGAGCTCTGGTTTCTCTCTCTTTTTCGATCTCTGTGTCTTTCTGTTTCTATCTCTTTCTCTCTCTCTCTCTCTCTCTGTGTGTCTCTCTCTTAATCTCTGTCTCTCTGTTTCTGTCACTTTCTCTCTCTGTATGTCTCTCTCTCGTGATCTCTGTGCCTCTCTGTATCTATCTCTTTCTCCACATGTATGTCTCTCTCAATCTCTGTGTCTTTCTGTTTCTCTCTCTCTCTCTGTCTGTGTGTATGCCTCTCTTTTTCGATATCTGTGTCTCTCTGTTTCTATCTATCGCTCTGTCTGTGTGTGTGTATATATCTCTCTCTCTCGATCTCTGTATCTCTCTGTTTCTATCTCTCTCTCTCTGTATGTCTCTCTCTCTCTCTTGATCTCTGTGTCTCTCTGTTTCTATCTCTTTTTCCCCGTGTATGTCTCTCTTGATCTCTGTGTCACTCTGTTTCTCTCTCTCTCTCTCTCTGTTTGTGTGTGTGTGTATATCTCTCTCTCGATCTCTGTGTCTCTCTGTTTCTATCTCTCTCTCTCTGTCTGTGTGTGTGTGTGTATGTCTCTCGATCTCTGTGTCTCTCTGTTTCTATCTCTCTCTCTCTCTGTGTGTGTGTGTATGTCTCTCGATCTCTGTGTCTCTCTGTTTCTATATCTCTCTCTCTCTCTCTCTCTGTCTGTGTGTGTGTATATCTCTCTCTTGATCTCTGTGTCTCTTTGTTTCTATCTCTCTCTCTCTCTGTCTGTGTATGTCTCTTTCTCTATCTCGGTGTCTCTCTGTTTCTATCTCTCTCTGTCTGTGTGTGTGTGTATATATATATATATCTCTCAATCTCTGTGTCTCTCTGTTTCTATCTCTCTCTCTCTGTCTGTGTGTGTGTCTCTCTCGATCTCTGTGTCTCTCTGTTTCTCTCTGTGTGTGTGTGTGTGTATATATCTCTCTCTCGATCTCTGTGTCTCTCTCTCTCTCTCTCTCTCTCCCTCCCCCTCACTACTATTTAATTACTTATAAATCAATGGTGGGCTGCCTTTTATTTTATGATTTTATGAGGGCCAGATCTGAAAACTATGAAGCCGCCGAGGGCCACATATAATCACCTAATGAAGCCATTACATTATATATATAACATTGTAGTCTCAGCTTGTAACATATAGTAATGAATAGATTAAAGATATGGTAACAATTATTTTGTTTTGGTAAATTTGTTAATCAAGTTGCTATTTTTCTTTTACTAATGGGATGTGAATTTGTGTGTATTTATGAGTTACTTTTTTATTTGTTTATTTATTTCATTTGAGCTCAGGGGATGGAGTGTATAGTAAGTTTCAAATCAAGCACAAGGCCCAGTCAACATAGCTTGGTGGGCCAGTTCTGACCTGTGGGCCATAGGTTGCCCACCTCTGTTAAAAGTAGTCTGAAGGCATCAAAATTACTGGTATTATCTTGTGTTTGTTGAATGACCAATCTGTCCACCTTTCAAGACTTTCCACTTTTGTCATTTAAATCCAAGGGGGATTCATTCCTTTCTCTCATTATCATCATTAAATACCGGGCCTGCTGGCGTAGGTGATCATGTCTCTCCACAACTTTCGATCGCGACAGTTATTTATCATTTCTGTGTTTGTTGACCTTCTGCCAAGCCATTCTCTTAAGCTGTCTGGTATCTTTTCACTTTTCTTCCCTCTATTTCTTCGTCCCATAATTTTCCCAGTTGTCACAATATATTCCAGCTGTTCCCTTCTCATTACATGGCCAAGAAATGATGATTGTTTCTTCCTAATATGGGAAATTAGCTCTCTATGGGGTAGCAGGACAACTACTAGATAATATAATGGCATTATATAAAAACAGTCAAAGTGCCGTTAGAACACCGGAAGGTCTGTCAGAATGGTTTCAGGTTACAACAGGTGTAAGACAAGGATGCGTCCTCTCACCACTCCTCTTCATCATATATATGGACAAAATAAATCTGGAAACAACCAACAATAAGGAAAAATCAAATAATAACATAGAGGTAGAAAACTCCAACATCAACGAGCTACTCTTCGCAGATGACCAATGCCTAATATATGAGGATGAAAACCTGCTACAACAGCATTTAACATCTCTAGATAAAAGCTGCACAAACTACAGTATGAAAATTAACACAGCAAAAACAGAGGCTATAAGAATAAGCAAATTAAGACACCCATTAAACATTAAGATCAAAGATAAAGAAATAAAACAAGTAGAAGAATTCAAGTATTTGGGCACAATGTTCACAGAAGATGGAAAACTAGACAGAGAAATTGACATGAGAATACAAAAAGCAAATGTTGTCACATACCAGCTTTCACCATTGCTAAGACATCCAAACATTTCTATGCCAGCTAAACAACAAATGATAAATAGTATTTTCATACCAACTTTGTGCTATGAAAGTCAAACATTGACCCTTTCTAAATCGCATTTAAGAAAGATCAATACATGTGAGATGCGATGCTTGAGAAAAGTAACAAACAACACAAGAAGAGATAGAATACCAAATGAAACCATAAGAAAAATAGTAGGAACAAAACCCTGCCAAGAATATATAGAATAACTTAAATAGTTTGGCCACCTGGTCAGAATGAATCCTTATCAATCATCATCAAGGGCGTTCTTCTCGAGAATGCATGGGAAAAGACCAAGAGGAAGACCCAGAAGAAGATGGATAGATGCAGTGACAGAGACATGTAACAACAAAGGAAAGTCACTAATTCTGACAGTTCGAGCAGCTCAAGAACGACAAATGATATAAACCACGACACCTTTTGAGTATCAGTGAAAAGAGAAAAGAAGAAGAAGCTCTGTTTTTGCTTCGGCCTCTTTCAGAACGTTTTCATTACTCTTCTTAGCTGTCCATGGTATTCTCAACATTCTTCTGTAAAATCACATCTCTACAGACTCCAGTGATTTTCTTGTCTGTTGTCCTATTGTCCATGATTCACATCCATATGTTAAGACTGGCTCTACATAACATTTAAGAACTCTTTTTCTTATTTCTATTCTCAAAAATGGATTGCATAGTATCTTCTTAATTTTTTGGAAAGCTGCTTTTGCCTGAGCCCATCTGCATCTCACCTCTGTTCTTTTCTCTAATTCATGTATCATTCCCCATCTCAATATTCTAAAACCAGTCAGCATAATATCATAGGTTATTATGATGTTTCACTTGTGTATTTACTGACACATCTGTCTGACGGCCGCGATAGCTCACTGGTTAGTGAACAGAACTACAAAGGACACAAGACATTGGGTTTGATCCTGACTGACGGCTTCCTGGTTCACCTAGCCTTAAATGGGTACCAGATTTTTTCTGGGAAAGTAAAGCGGCATGGGTGTAATACCGATCACATTACCCCAAAAATCATGTGTCGAAAGTCTATAAAAAGTATGTTCACTAACACCATATTCCCTATACACCATTTGGCATGACAGGGCTCTTTACTTTACTTACTACATCTGTCTTGCTACCATTTTGAGGTGTTGTTTTCAGTATAATTTTTTTGTTTTTTTTAGATTTGTGTTATATTGTGTTTGCATTTGTACTTTATTGAAGACTTTTAGATTTGTGTTATACTTTGTTTGCATTTGTCCTTTGTTGAAGACCTTTTAGATTTGTGTTATATTTTGCTTGCATTTGTCCTTTGTTGAAGACCTTTTAGATTTGTTATATTTTGTATGCATTTGTCCTTTGTTGAAGACCTTTTAAATTTGTATTATATTTTGTTTACATTTGTCCTTTGTTGAAGACCTTTTAGATTTGTGTTATATTTTATTTGCATTTGTCCTTTGTTGAAGACCTTTTAGACTTTTTAATATTTTATTTGCATTTGTCCTTTGTTGAAGACCTTTTAAAGTTGGTGTTTGGTGTAATCTTGTCTTATCCACAAGGCTTGAACATCCCATATTTGTGTTATTTTTCTTGTCATAGTCAAACTTGGATGCTCAGTTCTGAACATTCGGCTATATAAATATCACCCATGTGTCAGACGCATTGTGGGAGCCAGATTGAGAGACAAAATTCTCTCTCTTTTCTCTTTCTCTCTCTATTAAATGTGATGATTACTGTGTTGAAAAATATGAGGTGGCCTTTAGTTAAACAGGGAGCCGTGTTAGCTCAGTGGTTAGTGAACTGGACTACAAAGGACAAGGGGTAGGGTTCGATCCCAACCAACGGCTTCCGGGTTCTCCCAGCCTTAAATGGGTACCAGATTTTTTTCTGGGAAAGTAAAGCAGCACGGGCGTAATACCAACCACATTACCTCAAAAAATCGTGTGCTGAAGGTCTGTAAAATATAAGGTCACTAACACCATATTTCCCTATACGCCACTTGGTGTGACGGGGGTACTTGACTTTATATTACTTTAGTTAAACATAACTGTGTTGAAAGATGAGGGTGGCTCTGTTACATTGTTTAAAATGAAGATAACTTTTCACAGATAAGAATGGGCCTCTCTCAAGAATTGAAGTCATTGAAAGTGGAAACGCTTCAGGCCCATTTGTCCACACACAGCATGGGCCAGGTGAGTTGAAGTTGTTTCAAGTTTCAAGTTTTAGCAGAAAACTGTCAATATTGTGCAGACCAAGAAGATGGTAGTTTCAAGACATCATAGAAACTTTGAATATGACAACAGAAAAAGTGGGAGATCTGGCTAGAGACAGAGATTCTTTCTGACTGACTGTGATGAATGCAACATTCTGCAAAGGATATGCAACCTGATGATGACTATGGGTGTCCGTGTCATCCAGTTCATTCAGTTTACTGAAGTCATGAGACAAGTTCTTTCATCCATCTCCAGTAGGATTTGATACTCTATCTCAACTACTCCAAAATCAGAGGTTATTGAATAAAGACAAGAGATATACAAGATTAAAGTCCAAGTGACCATTTATAGTGGGGACTATATTAGAGTTTAACAGGAGAAATAAATTGAAGTCTGCTGTAAGTGGCCATTTATAATGGGACTATATTAGAGTTTAACAGAAGAAATAAATTGAAGTCTGCTGTAAGTGGCCATTTATAATGGGACTATATTAGAGTTTATATTACAAGAGCAGCAGGATTCGGCTCCCTCAATGAGATAGAGCTGCTTGCACAGAACAGAGACAAATGGCGAGATTTGATAAAATATCTTTAAAAGAAAACTGCTAGAACAAAAATTCAGATATGAGAAGGTGTATCTTGGTCTACGCCCTTATGGCCGGCAACGGCTCGAAAGGTCAATAGATAGATAGATATTAGAGTTTGACAAAAGAAATAAATTAAAGTCTGTTGTAAGCGACCATTTATAGTGGGTACCTTATTAGAGTTTGACAGAAGAAATAAATTGAAGTCTGCTGTAAGTGACCATTTATAATGGGGACTTTATTTCAGTTTGACAGAAGAAATAAATTGAAGTCTGCTGTAAGTGACCATTTATAGTGGGGACTATATTAGAGTTTAACAGAAGAAATAAATTGAAGTCTGCTGTAAGTGGCCATTCATAATGGGGACTTTATTTCAGTTTAACAGAAGAAGTAAATTGAAGTCTGCTGTAAGTGACCATTTATAGTGGGGACTATATTAGAGTTTAACAGAAGAAATAAATTGAAGTCTGCTGTAAGTGGCCATTTATAATGGGACTATATTAGAGTTTGACAAAAGAAATAAATTAAAGTCTGTTGTAAGTGGCCATTTATTGTGGGGACTATATTAGAGTTTGACAGAAGAAATAAATTGAAGTCTGCTGTAAGTGACCATTTATAGTGGGGACTTTATTAGAGTTTGACAGAAGAAATAAATTGAAGTCTGCTGTAAGTGGCCATTTATAGTGGGGACTAAATTAGAGTTTGACAGAAGAATTAAATTGAAGCCTGCTGTAAGTGGCCATTTATAGTAAGGACTAAATTAGAGTTTGACAGAAGGATATATTTTTAATACATCTGAATAGACCCTGCCTTAAGTCTTAGTTTCATTTAGTCAACATATCATCTTCTTTGCATAACATTCAGATCTCCCCAGCATCTTTCCCTGGCTGCAGGTACTAGCAGTCCCAGTAATTATCACCCCTGTCATGTTAGTGAAAGCACTGAAGATGGTTCCAGCTCAGATGCATGTTGAACTCCATAGCACCAGAGAAGACCTGGGCAATGAAAGGGTGGGGTGGTTGATTTTAACTTTGTAACTAATTTTTGCTCATGCAGCCATATTTGCTTTACTCTTTGTAACTAATTTTTGCTCATGCAGCCATATTTGCTTTACTCTTTTAGACTTTTGACTGCCTAGGCTTCATTAAAATGTGCAAACAACACACAGAACCTCCTGTTTTATTTGATTTTTTTTCCCTTTGTCTGAGAGGGCTAGATATTGGATTTCACTACCAAGAGACCTGGGGGAGGGTAAAGCCACACAAAAAACCAATTATTTGAAGACACAAATTCCTACCACCTGTGGTTTGAACCCAAGTCTCCATATTCAGAGGCTAGCATCTTACCTCTAGACCACCCAGTCCCTCATTACTGCCATAAAATATGCACAATTCCACAACTGCATGAGCTACTAACTGCTAGTGTGGCACACTTGAGAAAATGAAGCTTCCCACCACACATATAGAAAGGCTGTGAATGCAAGTAGACATCTGTTTTCTTTCCAACAGCAATGGAAGCGCCCCCGCCTCCTGAAGAAGAACTAGAGCTAACAGCTGAAACAATCCTATATATTATCGTGTTCCTCATTTTTATCGTGCTCCTCATTGTTGCATTCATTGTATACTTTAAACAGAGGTAAGCTGCTTCCTGCTAAATTACATATATTACTTTTTATATTGCATTTCGTATTACTTTTTATATTACATTTTATATTACTTGAAATCAGTGGCGTATTCTCTATGATACCGCAGCTACCGCCGGTAGCCTGAACATATTAACAAAATACAAAAGGAAATGATAATTTATTATATTTTTAACAAATAATTATATTACAAATTTTTGAATATTCTATTACACATTTTGTAGGGTAATACGATTTATTTGCTTTGATTTGCATTTATTAAAGCAAGGTTTTCCTCTGGCCACTATAACGTTTGTGAATGAAACGAAACTATTCTACATTGAAACCTCTAGGAGCCAGCAGTAAATTTTTTCTCTATCCTAATCTAGTATTAACGACCTTGACATTAAAAAATTCCCGTCAAAATAATGTACCGGTTGTTGCCGCTAGATGAATGCGGTTTCATGGGTTATTTTTAGCTTTAGCCAATCAGAATCATCACAAAGTGAAAGTGAAACTGTTGGATTACCGGAACTTCCTTAGCTATTTATAACTATGCTATGCGCATCAAAACAAATAACACCAGGGCTAAAACTAAGAATAGCAAAATGTTACATCTTCTCAATATTCCTGTATGGTGCAGAAACATGAACATTAGACCAGAAAACAGAACAGAAAATTGAAGCCTTTGAAATGTGGATTTATAGAAGAATAGGTAGAATTGGATGGAAAGAAAAGAAAACGAAGTTTTAAAACAACTAAAAATGAAAAGAGAACACAGAGCAAAACAAATGAAATTTTTCGGTCATGTTAAAAGACACAACAGCCTAATAAAAGTAATATTGGAAGTGAAAATACAAGGTAAAAGAGGCAGAGGGCAGAACAAGACTAACATGGACGAGTAACATCAAAAGATGGACAAGTCAGCCTATGACAATCTGCACCATCAAAGCAAGAGACAGAGTGGAATGGTGCTCCATGGTAGCCAACCTTCGATGCGGAGACAGCACTCAATGATAATGATATGCGCATCAGCATCTGTAGGCAGAACTTTTTCTGCTCTCAAGAGAATCAAATTTTATTGTCACTCAACTCAGACACAAGAACACTTATCTGGTTTGGCATTAATGTCCATTGAGAAATCATTCCCTCAGAAACTTAGAAACCAACCCAACAGCACTTTCAATGACAAAGTCATAGAGACATTTTCGTCCCAAACAAGACGGATAGAGTTTACATATAAATAAGTAAGTAATTTAAAATGTAGTGAAGTCATTAGCAAATATTACTTCATGTTAGCCTACTGAATATAATGTATGTTTTTATTTATTATGTCAGCGGTAGCCCAGACCCCTGCTTTTGCAGGTTTGTCTGCTGTCTCGTTTCCAGGGATGCCACACTATGCTGACATCAACTGCAAGACTAGTTTTATTTTTTTCTGACAGCAAACATATGTTGTTCCTTATTTCCTGGATTGTATCTGATCATCAAAAGTAGACCATGTCAAGTGTTTCTGTCTTCTTGACACAAGGTCAGCTTTGGGTCATGACTCCCACATGTTGCCCTCCTGCTGCATTCTGAGCCTTAAAGGCTTGCCAAATGTGTTGGCTGAATATGTTGTCACATTAATTTAATAATAATAATAAATAACCAGAATTAAATGGTTAGCCTACACACAAGTTAGCGAGTCTGCTGTCCAGATCTAGTCATAAGTACCTTCAAAGACCTACTCTACATGAATGCACTTATTGATTTCATTGTGTTTGGAGCCCTAAATAACTACCCCCCTGACTACACATAATTACATCCATTCCTTTGCTTGTTAAAAATGAACCATTTTGTTTGGTAATTCTTTGTTCATTTTGTTTTGATAATTCTTTGTTCATTTTGTTTGACAATTTTTAAAATTGTTTGTTCATTTTGTTTAATCTTTCCATGTTCATTTTGTTTAATTTTTCCATGTCCATTTTGTTTAATTTTTACATGTCCATTTTGTTTAATCTTTCTATGTCCATTTTGTTTAATCTTTCCATGTCCATTTTGTTTAATCTTTCCATGTCCATTTTGTTTAATCTTTCCATGTCCATTTTGTTTAATCTTTCCATGTCCATTTTGTTTAATCTTTCTATGTCCATTTTGTTTAATCTTTCCATGTCCATTTTGTTTAATCTTTCTATGACCATTTTGTTTAATCTTTCCATCACCATTTTGTTTAATCTTTCCATGTCCATTTTGTTTAATCTTTCCATGTCCATTTTGTTTAATTTTTCCATGTCCATTTTGTTTAATTTTTCCATGTCCATTTTGTTTGACAATTCTTTGTTCCTTCCCTATCTTAGTCTGAAGGAGGCCAGATTTGTGAAGAAACTGAGAGAGCTTCTGCCATTCTACAAGTCTGATGTGGCTGCTAATGAAGTTGGGACACAGTCTGCACAAGTAGTTGTCAAGACTGTAGACACAAGCACAGCCCTCAAAATGAAAGGTTAGTTTTCTTATGTGGTGATCATCATTGAGTGCTGTCTCCGCAACGAAGGTTGGCTACCATGGAGCGCCATTCTGCTCTGTCTCTTGCTTTGATGGTGCAGGTTATCATAGGCTGAATCCATCTTTTAATGTTACTTGTCCATGTTAGTCTTGGTCTGCCTCTGCCTCTTTTACCTTGTATTTTCCTCTCCAGGATTACTTTTAGTAGGCTGTTGTGTCTTTTAACATGGCCCAAAAATCGCATTTGTCTTATTTGAAATGTGTTTAGTAGTTCTCTTTTCATTTTTAGTTGTTTTAAGACTTCGTCGTTTGTTTTCTTTTCCTTCCATCCAATTATATCTATTCTTCTATATATATCCACATTTCAAAAGGCTTCAATTCTCTGTTCTGTTTTCTTGTCTAATGTCCATGTTTCTGCACCATATAGGAATATTGAGAAGATGTAACATTTTGCTATTCTTAGTTTCAGCCCTGGTGTTATTTGTTTTGATGTTAGTATGTTCTTCATGACATTAAAATTACTTTTTGCCATTCCTATTCTTTTGTTTATTTCAGTTGTACATTTTCCATCACTGGTTATAGTATGTCCAAGGTAGTTGTAGTTCTGAACTGTCTCCAGGTCTATTCCTTCAATTTTGATATTCATTTGTGGGTTTTGAATATTTCCTTTGTTTATGATCATAGTTTTAGTCTTTTTGATATTCATATCTAGTCCATATTTTTTGCTTATCATGTTAATTTCATTAAGTAATTGTTGTAGATCTTTAGGATTTTCTGCTGGTAGTACAGTATCATCAGCATATCTTAGGTTATTGATTATGGTTATATATTGGTTATGTGGTATGTAGCTGGAAATGTAGTAAGAACTTGTGCAGTACATTTGAGTGTCTTCAACCTTATCATCCCACAAGTCATAGGTATTCCACAAACCTCATCTCTCTAAAGTCATAGGTATTCCACAAATCTTTTCTCATCACAAGTCATAGGTATTCCACAAATCTTTTCTCATCCCACAAGTCATAGGTATTCCACAAATCTTTTCTCATCACAAGTCATAGGTATTCCACAAATCTTTTCTCATCCCACAAGTCATAGGTATTCCACAAATCTTTTCTCATCACAAGTCATAGGTATTCCACAAATCTTTTCTCATCCCACAAGTCACAGGTATTCCACAAATCTTTTCTCATCCCACAAGTCACAGGTATTCCACAAATCTTTTCTCATCCCACAAGTCACAGGTATTCCACAAATCTTTTCTCATCCCACAAGTCACAGGTATTCCACAAATCTTTTCTCATCACAAGTCACAGGTATTCCACAAATCTTTTCTCATCACAAGTCATAGGTATTCCACAAACCTCATCTCTCTAAAGTCATAGGTATTCCACAAATCTTTTCTCATCACAAGTCACAGGTATTCCACAAATCTTCTCATCCCTCAAGACACAGGTTTATTTCACAAATCTTCTCATCCCTCAAGACACAGGTTTATTTCACAAATCTTCTCATCCCTCAAGATATAGGTTTATTCCACAAATCTTCTCATCCCTCAAGACACAGGTTTATTTCACAAATCTTCTCATCCCTCAAGACACAGGTTTATTTCACAAATCTTCTCATCCCTCAAGATATAGGTTTATTCCACAAATCTTCTCATCCCTCAAGACACAGGTTTATTCCACAAATCTTCTCATCCCTCAAGATATAGGTTTATTCCACAAATCTTCTCATCCCTCAAGACACAGGTTTATTCCACAAATCTTCTCATCCCTCAAGATATAGGTTTATTCCACAAATCTTCTCATCCCTCAAGACACAGGTTTATTTCACAAATCTTCTCATCCCTCAAGATATAGGTTTATTCCACAAATCTTCTCATCCCTCAAGACACAGGTTTATTTCACAAATCTTCTCATCCCTCAAGATATAGGTTTATTCCACAAATCTTCTCATCCCTCAAGATATAGGTTTATTCCACAAATCTTCTCATCCCTCAAGATATAGGTTTATTCCACAAATCTTCTCATCCCTCAAGATATAGGTTTATTCCACAAATCTTCTCATCCCTCAAGATACAGGTTTATTCCACAAATCTTCTCATCCCTCAAGATACAGGTTTATTCCACAAATCTTCTCATCCCTCAAGATACAGGTTTATTCCACAAATCTTCTCATTCCTCAAGACACAGGTTTATTTCACAAATCTTCTCATCCCTCAAGATATAGGTTTATTTCACAAATCTTCTCATATCTCAAGATACAGGTTTATTCCACAAATCTTCTCATATCTCAAGATACAGGTTTATTTCACAAATCTTCTCATATCTCAAGATACAGGTATTTCACAAATCTTCTCATCCCTCAATTTCAGGTATTCCATACATCTTCTCAAGTCACAGTTATTCCACAAATATTTCCTCATTTATTCCTGTCTGGGGTTAATCTGTCTAGTTCTCTCTTTGTGATCTCCAACAGTAGCTTTCCACAGTTTTGCTTGTTCAAATCTCACAATGGAATTTTAGTTACCATGCTAGACACCTTAGTAGAACTTAACCCTAGGTTACATAACTATCCATGAGTCTTGTTTTTACAATACCTTTGTACAAATTATGAACACTAATTGTTACATTTGGAGGTTAGAAAATAAGATCTTTGAACTTTTGCTACACAGCTTTATAAAACACAGCTTTATAAGATACAGCTTTATGAAAGACAGCTTTATGAAAGACAGCTTTATAAGACACAGCTTTATGACACACAGCTTTATAAGACACAGCTTTATGAGACACAGCTTTATGAGGCTTTATGAGACACAACTTTATGAGACACAGCTTTATGAGACACAGCTTTATAAGACACAGCTTTATGAGACACAGCTTTATAAGACAACTTTATAAGACACAGCTTTATGAGACACAGCTTTATAAGACACAGCTTTATAAGACACAGCTTTATAAAATACAGCTTTATAAGATAAGCTTTATGAGACACAGCTTTATAAGACACAGCTTTATGGAACACAGCTTTATAAGACACAACATTGTGGGAATCAGATGCAGTAATAATTTTCTGGCTTAGGTTAGATTTATGGCCCGAAATGTGAACAAGCATGGTGCCATAGCTACTGGAGGTGTTACTTTATCTGTTGACACTTTGACCATCAGTCCAGCCGTATGTTTATCTTCCTCTTAGTGTTGCTTGCTACCTGTCCCATGTTACAAAGGTTTATTTGATGACAGCATAAGATATTTCCCCCATCATTAAAACAAAAAATCTCTTGAAAGTAGGCCAAATTTATATTATAAAAAAAAAACAGCTGTGTTTTCACAAATGGCTTCATACTTTTTATAAAGCTCATGTTGGTGTTTGAAAAAAAGAAATCCAACATCAAGGAAAATAAATTAAACATTCAGGGGTCACCAGAATTAATAATTAAGTAGGTATAGGGACAGGGGGGGGGGGATGTTTGCCCGCAAACTGGTGAATTCTAAGACTGTTTATTTTACATTTGTCATTTTTACAAAGGTGTTGTAATTAACGGTTAATGGTAGTGTTCTGTTTAGTTTAATTTGATTGATAAATGTTTTCCCTCCTTATGTAAAAAATGATAGTGTCCTTTCCTTCTTTAGTAATGATGTAATATCTCTCTCTCTCTCTCTCTCTCTCTGAGAATCTTACTGAATCTCCTTGTAAAAGTCAAAATTCTAGATGTCAAGGCCACTGTTGCAGAACGTTCAAGTGAGATGGAATGAACATATCTCACATGCCCAATGAGTGCATTTTAAAACATCTGATGTCTCTGTGTTTGCATGTTTCTCTCTCTCTCTCTCTTTCTGTGCCCATTTTTTCACTTTTTGCATTCTTTATCCCTAAGTATGTATGTGGGTGTCTCATTATTTATTTTTGCATATATCTCTCTTCTCTGTATGTGTGTGCGTGTATATGTGTGCATGTGGATGTTCATATATGTATGTCTCTAAAAGCAAGTCACTCTTTCCTCTCTTTGATTTGTCTCTCATTGTTGTGTTTCGCTTTTACTTTATCTTTGTAGTGAAATTCACACTTTATGTATTTATGTATCTCTTTTGGTGCTCACACCTCTCTTTATGAACATTATAATCTCTCTTTCTTTTTCTTTATATTACACTTTTTCTCTTTGTATTACAATCTCTCTCTCTCTCTTTTTATCTTTATTTTACAATATTTCTCCTTGTATTACAATCTCTCTCTCTCTCTTTGTATTATAATCCCTTTCTCCCTTTTTGTATTATAATCCTTTCCTCTCTCTCTCTCTTTGTATTATAATCTCTTTCTCTCTCTTTGTATTATAATCCCTTTCTCCCTTTTTGTATTATAATCCTTTCCTCTCTCTCTCTCTCTCTTTGTATTATCCCTTTCTCCCTTTTTGTATTATAATCGTTTCCTCTCTCTCTCCCTCTCTCTCTCTTTGTATTATAATCTCTTTCTCCATTTTTGTATTATAATCCTTTCCTCTCTCTCTCTCTCTCTCTCTCTCTCTCTCTCTCTCTTTGTATTATAATCTCTTTCTTTTTGTGTTTTAATCACTTTCTCTCTTTTGTATTATAATCTCTTTCTCTTTGTATTACAATTTCTCTCTTTGTATTACAGAAAAATGTAAATCTCTTTCTCTTTGTATTATAATCCCTTTCTCTCGCTTTGTGTTACAATCTCTTTCTCTTTGTATTACAATCTCTTTCTTTTTGTATTATAATATCTCTTTCTCTTTGTGCTTAGTAAATATCTAACATCCTTCTGTTCCATCAGATATCACACCTCAAGGAGTACCTGGATATAAGTCCCTGTTTTAATCAAGTTTGTCTTTTTTGGTTGTTTCTGTGTATCACTGATAACTTTGTTATCAATACTATTACCATAAAGTATCTTGTTACTGTTTCTGTGCCCAGAACGATATATGCTAAAGGATGTGACCAAAGCTAAATCTGCTAACTGGAAGAAAAAGAAGAGGAGAAAGAAGAAAAGGTAACCATTGCTACATATCTTTTATTTTTGTAAATGAAAACCATCATTGTGGGGCCCAGATGTCCCCTAGTACTTGAGCAGAAAGTGGTTAGTGAGGAGATCAATAACATCGGTAGATCAAGGTCATACTAAACCTTGCATGAGAGCAGACTATAATCAGTTATGTTATGTTGTATTATGTTAAGGAGTGTGTACTGTGCAATGTCTGGGTGCATCTAAGATCTCTTGATGCACTCTGGGTACTTCCCTTGCCTTGGAAGGTTAACATGTCCCAGTCATTGGCTAAGTCCAGGATCGTTGAGTTGTTCCATTTTTTTTTTGGGGGGGGTTTGGTTGGTTGGTTGGCCTGCCCAACTCAACTCTCAAGACAGAGATGTTTGTTGTAGCTGGTTAAACTTTAGTGTTGGTCTTATTCATGCCCCGCCTACAGTGGTAGCCAGTTCATGCAGTGCTTTGTTGCCGCCATGAGTAATGCCCTTGATCTAGTGCTGTCTTGCATGAATAAAGAACATGTTCCATCGTCAGTCTTCCATGGCAGAGTGGACATCAGTTGTCATCTGTCTTCCATGGCAGAGAGGACATCGGTTGTCATCTGTCTTCCATGGCAGAGAGGATATCAGTTGTCATCTGTCTTCCATGGCAGAGAGGACATCAGTTGTCATCTGTCTTCCATGGCAGAGAGGACATCATTTGTCATCTGTCTTCCATGGCAGAGAGGACATCGGTTGTCATCTGCCTTCCATGGCAGAGAGTGTAGACGAGGATTATTGCTTCTTCTCTAGCAATCACTATCTGGTCATTTTACTGCAACATCTGGGGCATGGTACACTCAGGATCAGGCTTCACGCCTTCTCGTGGACTGACTTCGCGTTGTGTTTCTGTACTCGACACTCCAGACTCGTTCGTCGCAGGATCAGTCACCCTTCCAACACAGCAAGTAACAACACCAGGAATAATAAACAACAGTTTAATACATTAACAGATTGCACATACTGCCATGGCGTCCGCCACTAAGTCATGTATGATAACCAATTGTAAACAAGAACTTCTCTGGACAGACTTACTGGTGCATCAATAACACTTCACAATGATATGATTCACACCCCATGTTCACACCTTACAGCTAACTGCTGTTGACGATTTCTACAAAGGCACCTGGCACACAGCCCATAGTTCATCTTGAAACCTCAATACTGATGAAGGCCTCTAGTTATTTTATAACGGCACTCAGCCGACAGTCACATTGAACTCTTGCTAATAATGAAAAGTCCTATATTGATAATCACGGCACACAGCCGTTAGTTCATCTTGAAACCTTAATACTGATGAAGGCCTCTAGTTATTTGATCACGGCACTCAGCCGACAGTCACATTGAACTCTTGCTAATAATGAAAAGTCCTAAATTGATAATCACGGCACACAGCCGTTAGATCATCTTGAAACCTTAATACTGATGAAGGCCTCTAGTTATTTGATCACGGCACTCAGCCGACAGTCACATTGAACTCTTGCTAATAATGAAAAGTCCTATATTGATAATCACGGCACACAGCCGTTAGTTCATCTTGAAACCTTAATACTGATGAGGATTTCTAAATTCTGTCCTAATGGCACACAGCCGACAGTTCACTTGATATGTATTGTCTACATTAGACGAATTCTAAATTCTGTCCTAATGGCACACAGCCGACAGTTCACTTGATATGTATTGTCTACATTAGACGAATTCTAAATTCTGTCCTAATGGCACACAGCCGACAGTTCACTTGATATGTATTGTCTACATTAGACGAATTCTAAATTCTGTCCTAATGGCACACAGCCGACAGTTCAACTTGATATGCATCGTCTACTGATGAAGATTTCTAAATTCTGTCCTAATGGCACACAGCCGACAGTTCAACTTGATATGCATCGTCTACTGATGCAGATTTCTAAATTCTGTCCTAATGGCACACAGCCGACAGTTCAACTTGATATGCATCGTCTACTGATGCAGATTTCTAAATTCTGTCCTAATGGCACACAGCCGACAGTTCAACTTGACATGCATCGTCTACTGATGCAGATTTCTAAATTCTGTCCTAATGGCACACAGCCGACAGTTCAACTTGACATGCATCGTCTACTGATGCAGATTTCTAAATTCTGTCCTAATGGCACACAGCCGACAGTTCATCTTGATATGCCTTGTCTACATTAGACCTAGTTGCAATTAACTAACTTAGCTATCTCTCACTTGATGACTAGCCTGTTACTACGATCATCAGATCACTAGTTGTTTTAATCTATCTCTACCGTAACTTAGTGACTCAACTATCTAGTTCGACTACTGGCCACACACTAACCTGTAACCCAGAATCTGTTTCATACTGTTCCTTGCCCACAGTCTCGTTGTGTCCTGTCGGACACCACGTCTCCATCTGGCCTCGACTCAAGCTCTAATGAATTCTATTCTGCCCTTAGCCTCGACTCAAGCTCGACTAAATTATGTTCTCCCCTAGTTCTTTCTCTTCAATTTCGTTCACACCTGTCCCTCGCCTTGCATGCTTTTCTACCAATTCACCGCGCCCTAATTACATCTAGTGTTCCCATTATCTCCCCTCTCAACATCTCCTTAATTTTCATCATTACGTCCCCTTGACCACATCTCCCACCTATCACTCTTCTTCACCACCTTCCTACCCCTTCTTAGTTATTTATCCATCATAATAACTAATGTGTCCTATCATCTTCTTAATTTTCACTCTAACTTCTAATCGGAGCTGCCTTCACAATTTCCGTCAGGACCTCTATCTCTATTACTCCCCCTTTTTAACATATTGTCTCCGTTTGTCTGTATTTTCTTCTAGTTCACATACCTCATATATGGGCCCTATGAAATCTGTAGACTAGGTATCTGTCTCTTGTCTATCTCTCTTCGTCACCCTTTCTAATCTCTCACTATTCCTATTCCTACATTGCTCATTGCAATATTCTCTTATTGTTTACACAATATTTCTTTTGTGTAGCCTAAATTCCACCGGAACACACTGCCGGGACTACACCTTTCTACTTTCCTCGTTCTCATAGGCTCCCTCTTGTTGCCTACTTACTCTATGTAGCCCAATTCTTTCGATTGGTACTTCGCTACATCTCCTTTTCCTTTCTGTAGCCTAATTAATCTCAGACTAGTACTCCGCTACCACTTCAACTGTCTCTACTCTTCTGTCGTCGTCTCCAGTCTCTTTCACCTAATATACTCTACCTCCTTCATCTCCTATTTTGTACTCTTAACTATTATTTCTGTGTTCTATAATTCACTCTTATTCTATTCTTGTTCAACCAGTCCCTATCTAGCACCATCATTCTATTCATTTTCCTTAATATTATTAACTTTTGTTGCCGCCGCCTCCACCATTTATGATCTAATATCTCCATTCATCCTTCGACCTATAATTATCATATCTTCGATGACCTTTCCTCTCTCTATATCCATAATCATAAATTCGACTCTCTTTTCGATAACTTTTCCTATTCTCTCTATACCCGTAATCATAAGTTTGACTCTCTTGTATCTCGTCTAGCTCCTTATATAATTTTTCCTCTGACTCTCTTGTTAATCTTTCTATGTCTGCTGCTCTTAATTTCCACAGACCCTCCTTTGTTTCTCTATTTCCTGTGTCTTCTATTTTCTGTGCTTTCTCTGCGTTATTCATTTCTATTGATTCTATTCTATATGTTTTCTCTACTGTATGTATGGGACTTGGCAACATCCTTTCTATGTTGGCCTTGAATTTCTCAATCATCTTTAATAATTCACTTCCACTATCTTGCTCCTGGATTTCTTTGTCCCCTTTCATTTCCCCTACTAATAAACTTCCGTTATTATCTATCTGTGTTCCCTTATCCTCTGTGTTTGTTTGTCCATCTGTCATTGTCCACTTATTCTTTGCTTCTTTCTCTACCATTTGTGTCGCACTATCTCTACATTCAGTTATTTGTGTTTGTGTACCTTTTTCTTCTTTTTTCTTCTGTCTAACTATCTCCTCGTCCGTATCAACCCCTGCATCAATATATTTTCTCATGTCCCTATCTGCTAACCTTGTCTGTGTTTCCCTTGTCTCATGTGTCTTCCTTACTTTCCTCCTCTTGTTTGATTTCTTAGAACCTAACTTTTCTACTTTACTCATGTCATCTTCATCTGCCATCAAAAATTCTTCATTGTCTACTGTTTCTGCTCTTGTGTCTGTTGTCCTAATAAATGTATTATTATGTTCCCTAATTCTCTTGTTTATACTGATACTATATAATCTATCTTCTATTTTATTATATAGTCCCTCTCTTCTTACTCCACTACTATTTACATATAATGGTTTTATCTTTTGGTTGTCTTCTTGTCTCACTTGTATGGGTGTAAAAATATCTACTTTTATTTTATCATTAGCTATATTATGTTCCTGTCTTATAATATTATTCACTATCTCACTATTTCTATATAATATTATCGCTTTATTTTTCTTGCTTACATTTACTATGAATTTACAATACATGATTTGACCAAATTTACCAAAATATTCTCTAATCTGTCCTTCCGTTATGTCCTTCCTCACTCCTGTAACTATTATCTTACAACTATTTGTTCTGTTTTTCCCTAACTGACACTGTCTGACTAGGTGTCCTATTTCCTTACACCTATTACATCTACTCTCCTGTATTCTATCTAGTCTTGTGTGGTCACCTCCTAACTCATCTGTTTTCCACCTGTTTTGCCACCTGTAACTTCCTTGATTAATTCCCACCATTTCCTATGTCAATCTGTAAGCTAAAATGGATTCTATACATCAGCCCCAAAAATGAGTTCAATATTCTAACACTTTTTCTTTTCACTTCAATATCCCCAAATTTTCAATCAATAATTTCTCTTTTCAATCTCCAATCACAATTTTACAATTCAGTACCTCAACAAAAAAAAATTTTCAATCAACCATTTTACCATTCAGTAGCTCAAAAATGTTTCATCAACTGACCAATATTTTGTATAGTCAATTCACATTAACAATTTTACAATTCAGTAGCTCAAAAATGTTTCATCAACAGACCAATATTTTGTATAGTCCATTCACATTAACAATTTTACAATTCAGTAGCTCAAAAATGTTTCATCAACAGACCAATATTTTGTATAGTCCATTCACATTAACAATTTTACAATTCAGTAGCTCAAAAATGTTTCATCAACAGACCAATATTTTGTATAGTCCATTCAACATCAACAATTTTACAATTCAGTAGCTCAAAAATGTTTCATCAACAGACCAATATTTTGTATGGTCAATTCAACCTCAACAATTTTACAATTCAGTAAAATTTCCAATCACTGGACCAGCAACAACTGTTCTATTTAATACCAAAAGTTACAAATTCTACACTTCCATATAACCAATCAACAAAAAAAAAAATTCCACTAACTCACCCAGCAATAATTTTCTATTCACTATAGAATCACCATTTTACAATTCAACCTAAAAAAAAAATCAATTAATTGATCTGCAATAATTTTTTTTTCTTCTAATGTTCAATTTATTAGTACACTTTATGTTGAATACCTATTGATTTGCCATGTTATTTATATTGTGGTGATCGAACACACAATTTTTACATTACTCACAAAAATTTTCAATTCAATAGCAAAAAAAAAAAATTTTAGTTCACTACACCAGAACTTTCCTACAAAAATTGTTAATTCAACACTGAGGAAACTTCCTAATAAATTACACCAAGGAGAATGTCAATTTAATACATAAGAAACCAATTTTCAATTCCATATACCAAAAAAAATTTTCCCCTTCAATACATCAGGGAAACAATTTCCCAATTCACTACACAAGGGAACCTAATTTTCCAATTCAATATCCAGGGAAAACAAAATTTTCAAATCCAATTGCTCAGGAGAAGAATTCCCATTCATCATCCAAGAAAAAAAATTCAATTTAATATGGAAGCAACAAAATTCCACTTCAATATGCCAGAAAAATGTCCAATACACAAGCAGTTTTTCAATTCAATACACCACTAATTTTTTTTTTCCCAGTTCAATCCACAAGAAAATGTTCATTTCAATATACCAAAAATATATTCAATTCATTACACCAGCAATTTTTCAATTCCATATACACAAAATTTTCAATTCAATATTAGCCAATATTCAATTCATTACACAAGCACTTTTTCAATGTAATACCCCAATAATTGTCATAATTAAGTTATCTATTCAATACACAACTTTTCCCTTTGTTAATACACACTGAACACTCAAGAACACAAAAAAAAAATTGTCTTTTTATTAATTATGTACTTAATTAATTCTTACTACTCCTGTGTTGATGTTGGCCGCTTCTGTCGCTGCTGTTGTGGACGTTGGTGACCGTTCTGCGCAGGTCGCAGGTCCAATTATGTAGACGAGGATTATTGCTTCTTCTCTAGCAATCACTATCTGGTCATTTTACTGCAACATCTGGGGCATGGTACACTCAGGATCAGGCTTCACGCCTTCTCGTGGACTGACTTCGCGTTGTGTTTCTGTACTCGACACTCCAGACTCGTTCGTCGCAGGATCAGTCACCCTTCCAACACAGCAAGTAACAACACCAGGAATAATAAACAACAGTTTAATACATTAACAGATTGCACATACTGCCATGGCGTCCGCCACTAAGTCATGTATGATAACCAATTGTAAACAAGAACTTCTCTGGACAGACTTACTGGTGCATCAATAACACTTCACAATGATATGATTCACACCCCATGTTCACACCTTACAGCTAACTGCTGTTGACGATTTCTACAAAGGCACCTGGCACACAGCCCATAGTTCATCTTGAAACCTCAATACTGATGAAGGCCTCTAGTTATTTGATAACGGCACTCAGCCGACAGTCACATTGAACTCTTGCTAATAATGAAAAGTCCTATATTGATAATCACGGCACACAGCCGTTAGTTCATCTTGAAACCTTAATACTGATGAAGGCCTCTAGTTATTTGATCACGGCACTCAGCCGACAGTCACATTGAACTCTTGCTAATAATGAAAAGTCCTATATTGATAATCACGGCACACAGCCGTTAGTTCATCTTGAAACCTTAATACTGATGAAGGCCTCTAGTTATTTGATCACGGCACTCAGCCGACAGTCACATTGAACTCTTGCTAATAATGAAAAGTCCTATATTGATAATCACGGCACACAGCCGTTAGTTCATCTTGAAACCTTAATACTGATGAGGATTTCTAAATTCTGTCCTAATGGCACACAGCCGACAGTTCACTTGATATGTATTGTCTACATTAGACGAATTCTAAATTCTGTCCTAATGGCACACAGCCGACAGTTCACTTGATATGTATTGTCTACATTAGACGAATTCTAAATTCTGTCCTAATGGCACACAGCCGACAGTTCACTTGATATGTATTGTCTACATTAGACGAATTCTAAATTCTGTCCTAATGGCACACAGCCGACAGTTCAACTTGATATGCATCGTCTACTGATGAAGATTTCTAAATTCTGTCCTAATGGCACACAGCCGACAGTTCAACTTGATATGCATCGTCTACTGATGCAGATTTCTAAATTCTGTCCTAATGGCACACAGCCGACAGTTCAACTTGATATGCATCGTCTACTGATGCAGATTTCTAAATTCTGTCCTAATGGCACACAGCCGACAGTTCAACTTGACATGCATCGTCTACTGATGCAGATTTCTAAATTCTGTCCTAATGGCACACAGCCGACAGTTCAACTTGACATGCATCGTCTACTGATGCAGATTTCTAAATTCTGTCCTAATGGCACACAGCCGACAGTTCATCTTGATATGCCTTGTCTACATTAGACCTAGTTGCAATTAACTAACTTAGCTATCTCTCACTTGATGACTAGCCTGTTACTACGATCATCAGATCACTAGTTGTTTTAATCTATCTCTACCGTAACTTAGTGACTCAACTATCTAGTTCGACTACTGGCCACACACTAACCTGTAACCCAGAATCTGTTTCATACTGTTCCTTGCCCACAGTCTCGTTGTGTCCTGTCGGACACCACGTCTCCATCTGGCCTCGACTCAAGCTCTAATGAATTCTATTCTGCCCTTAGCCTCGACTCAAGCTCGACTGAATTATGTTCTCCCCTAGTTCTTTCTCTTCAATTTAGTTCACACCTGTCCCTCGCCTTGCACGCTTTTCTACCAATTCACCGCGCCCTAATTACATCTAGTGTTCCCATTATCTCCCCTCTCAACATCTCCTTAATTTTCATCATTACGTCCCCTTGACCACATCTCCCACCTATCACTCTTCTTCAAGAGGACATCAGTTGTCATCTGTCTTCCACGGCAGAGAGGACATCGGTTGTGATCTGTCTTCCATGGCAGAGAGGACATCGGTTGTGATCTGTCTTCCATGGCAGAGTGGACATCGGTTGTCATCTGTCTTCCATGGCAGAGAGGACATCGGTTGTGATCTGTCTTCCATGGCAGAGAGGACATCGGTTGTCATCTGTCTTCCATGGGAGAGTGGACATCTGTTGTCATCTGTCTTCCATGGCAGAGAGGACATCGGTTGTGATCTGTCTTCCATGTCAGAGTGGACATCGGTTGTCATCTGTCTTCCATGGCAGAGTGGACATCGGTTGTCATCTGTCTTCCATGGCAGAGAGGACATCGGTTGTGATCTGTCTTCCATGGCAGAGTGGACATCAGTTGTCATCTGTCTTCCATGGCAGAGAGGACATTGGTTGTCATCTGTCTTCCATGGCAGAGAGGACATCGGTTGTGATCTGTCTTCCATGGCAGAGTGGACATCGGTTGTCATCTGTCTTCCATGGCAGAGTGGACATCGGTTGTCATCTGTCTTCCATGGCAGAGAGGACATCAGTTGTCATCTGTCTTCCATGGCAGAGAGGACATCGGTTGTCATCTGTCTTCCATGGCAGAGAGGACATCGGTTGTGATCTGTCTTCCATGGCAGAGAGGACATCGGTTGTCATCTGTCTTCCATGGCAGAGTGGACATCGGTTGTCATCTGTCTTCCATGGCAGAGAGGACATCGGTTGTCATCTGTCTTCCATGGCAGAGAGGACATCAGTTGTCATCTGTCTTCCATGGCAGAGAGGACATTGGTTGTCATCTGTCTTCCATGGGAGAGGGGACATCGGTTGTGATCTGTCTTCCATGGCAGAGAGGACATTGGTTGTCATCTGTCTTCCATGGCAGAGAGGACATCGGTTGTGATCTGTCTTCCATGGCAGAGTGGACATCGGTTGTCATCTGTCTTCCATGGCAGAGAGGACATCAGTTGTCATCTGTCTTCCATGGCAGAGAGGACATCGGTTGTCATCTGTCTTCCATGGCAGAGAGGACATCAGTTGTCATCTGTCTTCCATGGCAGAGAGGACATCAGTTGTCATCTGTCTTCCATGGCAGAGAGGACATCGGTTGTCATCTGTCTTCCATGGCAGAGAGGACATCAGTTGTCATCTGTCTTCCATGGCAGAGAGGACATCGGTTGTCATCTGTCTTCCATGGCAGAGTGGACATCGGTTGTTATCTGTCTTCCATGGTAGAGTGGACATTGGTTGTCATCTGTCTTCCATGGCAGAGTGGACATCGGTTGTGATCTGTCTTCCATGGCAGAGTGGACATCGGTTGTCATCTGGCTTCCACCACTTTCACAAGGTTGCCGGTTGATGGTAGAAGGCCGAACATAAACCTGATAATGTAGCTGAGCCGTGGTGGTGTCATATGTTAACGTTCTCTGCAAGGGCTCATGTGGTTCATTGACCTTGCTGCACCCGTGGGGCTGCCATTTGAGCACCTCTGTTCTCCTAGGTGTCTCTGATCTCCCGAACTACCATGTCCCTATGTTGTCTGTTGAATGCTTTTGACCACCATTGGATGTTCATTATTATTATCATTGAGTGCCATCTCCACATCAAAGGTTGGCTACCATGGAGTGCCATTCTGTTCTATCTCTTGCTTTGATAGTGCAGGTTGTCATAAGTTGACTTGTCCATCTTTTGATGTTACTTGTCCATGTCAGTCTTGGTCTGGCTCTGCCTCTTTTACCTTGTATTTTCCCCTCCAAGATTACTTTCAGTAGGCTGCTGCGATTTTAAAATGCCCCAAAAATCTCATTTGTCTTGTTTGAATGTGTTTAGTAGTTCCTCTTTACATTTTTTAGTTGCTTTAAGACTTCATCATTTGTTTTCTTTTCTTTTCATCCAATTCTTCCTATTCTTCTATAAATCTACATTTCAGAAGCTTAAATTTTCTGTTCAGTATTCTTGTCTAATGTCCATGTTTTTGCACCATATGGAAATGTTGAGAAGATGTAACATTTTGCTATTTTTGGTTTTAGCCCTGGTGTTATTTGTTTTGATGTTAGTATATTTTTCATGACATTAATATTTCTTTTTGCCTTTCCCATTGTTTTGTTTATTTAAGTTTTACATTTTCCATCACTAGATATAGTATTTCAAAGGTGGTTGTAGCTCTGAACTGTCGCCAGGTCTTTTCCTTCAACTTTGATATCCGCCTGTGGGTTTTGGGTATTATCTTTGTTTATGATCATAGTTTTAGTCTTTTTGATATTCATATCTAATCCATATTTTTTTATTGTCATGTTTATTCCATTAAGTAATTGTTGTAGATCTTCAGGATTTTCTGCTAGTAGCACAGTATCATCAGCATATCTTAGGTTATTGATTAATCATTAGATGTTGCCATGACCTGGACCCACGCCTGCTGGTCTACATGTAGCCTATCACTTCCTTCAGTTTGGGACTTTCACATGCTTCATTTACTGCTACATACCCTTGCCATTTACAACCAGTCCTCAATGTGGGTTCCACTGTCCTGTTAGCTTCGTCTGATGAACTTTCTAGCATAACTGCCATACTGGCTTTTCCAGCTTTGTATTTCTTTAGGTCTGACTTGAACAGGAGGACTAGCTTCACTTTCTTGCAGGACAGTATTACATCTGTCAGTCCTGTGTCTGTGTTGAATAGCTGATGTACGGTACTAAGAAAAATACTATCCTGACTTCTTAGCATTCACTAATTAAATGGATGTGGTTGCATTTGTGTTGTTAATTTACAGTAATGCAGCGATACCTGCCTCTTTTGTCCTGTCAAAAGATCTGACTGACACTTTTGAACAGTGCCCCAAGTCTAGTTCATGTTGCCCATTTCTTTTATACAATTTTATCTGCTAAACTGTTTTCTGTCTATCTGTAGTTCACCTTACCTTCAGAATTCACTTAGTGGTTTTTCCATTTTGTCACTTTCTTACCTTAAATCATCATCATGTGTCATACCGGTTGGCGTAGGCGATCATGTCCTTCCTCAATCTTCTATCTATAGTGCATTATATCAGTTCTGTTGTTCACTGTTTTCCATGCCATGACATCAAGCTATCCAGTATTTTCTCTCTTTGTCGTCCGCGATATCTCTTTCCTTTTATTTTGCCAGTTATAACCAAGTATTCCAACTTTCCTCTTCTCATGATGTGCCATAAAAATGTTGTTTATTTCTAATGTTTTTTTAGGAGTTTCCTTTTTGAGTTGGTATACCTTAAATAGTCTGATAAAAATACAAGGCTTGATATTCTTTTCAATTGCTTCTTTTGCAGAGTTGATTTATTCCAGCCATAGCTGCAAGAAGGTCAATGTGTGATCAAGCAAGCCTTGTTAAGAAAGGTGAGCAATGATTTGGAATGAAAACAAACAGGCTTTTATATTGCTATTGCCTTACTCTCAATTATCTATCTAGTTCTATTGTCTTACTAGATGAGAATAAAACAATCATTAACAGCAATACTGATAGTTACTTATGACCAGTGATGGTGGTAATATCACTAAGTCTAGATGGGCTATTAGCTCTTAGATCAATGATGGTGGTAATGTTAATATCACTAAGTCTAGATGGGCTATTAGCTCTTAGATCAATGATGGTGGTAATGTTCATATCACTAAGTCTAGATGGGCTATTAGCTCTTAGACCAAGGAAGGTGGTAATGTTAATATCACTAAGTCTAGATGGGCTATTAGCTCTTAGATCAATGATGGTGGTAATGTTAATATCACTAAGTCTAGATGGGCTATTAGCTCTTAGATCAATGATGGTGGTAATGTTAATATCACTAAGTCTAGATGGGCTATTAGCTCTTAGATCAATGATGATGGTAATGTTAATATCACTAAGTCTAGATGGGCTATTAGCTCTTAGACCAAGGAAGGTGGTAATGTTAATATCACTAAGTCTAGATGGGCTATTAGCTCTTAGACCAAGGAAGGTGATGTGGAGGTTAGGACCTGGTAGGTGATGTGGAGGTTAGGACCTGGTAGGTGATGTGGAGGTTAGAACCTGGAAGGTGATGTGGAGGTTAGGACCTGGTAGGTGATGTGGAGGTTAGGACCTGGAAGGTGATGTGGAGGTTAGAACCTGGAAGGTGATGTGGAGGTTAGAACCTGGAAGGTGATGTGGAGGTTAGAACCTGGAAGGTGATGTGGAGGTTAGAACCTGGTAGATGATGTGGAGGTTAGAACCTGGTAGATGATGTGGAGGTTAGAACCTGGAAGGTGATGTGGAGGTTAGAACCTGGTAGATGATGTGGAGGTTAGACCCAGGTAGGTGATGTGGGGGTTAGAACCTGGAAAGTGATGTGGAGGTTAGACCCAGTTAGGTGATGTGGGGGGTAGACCCTGGAAGGTGATGTGGGGGTTAGAACCTGGAAGGTGATGTGGAGGTTAGAACCTGGTAGATGATGTGGAGGTTAGACCCAGGTAGGTGATGTTAGGGTTAGAACCTGGAAGGTGATGTGGAGATTAGACCCAGGGACATGATGTGGGGGTTAGAACCTGGTAGATGATGTGGGGCTTAGACCCAGGGACGTGATGTGAAGGTTAGAACGTGGAAGGTGATGTGGAGGTTAGAACCAGGGATGTGATGTAGAGGTTAGAACCTGGAAGGTGATGTGGAGGTTAGAACCAGGGACGTGATGTAGAGGTTAGAACCTGGAAGGTGATGTGGTGGTTAGACCCAGGGACGTGATGTAGAGGTTAGAACTTGGTAGGTGATGTGGAAGTTAGAATCTGGAAGATGATGTGGAGGTTAGAACCTGGTAGGTGATGTGGAGGTTAGAATCTGGAAGGTGATGTGGAGGTTAGACCCAGGGACGTGATGTAGAGGTTAGAACCTGGAAGGTGATGTGGAGGTTAGAACCTGGTAGGTGATGTGGAGGTTAGACCCAGGGACGTGATGTAGAAGTTAGACCCAGGGATGTGATGTAGAGGTTAGAACCTGGAAGGTGATGTAGAGGTTAGAACCTGGAAGGTGATGTGGTTAGAACCTGGAAGGTGATGTGGAGGTTAGACCCAGGAACATGATGTAGAGGTTAGAACCTGGAAGGTGATGTGGAGGTTAGACCCAGGGACATGATGTAGAGGTTAGAACCTGGAAGGTGATGTGGTGGTTAGACCCAGGGACGTGATGTAGAGGTTAGAACCTGGAAGGTGATGTAGAGGTTAGAACCTGGAAGGTGATGTGGAGGTTAGACCCAGAAAGGTGGTGTGGAAGTTAGAACCTGGAAGGTGATGTGGAGGTTAGACCCAGAAAGGTGGTGTGGAAGTTAGAACCTGGAAGGTGATGTGGAGGTTAGAACCTGGAAGGTGATGTGGAGGTTACACCCAGGGACGTGATGTGGAGGTTAGAACCTGGAAGGTGATGTGGAGGTTAGAATCTGTTAGGTGATGTGGAGGTTAGAATCTGTTAGGTGATATGGAGGTTAGAACCTGGAACGTGATGTGGAGGTTACACCCAGGGACGTGATGTGGAGGTTAGAACCTGGAAGGTGATGTGGAGGTTAGAATCTGTTAGGTGATGTGGAGGTTAGAACCTGGAAGGTGATGTGGAGGTTACACCCAGGGACGTGATGTGGAGGTTAGAACCTGGAAGGTTATGTGGAGGTTAGAACCTGGTAGGTGATGTGGAGGTTAGACCCAGAAAGGTGGTGTGGAAGTTAAAACCTGGAAGGTGATGTGGGGGTTAGACCCAGGGACATGATGTGGGGGTTAGACCCAGGGACATGATGTGGAGATTAGAACCTGGAAGGTGATGTGGAGGTTACAAACTGGGACGTGATGTGGAGGTTAGAACTTGGAAGGTGATGTGGAGGTTAGAACCTGGTAGGTGATGTAGAGATTAGAACCTGGAAGGTGATGTGGAGGTTAGAATCTGGAAGGTGATGTGGAGGTTAGACCCAGGGAGGTGATGTGAAGGTTAGCTCCAGGAAGGTGATGTGGATGTTAGACCCAGAAAGGTGGTGTGGAAGTTAGAACCTGGAAGGTGATGTGGAGGTTAGACCCAGAAAGGTGATGTGGAGGTTGAACCCAGGATGGTGATGTGGAGGTTAGACCCAGGTAGATGATGTGGAGGTTCGACTCAGGATGGTGATGTGAAGGTTAGCTCCAGGAAGGTGATGTGGAGGTTAGAACCTGGTAGATGATGTGGATGTTATACCCAGAAAGGTGATGTGGAAGCTAGAACCTGGAAGGTGATGTGGAGGTTAGACCCAGAAAGGTGATAGGATGTTTGCTAGAACAATATAGTCAGTACAACTAATAAATAGTAACCAAACATAGATTACAATATATTTCTATATCTCAAAGAAGAAAAAATATGTCCTTATTACCTGACAGAAGGGAACAAAAATTGTGACATAGGGTTGATGATGATATCAATACATATTTTCAACAATTTTTACTTCACCAATATTGAGATATACATTTTTAAACAACAGCAAACATTTGTGAACGAACTATACCTTGTTTATTAGTATGGTCTTAATTTTGAAGCTCCACAGTTGTTCAGTGCATGGTAACCAGTTATGGCCAGTCACTGCACTAATGGAGAGCAGTTACGGTACTTAGAAGTGGACATGATCAGTCGCAGAACTAAAATGTGGTCTAAACCAATCTCAGCAGTTGTGGAGACTTGACCAGTCACAGCAGATGTGGAGACCAGACCTTAACCAATCACAGCAGCTGTGAGGACTTGACCAATCAGAGCAGATGTGGAGACCTGACCTTAACCAATCACAGCAGCTGTGAGGACTTGACCAATCAGAGGTCTTAGAAGTGTACTTGTCCAGCCACATCACATATAAGTAAAATTCAACCAATTAATTCTAGTTACACTGGGGTACACTTAAAAGTCATCATCAGCTTTTCATTTCTCCACCATGTGGTCTTTTGTTTCCCCCAACCACTATGTCACTACATCTTTATTCTTTCCTTTCTGTCTTTTCCAAGCTTCTCTTGCCATTAGTATTCACTGGCATCACAAGGTTTTCCTGGCCATTCATTATTATGTGTGTCCAATGAATTGTATTTTTCTTCTTTGAGTTTTGATGATGCCTTTTCTTTGATCACTCATGCAGTATTTCATCATGTTACTGTGTTGTACTGAGACAATATCTGAGCCACTAGAAGAGATTGCTTATCTCACAAAGGGAGAAGAAAAAGAAAGCCCTTGAGATGTGGATCTACAGAAGAATGGGAAGAATTGGATGGACAGAAGAAGATAAACAATGAAGTTATGAAGCAACTGAAAATGAAGAAAGATTTATTTAACACAATTCAAACAAAGGAAATGAGATTTTTTGGGAAACATAAAGAGACACTACAGAAAGTCACCTTGCAGTGATAAAATATAAGGTAAATAAAGCAGAGGCAGACAAGGACTGAAATGGGTTGACAATATCAAGAGATCGGCGGGTGAACCCATGACAGTGTTTACCATAAAGTCAAGGGACAGTGAAATGGTGCTTCATGGTAGCCAATGATGCTTCATGGTAGCCAATGGTGCTTCATGGTAGCCAGTGATGCTTCATGGTAGCCAATGGTGCTTCATGGTAGCCAATGGTTCTTCAGGGTAGCCAATGATGCTTCATGTAGCCAATGGTGCTTCATGGTAGCCAATGGTGCTTCATGGTAGCCAATGATGCTTCATGGTAGCCAATGGTGCTTCATGGTAGCCAATGGTGCTTCATGGTAGTCAATGGTGCTTCATGGTAGCCAATGGTGCTTCATGGTAGCCAATGGTGCTTCATGGTAGCCAATGGTGCTTCATGGTAGCCAATGGTTCTTCAGGGTAGCCAGTGATGCTTCATGGTAGCCAGTGATGCTTCATGGTAGCAAATGGTTCTTCATGGTAGCCAATCATGCTTCATGGTAGCCAATGGTGCTTCATGGTATCCAATGGTGCTTCATGGTATCCAATGGTTCTTCAGGGTAACCAGTGATGCTTCATGGTAGCCAATGACTCTTTGTGGTAGCCAGTGATACTTCATGGTAGGTAATGGTTCTTCATGGTAGCCAGTGATGCTTCATGGTAGTCCAATGGTGCTTCATGGTAGCCAGTGATGCTTTATGGTAGCCAATGCTTCTTCATGGTAGCCAGTGATGCTTCATGGTAGTCCATGGTGCTTCATGGTAGCCAATGCTTCTTCATGGTAGCCAGTGATGCTTTATGGTAGCCAATGCTTCTTCATGGTAGCCAGTGATGCTTCATGGTAATCAATGGTGCTTCATGGTAGTCAATGGTGCTTCATGGTAGCCAATGCTTCTTCATGGTAACCAATGGTTCTTCATGGTAGCCAGCCTTTGAAATGGAGGCTGTACAAGAAGATGATGATGATGGTCTCTTTTATCCTTTTCTTGCTCCTTATCCACTGGGGGCCATTGCAGTATGTACATTTGCAACCATCAATCTTCTCATTCTGTCTTTTGTAGTTAATTGGAATGAATGAAATCAAGACCTCCCGACTTCAGGCTCTAATGCTGTCTTCCCATTTCTCCTATTGTCAGCATTTCCTTCTCACAGATCTCTACAAAATTGTTTTAGCTAACTTTGATGAAAGGGCAAGTTGCCATACCACCACAGAATATGTTTCCTCATGCTTCTCATTTCTCTGTTGGCCACTATGATTTGCATGCAAAAGTAACATTATAAATTCATAACCCAGCTATGCCATCTTGTTTGTTTTTTTGTTATTTTTTGACAATACTTGTAAGTTTTGTTTCCAGTTCCTAAACCAAATGTACTTGTAATTTTATTTTTAGTTCCTAAACCAAATGTATTTGTAAGTTTTTTTAATTTTTATATCTAAGCCAATTGTACTTGTTTTTTTTTCTTCAGTTCCGAAACCAAATGTACTTGTAACTTTTTGTCTTCAGTCCCTAAACCAAATGTACTTGTAAGTATTTTTTTTTTCAATCCCTGAACCAAATGTACTTGTAAGTTTTTTTTTCATCAGTCCCTGAACCAAATGTACTTGTAAGTTTTTTTTTTCTTCAGTCCCTGAACCAAATGTACTTGTAAGTTTTTTTTTTTCTTCAGTCCCTGAACCAAATGTACTTGTAAGTTTTTTTTCTTCAGTCCCTGAACCAAATGTACTTGTAAGTTTTTTTTTCTTCAGTCCCTGAACCAAATGTACTTGTAAGTTTTTTTTTTCTTCAGTCCCTGAACCAAATGTACTTGTAAGTTTTTTTTTCTTCAATCCCTGAACCAAATGTACTTGTATGTTTTTTTTTCTTCAGTAAAAGTAAAGTAAAGTACCCCCCGTCACGCCAAGTGGCGTATAGGGAAATATGGTGTTAGTGACCCTATATTTTACAGACCTTCAGCACATGATTTTTGGGGTAATGTGGTCGGTATTACGCCCGTGCTGCTTTTACTTTCCCAGAAAAAATCCGGTACCCATTTAAGGCTGGGTGAACCCGGAGCCGTCGGTTGGGATCGAACCCTACCCCTTGTCCGTAGTAGTCCAGTTCACTAACCACTGAGCTATCGCGGCTCCTACTAATTTTTAGGGAATTAGTAAAACCCAGGTGTCCTCGCCAGGATTACGAACCCCGGCTGTTGCCGTGGTAAGCCAACCGCCTATCGATTGCGCTAACCGGACACCCTTTTTCTTCAGTCCCTGAACCAAATGGGTGTCCGGTTAGCGCAATCGATAGGCGGTTGGCTTACCACGGCAACAGCCGGGGTTCGTACCCTGGCGAGGACACCTGGGTTTTACTAATTCCCTAAAAATTAGTAGGAGCCGCGATAGCTCAGTGGTTAGTGAACTGGACTACTACGGACAAGGGGTAGGGTTCGATCCCAACCGACGGCTCCGGGTTCACCCAGCCTTAAATGGGTACCGGATTTTTTCTGGGAAAGTAAAAGCAGCACGGGCGTAATACCGACCACATTACCCCAAAAATCATGTGCTGAAGGTCTGTAAAATATAGGGTCACTAACACCATATTTCCCTATACGCCACTCGGCGTGACGGGGGGTACTTTACTTTTTTTTACCCTGAACCAAATGTACTTGTCAGTTTTTTTTTCTTCAGTCCCTGAACCAAATGTACTTGTAAGTTTTTTTTTCTTCAGTTCCTGAACCAAATGTACTTGTAAGTTATTGTTTTTTTCAGTTCTTAAAGCAAATGTACATGTAAGTTTTGTTTCCATTGTGAGTTTGTTTTTTCCAGTTCCTAAACCAAATGTACTTGTATGTTTTCTATTTCCCTTTTGTCTGAAAGCTTTAGCCTGGCTATTCTAGTCAATAAATACTTGTATAAATCAATATAATGTATATGGAGACATCTAGAATCAAGTCAGTTGGTTTAGGTAATTATCCTCTAAGTCTGTTAAGCTATAAATGTGTACTTAACTTGCACATGGAAAATGACAATTGGGCAATAGATTATGAATAGAAAATGGAGATGGATTGGTCATATACTATTGTAAGTATTGTATTAAGTGGACGTAATGCCAGTATATCGAGACAGGCACTGTCTGGAATCCACAGGAGAAGATAAAGCCAGAGATACAGGAAGAAAAGAAATCATGGAAACCTCAAGAACTTTGACCTAAACTGGAGAAAAATAGAGAAAATGTCCAAGAAAAGAGATGGGTGGAGAGATCTCGTCCATGGCCTGTGCTTCAGATCTAAAGGCCTTTGATGGCCACATGGAAAACATGACAAAGTGGTAGAAAACACATTTTTTTGTGTGTTATGGGTTTCAGTGGCTTGTGAGCTGGTACTCCTCAGTTCAAAGAAAATAGATAAAAGTCATCTTTTATTATGAGCCATTCTTTTTAAACTTTGATAATACTCAGTCTATACTTGATTTTGATAGCCTTTGTGTAGTTTGTGCAGTACTAATGCTTCTTATAGTTGGAAATTATTATTTCTCTTCTAAATTTGGGTTTATTTGTAATGTTCTTAGAGTTCTAGATGTTGTCAGACAGTGATTCCCACATTTTGTAGTCTGTTCAGGGCCAATAGTCCCCCATAAAGATGGAGAACATAATATTGTTGTTTGTTGCTCAGGGCCTGTAGTATCCCACAAACCTGGAGAACATAATATTGTTGTTTGTTGCTCAGGGCCTGTAGAATCCCACAAACCTGGAGAACATAAGATTGTTGTTTGTTGCTCAGGGCCTGTAGAATCCCACAAACCTGGAGAACATAATATTGTTGTTTGTTGCTCAGGGCCTGTAGAATCCCACAAACCTGGAGAACATAATATTGTTGTTTGTTGCTCAGGGCCCGTAGTAGCCCATAAAGATGGAGAACATAACATTGTTGATTGTTGCTCAGGGCCTGTAGTATCCCATAAAGATGTAGAACATAAGATTGTTGATTGTTGCTCAGGGCCTGTAGTATCCCATAAAGATGGAGAACATAAGATTGTTGATTGTTGCTCAGGGCCTGTAGTATCCCATAAAGATGGAGAACATAACATTGTTGATTGTTGCTCAGGGCCTGTAGTATCCCATAAAGATGTAGAACATAAGATTGTTGATTGTTGCTCAGGGCCTGTAGTATCCCATAAAGATGGAGAACATAACATTGTTGATTGTTGCTCAGGGCCTGTAGTATCCCACAAACCTGTAGAACATAAGATTGTTGATTGTTGCTCAGGGCCTGTAGTATCCCACAAACCTGTAGAACATAACATTGTTGATTGTTGCTCATGGCCTGTAGTATCCCATAAAGATGGAGAACATAACATTGTTGATTGTTGCTCAGGGCCTGTAGTATCCCATAAAGATGTAGAACATAAGATTGTTGATTGTTGCTCAGGGCCTGTAATATCCCATAAAGATGGAGAACATAAGATTGTTGATTGTTGCTCAGGGCCTGTAGTATCCCATAAAGATGGAGAACATAAGATTGTTGATTGTTGCTCAGGGCCATTAGTATCCCACAAACCTGTAGAACATAAGATTGTTGATTGTTGCTCAGAGCCTGTTGTATCCCACAAACCTAGAGAACATAACATTGTTGATTGTTGCTCAGAGCCTGTAGTATCCCACAAACCTGTAGAACATAACATTGTTGATTGTTGCTCAGGGCCTGTAGTATCCCATAAAGATGGAGAACATAAGATTGTTGATTGTTGCTCAGGCCCTGCAGTATCCCACAAACCTGGAGAACATAACATTGTTGATTGTTGCTCAGAGCCTGTAGTATCCCACAAACCTGGAGAACATAACATTGTTGATTGTTGCTCAGGCCCTGCAGTATTCCACAAACCTGGAGAACATAACATTGTTGATTGTTGCTCAGAGCCTGCAGTATCCCACAAACCTGGAGAACATAACATTGTTGATTGTTGCTCAGAGCCTGCAGTATCCCACAAACCTGGAGAACATAACATTGTTGATTGTTTCTTAGGGCCATTAGTATCCCACAAACCTGGAGAACATAACATTGTTGATTGTTTCTTAGGGCCATTAGTATCCCACAAACCTGTAGAACATAACATTGTTGATTGTTTCTTAGGGCCATTAGTATCCCACAAACCTGGAGAACATAACATTGTTGATTGTTGCTCAGGGCCTGTAGTATCCCCATAAAGATGGAAATTCCCATTGAGTATACAGGGCATATATTGGTTGTCCATCTGTGGTTGTTATATAGTGATCATTGTTTGTTAGTTTAGGTTCAGAGGTGCCTGATGTGATTAGCCATAGCCATGAAGTAGCAGCTATTGTAGAAGAGGATGATGTTGAAGGAATGGTGTTGAAACACGTAGCAGGTGCATGGGAAAGAAAAGAAAAAAGTGGTATGGTTACATACATATAGCACCCAGAAAGGTGACAGCTAAAGAGATGTATATGGCCTTTGTCATTTTCACAGATGATAGCAAGCAATCATGATTTGTCAGTAGTTTAGTAAAATATTAGTGTTTTTTACACACTTCCGTTGCAAGATGGTGGGATCTAGGTCACGTTTTCTTGATCGCTGCAGTAAGTGCATTCGGGACCGACCGTACGGTAATTTTTCTTATGGTTGTTTAAAGTGCGACGGGGATAATCTGACGACTAACTGTGTGTCTATATGTTCGGAATTGGAGTCAACAACGATGGCCTAATATCATCAAGCAATCTACATTTTAAAAATAATATGACGATCATCATTTTCAAGAGGACGTGAACTCACGGTATATGGTGGATAAGCGGCAGGAACAATTGAAGGCTATGCATGAAAAGTGTTCCATGTTGCAGTTTCCTCATATTCCAAGTCTGGCTTGTTGCAGGAGCTACTGAGTTAAGTGCTCTGTGCACACCGTGAGCTATATGTCTCATCTGTTTTGATCATGTTTCGATATTCCAATTGTTTACGATGAATGATTATATCGTATGACGAGGAACAGTTGGCTGTGTGCACTTTCTGTGCGGTTTCGCCTTATGTCTTTTGGTGTGTGCTGAGACTGCTGTGATGGGGACTACAGTTGCCTTTCTTTGTTTGGGAGATGAGATTAGGATGATTACGCTGGCACGGGCGGTTGAGCAATTATGGATTTTGATTCATTTGCAGTGATACTGGGGCCTTCCATAACCAAATAACCAAATAGTGTTTTATGCTGGATTCTGTTTTACTGAACAGTTTCTCTGGTGACTGAATCTGACAAAACTGGATAGACAGATCCGACCACAGATAGAACAAGATACATTATTGGTGCCTGGTTACCAAAAACCAAAAGGCAGCAAACAAATGTTGACCTTGATGGTGAAAGGTCATGAGAAAGTTGAATAAGAATATTTGTGGTGAATGTAGGGTGACTTGGTGTGATACTGACCGTATTGCTGATAAATGTATCGATGGTAATATTGGCACAACCACCATGTTCTTAATTTGTCACAATGTATGAAGAGCACTTATTCCTTCATATATTTTTTCCCAGTTGGTTTCACAGATTCATTTATTTATTGCTGTGTTGCTAGTCTCTTGACGAAAACTGAGCGTCTTCGATATGATAGATTTGTGCAGTGGTTACCAAACCTTTGACATCAGTAGCTCCCTTTCCCTATTGATCACAGACCGGCGGGGCCCACATGGCTTTTATGATCGTATAAGGTAGGTAAAATCAGATTCATGTATTTATTTTTGGGTAATTTACTACTTTAGGTATATAAATGAAGTTCAGTAACAATAAAGATAAAAAAGTGATTTAATGAGCTATAAGTAATGTGGAAAAGCTTGCTTTGTATCCCTGATATAAGATGATAAATGAAGGACAGAATTAACACTCTCCTGTAGAAACTTAGGAGTCGCGATAGCTCACTGGTTAGTGAATTTGACTACAAAGGACAAGAGTTAAGGTTCGATCCCATTTGACGGCTTCCGGGTTCACCCAGCCTTAAATGGGTACCGGATTTTTTCTGGGAGGGCACGGGCGTAATACCGACCACATTACCCCAAAAATCATGTGGTGAAGGTTTGTAAAATTTATGGTCAAAAACACCATATTCCCTATACGCACGCCACTTGGCGTGATGGGGACTCTTTACTTTTTTACTGTAGAAACTTGTTTATGTACTCACAAATATTAATCCTGGGTAGATGTTGTCATTTTATGATTTCTAACCACTGGGTAAGCACATGGCTATATTCTCAGCCCAGCACCCTTGCCAAGTGCTTCTGGGAGTCATGGTGCGCACTGGTTTTGTGTATAATGTTTGTGTTTATGTCATGAACATGTGGTGAACCACAAGCGTAGACAGATCACTACAGGAATGAGATGGTTATGGTTATAGAAGGCCCTGGTATCACTGCAAACGAATTAAAATCCATAATTGTTCAACCACCAGTGCCAGTGGAATCATTCGAATTACTATCTCATCTCCCAAACAAAGAAAGGTAGCTGTAGTCCCCATTATAGCAATCTCAGCACACGCCGAAGACATAAGGCGAAACTACACAGAAAATGAACATAGCCATCTGTTCTCCGTCATATGATATCATCATTCATCGTAAGGAATCGGAATATCGAAACATCATCAAAACGGATAAAACGCACAGCTCACGGTGTGCACAAAGCACTTAGCCGGACTAATGAGATGTTTAAGAAAAGCATCAGAACTGTCATTAATAGACAGACAATGAAATGAGAACATAAGGAAACGTTTGGGCATCAGTCAATCTTGTGTTATATATAGAAACAAGTGAAATGATTGGGCCACCTTCAAAGAATGCCTGGAAATGCCTTACCACTCAAGGCATACACAAAGTTATAAGTGAATATAGACCACGAGGAAGATGGAACAAAAATGGTGGGATGACATGAAAGACACCTTGCAACAAGACAAGCTGACTATCCAAGAAGCCAAAAGATGAGGCAGAGCAAAAATCCTTAGGATACCTTGACAGTGAAGAGGAAGTGAGTGACACAACACCGCGGGGGCCCCCCCCCCCAATCAAACCTAGTATGTGGAGTGAAGGAATTATGATGATCCCTTATTAAAATTGATGGCCACTATCAAAATGTCAAATGGATAAGTCAAAGAGTGTAGCATCGAGGCCACAATAGGTCTATGGTGTTCCATGATGACCCCCCATTGCTGTGGTGAACAACAGTTAACCTGGTCTGTTTATTGAAGGGAGCTCCCCTTCCAAACAGTAGCCCTTCACTTCCTCTCCACCAGTCACACAGGACATCGCCACTCTCTACTAAGTTACAGTACATGCAATTTTCATTTTATTATATAGTATCTACACATTTGATTGTTTTTGTTTTAATTTATTCGTAGGGCATTTAACTGTATTGTTTTTACCTTGAAATAAATGTATTTGCTGTTTAAGTTTATCAAAATGGGTATGTGTTTAGGGTCTGCAAATGGACTGATTCACTTTCCATATTTCTTATGGAAAAATAGATTTGGACATCGAACAGTTCAGAGTTCAAACAACCTCTTGGAACAAATTGAGTTCGAATTACAAGACAAGACGCCACTTAAGTTGTACTGAGATCATTCGCTGATCACTATGTGGGCAAAGACAGGTCAGCAATAACTTGGGAACTCGCTGCTACTGCTGCATTCGTCTAACTAATCAACAATAGCAGCGGTAGGAAGGATACATAACACATGGGACTACAAACATCTTCTTTTTCTTACATTCCTCCTTTACCTTTCAGCATCAAGGAAGGAGAGATGTTTTCTTCAGCATTCAAGTTTTGTAATCAGGCATACTTTTCATGTTGTATTGGGTACCTAGGGATGCATCCTAACACCAAACTTGTTCAATCTATACACTGAGCAAATTTTTAAAAACATCACTGAGATGCCAGGCCTACAAATTAATTGAAAGATAATCAATAATCTAAGATATCCTGATGATACTGTACTGCTAGCAGAAAATCCTAAAGATCTACAACAATTACTTAATGAAATAAACATAACACAAAAAATATGGACTAGATATGAATATCAAAAAGACTAAAACTATGATCATAAACAAAGAAGATACTCAAAACCCACAAGTGGATATCAAAATAGAAGGAATAGACCTGGAGATAGTTCAGAACTATAACTACCTTGGACATACTATAACCAGTGATGGAAAATGTACAACTGAAATAAACAAAAGAATAGGAATGGCAAAAAGTAATTTTAATGTCATGAAGAATATACTAACATCAAAACAAATAACACCAGGGCTAAAACTAAGAATTGCAAAATGTTACATCTTCTCAATATTCCTATATGGTGCAGAAACATGGACATTAGACAAGAAAACAGAACAGAGAATTGAAGCCTTTGAAATGTGGATTTATATAGAAGAATAGGTAGAATTGGATGGAAGGAAAAGAAAACAAAAGATGAAGTTTTAAAACAACTAAAAATGAAAAGAGAACTACTAAGCACAATTCAAACAAGACAAATATGATATCTGGGCCATGTTAAAAGACACAACAGCCTACTAAAAGTAATCTTTGGAGGGGGGGGAAATACAAGGTAGGGGAGGTGGAGGCAGACCAAGACTAACATGGACGAGTGGCAAAAAAAGATAGACAAGTCGGCCTATGACAACCTGCACCATCAAAGCAACAGACAGAGCAGAATGACGCTCCATGATAGCCAACCTTCATTGCGGAGAAGGCACTCGATGATGATGAAGATAATTGGGTACCTATACTGTCATTGAAGTGTTCTTGTAGGTCTTCTATTGAACCCTGTATTAGTACCTGTCATCTGTGAGGAGAAGCTTGCTTATCTACGTCAGCTTTATATCACCAGCAAAGCCCCCAGGAAATGAATTTTGCGTGAATAATACTTTTTCTTGTTTTTATCACTGGCAGCTGTAAGCTTTGGTGTCCCTCGACAGAAAAAGGTAGATATTCTCCGACTTCAGAGGTACTCTCAATTATTTTTTTTTTTAATCCTTTAGACTTTTGACTTTTTTTGGTAGATTTCTTTCCTAATTAATCTGACCTGGGCAGCAGCCATTTTTTTGGCCTACTCTTTTCAATCTCCAACTTACAAGGCTTCTTTAACGTGTGCATAGTGACACGAGACCTGCTGTATTTTTTGCCTTTATCCAAGAGGGCTAGACATATAATCACACTACCCAGAGACCAAGGGAAAGTAAAGGTACGAACGAAACACAAATTCTAATTTTGAAAAATGTCTACAACCTGTGGTGGGATTTGAACCCGGAACCTTCTTGTCCAAAGATCGATGTCTTACCTCTACACCACCCTCCTTAGAAACTTATTAATCTCCTCTGTCTCTGACTGCAAACATCAATAAGTTTAAAATGGCATAGCAGGAGGCCAGTAACAGCACAACATGATATTGGACAACTGAAGAACAGTTGGAGTGGTTGGGACACCACTGACAGAATTCACCAACCTGGGGGTGGTTGGGGCACCACTGACAGAATTCACCAACCTGGGGGTAGTTGGGGCACCACTGACAGAATTCATCAACCTGGGGGTGGTTGGGACACCACTGACAGAATTCACCAACCTGGTGGTAGTTGGGGCACCACTGACAGAATTCACTAACCTGGGGGTTGTTTCGAGCACCACTGACAGAATTCACCAACCTGGGGTTGGTTAGGACACCATTGACAGAATTAATCAACCTGGGGGTGGTTGGGGCACCACTGACAGGCTTCATCAACCTGGGGGTGGTCGAAGCACCACTGGTAGACTTCATCAACTTGGGGGTGGTTGGAGCACCACTGACAGACTTCATCAACCTGGGAGTGGTTGGAGCGCCACAGACAGACTTCATCAACATGAGAGTGGTCAAGCACCACTGACAGACTTCATCAACCTGGGAGTGGTTGGAGCACCACTGATAGACTTCATCAACCTGGGGGTGGTCAGAGCACCAATAATTGACTTCATCATCCTGGGGGTGGTCGGAGCACCACTGGTAGACTTCATCAACTTGGGGGTGGTTGGAGCACCACTGACAGACTTCATCAACCTGAGGGTGGTCGGAGCACCACTGGTAGACTTCATCAACTTGGGGGTGGTCAGAGCACCACTGACAGACTTCATCAACCTGGGGGTGGTTGGAGCACCACTGACAGACTTCATCAACCTGGGGGTGGTTGGAGCACCACTGACAGACTTCATCAACCTGGGGGTGGTCAGAGCACCACTGACAGACTTCATCAACCTGGGGGTGGTTGGAGCACCACTGACAGACTTCATCAACCTGGGGGTGGTTGGAGCACCACTGACAGACTTCATCAACCTGGGGTTGGTCGGAGCACCACTGACAGACTTCATCAACCTGGGGGTGGTTGGGGAACTACTGATATACTTTATCAACCTGGGGGTGGTTGGAGCACCACTGACACTTCATCAACCTGTGGGTGGTTGGGATACCACTGACAGACTTCATCAACCTGGGTGTGGTTGGGGAACTACTGACAGACTTTATCAACCTGGGGTTGTTTGGGGCACCACTGACAGACTTTATCAACCTGGGGTTGTTTGGGGCACCACTGACAGACTTTATCAACCTGGGGTTGTTTGGGGCACCACTGACAGACTTTATCAACCTGGGGTTTTTGGGGCACCACTGACAGACTTCATCAACCTGGGGTTGTTTGGGGCACCACTGACAGACTTCATCAACCTGGGGTTGTTTGGGGCACCACTGACAGACTTTATCAACCTGGGGTTGTTTGGGGCACCACTGACAGACTTTATCAACCTGGGGTTGTTTGGGGCACCACTGACAGACTTTATCAACCTGGGGTTGTTTGGGGCACCACTGACAGACTTCATCAACCTGGGAGTGGTTGGAGCACTAATGACTGACCTCAACCCTCTTCATTTCTCTCTATCTCCACTAATTCTTTGTGACTCCAAATTGAAGTCTGTCCATTCTATAATGTTTTCTACACACCTCTTTTTTTCTGTCAGGCCAGATGATCTAGATACATGGTCAAGCCATTTCATTTTCGCATCTTCACAGTAGTGAAAAGATCATCATTACACCGGTTGCTTGTATGCTTTTGCAAACTTTTTTTTTTTTTTGGTGTAGTACGATCTAAGTAAGAGATGTCCCACAACCTTACGATAACATTTATGATATGATCTAAGTAAGAGATGTCCCACAACCTTACGATAACATTTGTGATATGATCTAAGTAAGAGATGTCCCACAACCTTACAATAACATTTGTGATATGATCTAAGTAAGAGATGTCCCACAACCTTATAATAACATTTGTGATATGATCTAAGTAAGAGATACCCCACAACCTTATAATAACATTTGTGATATGATCTAAGTAAGAGATACCCCATAACATTTGTGATATGATCTAAGTAAGAGATGTCCCACAACTTACAATAACATTTGTGATATGATCTAAGTAAGAGATGTCCCACAACTTACGATAACATTTGTGATATGATCTAAGTAAGAGATGTCCCACAACCTTACAATAACATTTGTGATATGATCTAAGTAAGAGATGTCCCACAACCTTACGATAACATTTGTGATATGATCTAAGTAAGAGATGTCCCACAACCTTACAATAACATTTGTGATATGATCTAAGTAAGAGATGTCCCACAACCTTACGATAACATTTGTGATATGATCTAAGTAAGAGATGTCCCACAACCTTACGATAACATTTGTGATATGATCTAAGTAAGAGATGTCCCACAACCTTACAATAACATTTGTGATATGATCTAAGTAAGAGATGTCCCACAACCTTACAATAACATTTGTGATATGATCTAAGTAAGAGATGTCCCACAACCTTACAATAACATTTGTGATATGATCTAAGTAAGAGATGTCCCACAACTTACGATAACATTTGTGATATGATCTAAGTAAGAGATGTCCCACAACTTACGATAACATTTGTGATATGATCTAAGTAAGAGATGTCCCACAACCTTACGATAACATTTGTGATATGATCTAAGTAAGAGATGTCCCACAACCTTACAATAACATTTGTGATATGATCTAAGTAAGAGATACCCAAAGATCGTACGATAACATTTGTAATACGATCTAAGTATGAGATGTCCGACAACCTTACGATAGCATTGTATCTTCATAGCTTGTAATTTTTTATATAGCTGTGTTGAAAAAGGATTGTTCGAAAGAAAGGAAACAATACAGGAAGAAAGAAAGAATGGAAGGATAGAAAGAAAGAAAAAGCAGGGTATGAAATAGTCACTTATTTTTAATGCTTTATATAATAGGGTTAATGCCTGGACGGACACAAGAGAGCAGTGCGTCCTACCGTCTGGTAACTCCATACTTAAAGAGATGCAGTCTGCTTGCTTACGTTCGCCCGATGACTAAAGTATTCTAGAATATTCTGGTAGACTAGAATATTCCTCTTCATCATCCGCCCTTAGAAGGACATTAAGTGGGCGTGTCTGCGTTTTGTTGTGGTATGCAGTATAACTGTGATATTTGCGCCTTTCGGCCCAACACATCCGACTTCAGCATGACATTTTTGAGTACCGGATTGTCTTCCCTCTTCGATCCCTGCTCGCTTGGCCAGACTAGACAGGTTAGTCTGTTACTGGAAGCACCCTGGAGAGGTGGAGCATGGTCTGGATGGTTCTGGTTCACCGAACCTGGCGCAAACCATCAACTGTGGGTCGCTGACAACTTCCAGCTCTGGTGCTAGGAGGCGCGCATTGGCCTCCAGATGTAGTCTAAAGAGTATCAGTCAGTGATAGCAGGAGGGCAATAATAATGTCCATCGTTTGTTCAAATGCAGGGCATGTTTGTGTGGTCACTTTTAAGAAATATGATATTAATGTCCATCATCTGTTCCATGGAAGGACACGGTTGTGTGGTCGTCTTTAAGAAATATGACATTAATCTCCATCATCTGTTCCATGGAAGGACACGGTTGTGTGGTCGTCTTTAAGAAATATGACATTAATCTCCATCATCTGTTCTATGGAAGGACACGGTTGTGTGGTCGTCTTTAAGAAATATGACATTAATGTCCATTATCTGTTCCATGGAAGGACACGGTTGTGTGGTCGTCTTTAAGAAATATGACATTAATGTCCATCATTTGTTCTATGGAAGGACACGGTTGTGTGGTCGTCTTTAAGAAATATGACATTAATCTCCATCATCTGTTCCATGGAAGGACACGGTTGTGTGGGTCGTCTTTAAGAAATATGACATTAATCTCCATCATTTGTTCTATGTAGTTCAGTGAGACAAGGATACTCGCTACACCCACTTACTCTGTATACTCGCATAGAGCCAATCTTAGAATAAATCAGACAAAACGCAGCCATAAGGGACAACTTCCAGTCAGAGGAACAAAAGCTACCCACCTAAGCAGACGACACCATTTACTTCCCACCAATAGAAAGATCCATCCAGAACATATTAGAGACGTTCAGAGATTTCATTCAGGGCAGTGGAGCCAAACTGAACGCCCAGACAACAACCATAATGGTTGTCGGCAAATGGATATACAAGGCTGACTTCCCCTTTCGGCCTGACATCAACATATAACACCAATATAACAAATAACGTCGACAAAAAACATCATCGTATAACGTCAACATATAACATCACCACATAACATAAACAGGGGAGCAGCGATAGCTTAGTGGTTAGTGAACTGGACTACAAAGGACAAGGGATATGGTTCGAGCCCAACCGACGGCTTTCGGGTTCACCAAGCCTTAAATGGGTACCGGATATTTTTCTGGGAAAGTAGAGCGGCACGGGCGTAATACCGACCACATTACCCAAAAATCATGTGCCGAAGGTCTGTAAAATTTATGGTCACTAACACCATATTACCTATACGCCACTTGGCATGGCGGGGGCTCTTTACCTTTTACATAACATCAACATATAACAAGTGGTAAAATACACCCAGCAGACACCCCCCTCCCCCATGCTGCTTAACAAATAACGTCAACATATAACATGAAAAAATAACATCAACATATAACAAATAACGTTGATATACAACATCACCACACAGTGTCAACACATAACATAAACACATAACATCAAACTCTATGGCACATATTCAGTCGCTCTCAAAGAGAGTACATCAAACAACATGGAAGAACATCGTATCCCAGATAACAGACATACTACACAGATACAAGTTCAAGAAGACTATCTAGAAGTAGCAACTTATTGAGTTATTGGCGGGTCATCACCATCATTGTACTCCAAACATGTCCATAGGCACTCAGATCCTCTCCTCAGCAAGTACCAGTGTCCAAAGACTGATGATCCCAGGTCTGTGTTGGTTGATAAGTTGTTGTTTTTTTCGTACGCCACTAAGTTTCTCGTTTCTGTCTGTGCCCATCTTAACTCCCATCTCTTTCATCCAAAGGAGTGATGTGGACTCATGGTTGTCAAAGTCCTGTGCATTTCACACATCTTGGAGGTCATTGATGATGTCCGCCCGACTCATTGGCTGACAGTCTTCATTGACAGCACAGCTACCCATCCTGCCTGCTCTTTCATTTGCCTATGCTCCCACACGTACAGGGACATAGACACTGGTGACCTTACTTATTTTTGACTTCTGCAATGACTCAACCCATTGCATGCGTGCAGAGCCCGCCTCCACTTTTCTTATCATGAACAATGTATCACTTAGTATGCAGGCATGGGTGTAGTCTTGTGACTCTAACCAAATGAATGCCCTGGTCACTGTTATCACCTTCATCATCATGCTACTCATGGTCATAACGTACGCACCACTGTCTTCTTTAATTATACTGCTTGCCAAGGATTGGTGTTAACCTAGATGACTAGTATTGACCACGACTGAGTTCTGTTCCCTACATTTACAATTGAGCGTAATAATACACGAGAATGATGTAGGCACCTGTATCCACTGCTAACCAGCGTTGCTATTGGTAAAACCACAGGCTTTTTTGACGATATATTCTGCTCAGCCCACCCATTATTTGCCTCTTTTTAGCCTGACACCTTTCCCTGTGTAGAGCTCGTTGTGCAATGGATGCTCCTTCCCTCCAGAAATTGATCCTGTCATCCATGGTTGGAAAGTCGTGAAGATACCTCATTGCTACACAGGGAGTGTCCCTCCTACATCCCTAAGATAAAGCACAGAGCTTCATTGTGTATTTTCTCCAGCCTGCAATTTATGTTGTACTGACAGTAAGAGTTGCCAAGGCGTACACAATTAGTGCGAGGACTAGTCACTGGAATAGAAGGGTAGGTAACCTCTGCTCGATGTTGGCAGCTGCCATGACCTTAAAGACATCTAATCTTTTGTGGGATTGTGTTATCACATGGTCGTTATGGTCCCTGAAACACAGGCTGCAATCAAACTAAACTTCGAGCTACGTCATCAACCTGTCCCTGGTCACCTCATCAGCTTCCATTCGTACCACCAGGGTTTCCATGTTAATAATATGATTGTTAAGGGAGAACCATGGGAGATAGAGATGGGAAAGTAACATGAAACAAAGAACAGGTCTCAACTTTCAGTCTCAAAGAAAGATTGGAGAAAGAGATGGGAAAGTAACATGAAACAATAGGCAGGTCTCAACTTTCAGTCTCAGAGAAAGATTGGAGACAGAGATGGGAAAGTAACATGAAACAATGGGCAGGTCTCAACTTTCAGTCTCAGAGAAAGATTGGAGACATAGATGGGAAAGTAACATGAAACAATGGGCAGGTCTCAACTTTCAGTCTCAGAGAAAGATTGGAGACATAGATGGGAAAGTAACATGAAACAATAGACAGGTCTCAACTTTCAGTCTCAGAGAAAGATTGGAGACAGAGATGGGAAAGTAACATGAAACAATGGGCAGGTCTCAACTTTCAGTCTCAGAGAAAGATTGGAGACATAGATGGGAAAGTAACATGAAACAATGGGCAGGTCTCAATTTTCAGTCTCAGAGAAAGATTGGAGACAGAGATGGGAAAGTAACATGAAACAATGGGCAGGTCTCAATTTTCAATTTCAGAGAAAGATTGGAGACAGAGATGGGAAAGTAACATGAAACAATGGGCAGGTCTCAATTTTCAATTTCAGAGAAAGATTGGGGACAGAGATAAGAAAGTAACATGAAACAATGGGCAGGTCTCAACTTTCAGTCTCAAAGAAAGATCAGAGATAGAGATGGGAAAGTAACATGAAACAATGGGCAGGTCTCAATTTTCAGTCTCAAAGAAAGATCAGAGATAGAGATGGGAAAGTAACATGAAACAATGGGCAGGTCTCAACTTTCAGTCTTAACGAAAGATTGGAGACAGAGATGAGAAAGTAACATGAAACAATGGGCAGGTCTCAACTTTCAGTCTCAAAGAAATATTGGAGATAAAGATGGGAAAGTAACATGAAACAATGGGCAGGTCTCAACTTTCAGTCTCAAAGAAAGATCAGAGATAGAGATGGGAAAGTAACATGAAACAATGGATAGATCTCAACTTTCAGTCTCAAAGAAAGATCAGAGACAGAGATGGGAAAGTAACATGAAACAATGGGCAGGTCTCAACTTTCAGTCTCAAAGAAAGATCAGAGATAGAGATGGGAAAGTAACATGAAACAATAGACAGGTCTAAACTTTCAGTCTCAAAGAAAAGATCAGAGATAGAGATGGGAAAGTAACATGAAACAATGGATAGATCTCAACTTTCAGTCTCAAAAAAAGATTGGAGATAGAGATGGGAAAGTAACATGAAACAATGGGCAGGTCTCAACTTTCAGTTTCAAAGAAAGATCAGAGATAGAGATGGGAAAGTAACATGAAACAATAGACAGGTCTCAACTTTCAGTCTCAAAGAAAGATTGGAGATAAAGATGGGAAAGTAACATGAAACAATGGGCAGGTCTCAACTTTCAGTTTCAAAGAAAGATCAGAGATAGAGATGGGAAAGTAACACGAAACAATGGATAGATCTCAACTTTCAGTCTCAAAAAAAAAAAAAAGATCAGAGATAGAGAGAAATGAACAATGTTGATGAGGTCTGTCAGTGGTGGCCCAACAATCCACAAGGTTATGGAATGAAGAAGAAGAAAAAGAGGAAGAAGAAAAATAAAATAGTAGTAATAGAAGTAGGAACAGGGAAAGAAGAAAATAAATAGTAGTAATAGAAGTAGGAACAGAGGAAGAAGATGTTGAAACAGGAGATGAAGAAGAGGAAAAAATAAACAAGAAGTAGAAACAGAAGAAGAATAATATGAGGATAAAGAAGAAGATGAAATAGAGGAAAAAGTGGATGAAAAAAAAAGAAGAGGAGGAAGAAGAAAATTAAATAGTAGTAATAGAAGTAGGAACAGAGGAAGAAGATGTTGAAACAGAAAGAGAAGAAGAAGAATGTGAGGATAAAGGAGAAGATGAAAAAGAGGAAAAAGTGGATGAAGGAAAAAAGAGAAGAGGAGGAAGAAGAAGAATAATAAGAAAAAGCAGAAGAAGATGACGTAAAAACAGTGGAAAAGCAGATGTAGAAAGATCAACAACAGAAGAAAGAGAAGAACAAGAAGAAGAAAATATAGAAGACTGAACATAAACAAGAATAAATTCAACAATTTAAAACTGAGACATTTTGTTTTCTTTTATTGTATGATTACTTCCCTTGATTTATGTGTGAGAATGAGTGTGTGCAGTTGTGTAAGTGCATGTGTGTGTGTGTTTGTATAGAATGGTATTGACCAATTCCTAAGACAGCAGCCTCCAAACACTTTAGAGAGAAAGCTTTGAGGATCCCAGTAGCTTCTTCATACCTTCGACCAAATTTTGAATGGCCTGCGCTGATTCCTAGAAATAAACAAACCCATTGATGAGAATGAAATTATTGCATAAGGCAGATAATTGAAGTGACAATTTTAAAAAATGTGGTATGGCAACAGCTTTACGTAGGTGAGTTCAAAACAAAAGTTGACGTTTTGGCCAAGTAGGCCTTCAGCTGGAACAACAAACAACAACACAAAAATAAATATAAGGATATATAGACAAATCTAACTACATGGCTATAACATGTTAGATACTCAAGAAAGGAAATTTAAAAAAAGGTCACTTCCCTGTGGTCCAGAGCTTGGTCTGCCTCTGACTGAACTAAAATAGGCGTGCCCCGCTGACCAATTATATATCTCACTGACCAGGCAGTCAGGGAAGAAATAAAAAGGAAGGGTTCTAAAAATATTGGAAGGTGGGTACAAGATACCTATAAACTGTAGGTGTGCACACCGAACAGATGTGCAAAAAAGCATGTGTGCATAACCATATATGTGTACAAGCATAAGTGTGTATATTACCATAAAGCACACGAAAGAAAACCAGAAGGTGCCAAAATGTGCTAATACATATACAGACAAATATACATACATGTACAGGTGCGGTAGCGCATGAGGGTAAGAAATGTATGGTAGATGTCCTATGTATATGAGCGCGATATATTCATGCCTTGGGGGGGGGGGGGCGTGGCAGTGAGACGATTTTCAAAGACAAACCGGCTGCGATTGCTGGAGTGGCACAAGGCAGTGCCAGTGACTTGCATGTCAGGTTTACCACTATGGCCTGGGGAGTTTAAATGGACAGACACCAAGCTGTCAGTCTTTTGCTCGACATCACGGAGATGCTCACAAAATCTGTCACTCAGGTGTTGTCCAGACTCGCCCACATATGTCATCTGGCAATGCTTACGTATTATGGCTTAGATAATATTCAGTGGCACACTATATAGTAAACTGCCCACTTGATGTGAAATCACCTGTTAGGGAACAGGACCAAATCGGTGCAAAGCACATGGTCAAAAATTCTGCAAATTTAACGTTCACATTGAAAATTACCAAGGTGTTTGTAGTTTGAGTGGGGAAGGCGGCTCGTGACAAGAATGCCTCTCAGATTCCTGTCGCGTTTGAAGACGACCAAAGGAAGATCACTGAAAAGCAGACAGGTAATTAAAGATAATCAGATAATTCAAGTACTTCCTAGCTCTTCAACTGCAGCTCTTCAAGACTGTGTTTTATTTTCTGCAATTTCATGAAACTTTTTTTAGAAATGGTCAAACAATACCAACTGAACAATTCCAGAAATTGTCTGAGCAGCTCTTGTTTCTCTTCACATTTCCATAATTTAGTTCATTTCATTTAATAGATAGTAGGTTGTTAATAATAAGTGGGGAAACCGTTGCAGAACCTTGTGGTGTTAACAAAATATGGAAATAGTACAATGGAATGAATTCAAGACTAATTTTGAAATAAGAGAAATGGCCAAACAACCAAAGACCTCATCTACATTTAAGAAAAGAAGATTGACATAGGTTGTAGGATGAAGATGGTAGGATCAAGAATCAAGGTTGTTAATGTCACACATTTATGGTAAACTTCATTCCTCTAATGTCTAATTGACATTAATTTTATTTAATAACCTCGGATCACACTACCCAGAGACCAGGGGAGGGTAAAGCCATGGATTAGATTTTATTAATTTTTAAAAACTGTCACAGCCAGTGTGAATCGAACCCAGGACATTCTTGTCTTGGACATTCATTTTCTCTCTTGTCTAGAGGCTGAGGTCTTACTTCTAGACCACCCAGCCTCCCCGTATAAGATATGTTTGAATTAAAACCATAATATTTGACAGAATTTTTACATCTGTAACATCGGTTATTCACAACGACAATTCACAAACAGCAGTAATAGACTCAAGATGCAACAAAGTTTGTCAAATCATCAGACAGCTATCATGACTATTGTCCAACAAGGAAATAACTCTAGAGGTATAAAATGGGACAATCTACATCACATTGCTGTGCTGCGAATGCCAGACATGGACTCAAGAACAAATGACAGGAAACAGCCTGAGAGATAAGATTACAAATGTAGAACTGAATAAAAGCTAGGCACAATCCCTGCCATAGAATATATAAAGAAACAACAGATAAAATGGTTTGGCCACATGGTAAGGCAGAAAGATCAAAATACAACACAACAAGCCCTCAATAAACATTGCGAGAACACCAGACACAACGGCTGACCACGGAAAAGATGGATTGACAGAACATTAGAAAGGAGTAGATTGAAAATAACCGCTCCATGGGCTAAACTGAGAGGACAAAATATATCCAAAAAACAACCAATTTTTTAAGATTAAAATGAAAGTACCTCTAAAGTTGGAGAATGGCTGCCTATATGGAGAGAGGCACCTAAGCATACGGCTACCAGAGTGAAAAAATACGAAAAAGTGACATTCATACAAATATTCAGTGCCTGAGGACTTCAGAGATATAAAGTTGGCATGTAAAAAACAAATATGTTTTAATCTGATCTGTCTCTTCTAATAATTTGTTAGAAATAGACTGACCTTCTTCAAAAAGAAGTTTAACTACATCTGGTCGTTGTATGGCTACAGCCAGTGACAGAGGTGACACATGATTCTAGTCCGTTATGTTCACATTAGCTCCGTGGGAGAGAAGTCACATTGTCTGTGAAAACAAATCATGATATGTGTCAATGTCATGGAACCTTGAGAATCATATTTCTCAAAATCATATTCTTCTAGGGAGCCTCGGTAGCCTATTTGGAAAAACAACCCGACTGGGCTACCGATGTTTGGATAACCCGTGTATGATTCTCGCTGGAAACCATGTGAATTGTACTTGTGGTTGGAAAAAAATATCCTCGTGGCTGACCTTGTCACTGCCACGTAATCAAATATATTCCAGCAGTCAAAATATATCTCAGTTCACACAAAATATCCCAGCTGTAACAAAATATCTAATTTGTCACAAAATATGCCAGCTATCACAAAATATTCCAGCTGTCACAAAATATCTCAGTTATCACAAAATATTCTAAATGTCACAAAATACCCCAGCAATAACAAAATGTCTCAGCAGTAACAAAATATCCCAGCTGTCAAAATTTATCATAGCTGTCTCAAAATATCATAGTTTTCACAAAATATGCCAGCTGTTACAAAATACCAAAGTTGTCACAAAATATTTAAGTTGTAACAAAATATCTCAGCTGTCACAAAATATCTCAGCTGTAACAAAATATCCTAGTTGTCATAAAATATCTCAGCTGCAACAGAGTATCCCAGTCATAACAAAATATTCCAGCTGTTACAAAATATTTCTATTGTCACAAAATGGCACAGCAATAACAGAATGTCCCAGCAGTAACAAAATATCCCACCGTCACAAAATATCTAAGTTATGACAAAATATCCCAGATGTCACAAAATATCCCAGATGTCACAAAATACCCCAGCAATAACAAAATACCTCAGCAGTAACAAAATATCCCAGCTGTCACAAAATATCACAGTTGTCACAAAAAATCATAGTTCTCACAAAATAGGCCAGCTGTTAGTTGTAACAAAATATCCCAGCTGTTACAAAATATTATAGCTGTCACAAAATATAGCTGCCAAAAAATATCCCAGCTGTCAAAATATCTGTTGTCAGAAAATATTCCAGCTGCAACAGAGTATCCTTGTCATAACAAAACATTCCATCTTTTACAAAATATTTCAGTTGTCACAAAATGTCACAGCAGTAACAAAATGTCCCAGCAGTAACAAAATATCCCAGCTATTACAAAATCTTTCAAATATAACAATATATCCCAACTGTCACAAAATATACAATTTATCAAAAAAATTACCAGCTGTAGCACAATCATCATTATCATCAAGTACCGGGCCTACTAGCGTAGGTGATCATGTCTCTCCACAACTACTGATCTCAGTTATTTATCATTTCTGTTGTTAACCTTCTGCCAAGTCATTCTCTTAAGCTGTCTGGTATTTTCTCTCTTTGCTTCACTCTTATCTCTCCGTCCCTCAATTGTTCCAGTTATTACAATATATTCCAGTTGTTCTCTTCTCATTGCATGGCCAAAAAATGATGATTGTTTCTTCCTAATATTGGAAATTACCTCTTTTAGCTTTGGCACAATATCCCAGCTGTAATAAAAAATATTCCAACAGTCAAAATATATATCAGCTCACACAAAATATCTCAACTGTAACAAAATATCCCAGCAGTCACAAACTATAGAATTTGTCACAAAATATCACAGCTATCACAAAGTCTTCCAGCTGTCACAAAATATTACATCTGTAATAAAATATCACAGTTGTCTCAAAATATCCCAGCTGTGACATAAAATATCTGAATTGTCACAAAATATCTGAGTTGTCAAAAAATATCAAAGATGTAACAATATTTCAGGTGTCAGAAAATATCACACATGCAACAAAGTATCACAGTGGTAAAAAATATTCCAGCTGTCACAAAAAATTTCAGTTGTCACAAAATGTCACAACAGTAAGAAAATATCCCAGCAGTAACAAAATATTCTGGCTGTCACGAAATATATCAGCTGTACCAAAATATCCCTGATGTAATAAAATATATTCTAGCAGTCAAAATATATCTCAGTTCACACAAAATATCTCAGCTGCAAAAAAATATCTCAGCTGTCACAGAATATATCATTTGTCACAAAATATCACAACTGTCATGAAATATCTCAGTTATACAATTTTCCAGATGTCAAAAAATATCTCAGATGTCACAAAAAATCCCAGAAGTAACAAAATATCCCAGAAGTAACAAAATATCCCAGCAGTAACAAAATATACAGCTATCACAAAATCATCCAGCTGCCTCAAATTGGCACAGCAGTAACAAAATATCCCTGCTATTACAAAATATCCTAGTTGTAAAAAATATCCCAGTTGTAACATAATATACCAGTTGTAACATAATATACCAGTTGTAACATAATATACCAGTTGTAACATAATTTACCAGTTGTCACAAAATATCACAGTTGTCACAAAATATGCCAGCTGTCACAAAATATGCCAGCTGTCACAAAATATGCCAGCTGTCACAAACAATCCCAGCTGTCAAAAAATACCTAAGTTGTCACAAAATGTCTCATTTGTTACAAAATGTTACAGCTGTAACAAAATATCCCAGCTTCAACAAAACATTCCAACTGTCATTAAACATCCAAGCTGTCACAAAACATCACAGTTGTCACAAAATATCCCAGCTGTAACAAAATATCTCAGTTGTCAGAAAATATCCCAGCTGGAACAATTTTATCACAGTCGTAACAAAATATTCCAGATGTTACAAAATATTTCAGATGTCACAAAATGTCACAGCAGTAACAAAATGTCCCAACAGTAACAAAATATCCCAAAAGTAACAAAATATACAGCAATAACAAAATATCACAGCTGTGACAAAATCTCATTTGCCACAAAATATCTCATTGGTCACAAGATATCAAAGCTATAACGCACATATTGTGTTGTCAGAAAATATCCCACATGCAAAAAAGTATCCCAGTGGTAAAAAATATTCCATCTGTCACAAAATGTCACAAAATGTCACAGCAGTAACAAAATATCTCAGCAGTAACAAAATATACCAATGTCACAAAATATACCAGCTGTACCAAAGTATCCCTGATGTAATCAAATATATTCCAGCAGTCAAAATATATCTCAGTTCACACAAAATATCAAAGCTGCAAAAAAATATCCCAGCTGTCGCAGAATATATCATTTGTCACAAAATATCACAGCTATCACAAAATATTCAAGCTGTCACAAAATATCCCAGTAGTAATAAAATATCACATCAGTAACAAAATATACAGCTGTCACAAAATATCCCAGCTAACAATATCATGCAGCTGTCACAAAATATCTGTTATCACAAAATATCACAGCTGTCATAAAGTAATTCAGTTTTCATAAAATATCGCAGCTGTCACAAATATACCAGCTGTCACAAAATATCTCATCTGTAAAAAAAAAAATTCAGCTGTAATGTCTCAGTTGTTACAAAATGTTACAGCTTTAACAAAATATCCCAGCTACAACAAAGCATCCCAGCTGTCATAAAACATTCAAGCTGTCACAAAATATCAGTTGTCACAAAATATGTCAATTGTCATGAAATATCACAGCTGCAACAATTTTATCCCAGTCTTAACAAAATATTCCAGCGGTAACAAAATATACAATTTGTCATAAAACATACCAGCTGTACCACAATATACCAGCTGTAATAAAAAAATATTCCAGCAGTCAAAATATATATCAGTTCACGCAAAATATCCCAACTGTAACAAAATATCCCAGATGTCACATAAATATCCCAGCAGTAACAAAATATCCCATCAGTAACAAAGTATCACAGCTGTCACAAAATATCTCATCTGTCACAAAATAGCCCAGCTGTCACAAAATATCCCAGATGACACAAAAAACCCCAGCAGTAACAAAATATCTCAGCTGTCACAAAATATATTTCTCACAATATATGCCAGCTGTTACAAATATACAAGTTGTCACAAAATATTAAAGTTGTAACAAAATATCTCAGTTGTTACAAAGTATTTCAGTTGTCACAAAACATCACAGCACACAAAAAAATATCAGTTGTAACAAAATATCTCAGTGTCACAAAATATCCCAGCTATAACATAATGTACAGTTGTCAGAAATGTTTCAGCTGTAACAAAATATCCAGCTGCAACAAGACATCCCAGCTGTCACAAAATATCCCAGCTGTCACAAAATATCTCCTCTGTTACAAAACAACACAGCTGTCATAAAACATCCCAGCTGTCATAAAACATCCCAGCTGTCACAAAATATCCCAGTTGTCACAAAAGATCACAGATGTTCCCTTCTCCTGACATGACCCCAAGTGATTAATGTCTCCTGATGTTGGAAATTAGCTTTCATTTTTTATTTGGCCTCTTTTAGAACACCCTAATACCTCTTTTAGAAGATCCTAATTCTATCTATCTATTGACCTTTCGAGCCGTAACCGGCCCATAGGGCGTAGACCAAGATACACCTTCTCCTATATGAATTTTTGTTCTAGCAGTTTTCTTTTAAAGATATTTTATCAAATCTCGCCATCTGTCTCTGTTCTGTGCAAGCAGTTCTATCTCATTGAGGGAGCCGATTCCTGCTGCTCTTGCCTCTCTCATCAATGTTCTTCTCAGTGTCTCCCTGGGTCTTCCTCTTTTTCTTTTACCTGTTGTTTCCCATATGAGGGCTTGCTTTGCTATTCGATTATTATCTCTTCTCATCACATGTCCAACGTATGACCATCGTCTTTTCTTTATTACTGAAGATATTAGTGGTTGATTGGCGATTTCTCTAATTTCCTCGTTTGTTTTGAATTCGTTCCATTCTATACCAAGTATTTTCCTTAGACATTTATTTTCGAATGCGTTCAACTTTGTTTCTATATCTCTTGTTGTTTTCCAGCTTTCACACGCATACGTAAGGGTTGATAGTACATTTGATTTGAATAGCCTAAGTTTTGTGTTTGTGCTAATGAGTTTTGATTTCCACAACTTTTCAAGGCTTCTGAAAGACATTGCTGCTTTAGCCAGTCTGATTCTAATTTCTTTGCTCGTATCCCCTTCTCGATCAATGTGACTTCCAAGATAGATGAAGTGATCGATCTCTTCTACTGGTTTGTTTTCCATGTATATTTTGTCACTTGTTGGAATTAAACTTTTCATGACTTTAGTCTTTTCATGATTGACCTCAAGCCCAATTTTGCTGGCTATTGATGATAGTTCATTTGTGTTTTCCTGCATCGTTTTTATCTGATTGCTGATGAGAACTATGTCATCAGCAAAGTCCAGGTCCTCCAAATGGTCTCCTTGTATCCATTCGATGCCTTTATTACCAGTGCAGCATTTCTTCATTATGAAGTCCATAACAATTCCAAATAACAAGGGCGATAAAATACATCCTTGTTTAACCCCAGTTTCTATTGGGAAACATTCGCTCAGTCCTTCCTCTGTTCGAACTGCACATGTGTAACCATCATACATGTCTTTGATAATATTTATGATTTTTGATGGTAAACCATATTGCTTCAGAATTTTCCACAAAGAATCTCTATGAATACTATCAAATGCTTTTTTGAAGTCGATGAAGTTAAGTACAAACGGTTTTTGCTTTTCAATGTGTTCCTCCAATATAAGTCGTAGAGTGAAAATGTGGTCAAGACAGCTTCTCCCTTTTCTAAACCCAGCCTGTTCTTCACGCATTACTGTATCTATTGAATCCTTTATTCTATTTAGGATGATTTTACAGAATAACTTTGAGGCAACTGACAAAAGTGTCACGCCTCTCCAATTGTTACAATCTCTAAGATTGCCCTTTTTTGGGATCTTAACAATGATTCCTTTTTTCCATTTATGAGGCGTCTTCTCTGTTTTCCAAATGATGTTGAACATTTTTTGGAGATGTATTAATTATGGCTATCAATTGCCTTGAGGATCTCAGCTGTTAACTTATCCTCTCCAGCAGCCTTGTTATTGGTCATTAGCTTTAAGGTGGTTTCTATTTCACTCAAGGTGAAGTCATCTAAATTTACATCTAATTCTGCTGCTGGTGTTTCAGCTTCAAAATCTATTAAACTGTGAGGTAGTGGACGGTTAAGAATTTCTTTGAAGTGTTCCGCCCAACGGGCTTTTATGTCTGCGCTTGTTGTTAGCATTAATCCAGATTTGTCTAGAATTGGTGTTCCACTGGATGTATAGGTGTTTGTCAGCATCTTTTGTACAGTATAAAGAGTTCTGCTGTCTCCTGTAATTGCAGCTGTCTCTGCTTTCTCTGCCAAGTTGTCTATATAAGCTCTTGTATCTCTTCTTGCCGAACTTTTCACTTTGTTGTCTAATTCTTTGTATGTTGCTTTTGCCAGAACCTTTCCAAGATCTGTCTTTACATTAGTCATGGCTCTCTTCGCTTCTCTTCTTTCTTTGATGTATTTCCATGTGGTGTCTGAGATCCAAGCTCGTTTTTCCATTTTCTTCAGTCCAGCACTTGCTTCTGCTGCTGTCATTAGTATTTTGCTCTGTGAGTCCCACATTTCATTGATATCTAAGTCTATTTCACCAAGTGCTGAATAACAATTACTTAGCTCTATGTTAAACTTTTCCTTTATTGCTTCATCTTTCAGTTTATGACTATCAATTTTATGTGTAATTGACCTCTTCTGTTGGTTTCTAAATTTTAATCTTATTTTCCCAATGCACAGGTTGTGGTCACTATTAACATCAGCACCTCTGTATGCTCTTACATCTATTAATGATGATCTGAATTGTTGTTTAATACATAGGTGGTCAATTTGATTTGATGTTCTATCATCAGGAGATATCCATGTTGTTTTGTGGATATTTTTATGTGGAAATAATGTCCCACCTATAACTAAATTTTCTATTAAACATAATTCTATTAATCTTTCTCCATTCTGACTTGTTGTATTACAGCCTTCTCTCCCATCACATGTTAGATCCTAATTACTCTTTTAGAATATCCCCATTACTCTTTTATAACATTCCCATTACTCTTAGAGCCATGTAATGAGAAGAGAACAACTGGAATATATTGCAACAACTGGAAAAATTGAGGGACGAAGAGATAGAGGGAAGCAAAGAGAAAAAATAACAGACAGCTTAAGAGAATGGCTTGGCAGAAGGTCAACAACAGAAATGATAAATAGCTGCCGAGATCAAAGTTGTGGAGAGACATGATCACCTACGCCAGTAGGCCCGGTACTTGATGATGATGATTACTCTTAGAATACCCTTAATACTTTATTTTAGAACATCCACATTACTCTTTTAGAATATCCGAATTACTCTTTTAGAATATCCCCATTACTCTTTCAGAATATTCCCGTTAGTCTTTCAGTATATCTCTTTAGTCTTTTAGAATACCCTCGTTACTCTTTAGAACATCCTCATCTATTACAAAAGTTGGACACAACTCAAAAGAACAAAATTAATATAAAAAGCTGCTTTATAGAATTGTTGGATTTTTGTGTTCTGTGATGGCTCTCTTGCAGTACTTTCTAACCATAGCATATGCATCAGGGGACAGGCAACAATCCTGGACATGCAACTGCTGAAATGAAGAGTACCTATAAGCAATCATCACTATTCCTTTGTCTGTTGTTACATCACATGACTTCATCTCAAGTTTATGTAGATTTGGACAGTGCATAGATAAGGCATACAGTCCATCGTCTGTTATGTCACATTTGCTTATGTCCAACGAGCAAAGTCTTGAGCAGTTTTGTGCCAGAAAATCTAAGCCAATATCTGAGATAGCCTCACAGCCCCAAGCATTGAAGTAGCATAGCTTGTTGCAGTTCTTAGTAATGTGAATGACCCCTTGGTCTGACACCTTGGTAAACATGAAAAAATTTGTCAAAAGTTTATAAACAGGCCTTTGTGAGCAGTTATATATGTAAATGTTTGTAGATAGTCCAAATAAATATCTGTCAACAATTATAATATTGTTCTTTAAATGTTAATTGTACATAAACATAACACTAGTAAACATGTACAAATTAAACATTCCTTTTAATATACGGAGGAATAATGATGTTAGTGATCATATTTTTTTATGACCAACAGGACTTTTATAAAAGTTGTGACCAGAAACAAGCAATACTGCACTACCTTTTCACATAAAATGGTAGATGTGTAAATACATTTTTGAAGCAGGCCATATATAAATATATACGGGAGTACGGGAAATGAAAGGGCGGACAGGTTAGCTAACTGCGCTGTCGTTGAGGACGGGCAACCAATGGATTGGGCGGACATCATCAATGCCCTCCGAGATGTGGGAAGAGCACGTCACTTCTTCGGATGATGGAAATGGGAGTTAAGTTGGGCACAGCCAGAAATGAGACACTTAGTGGCCGTGTAAGAAGACTTATCAACCAACATAGAACTGGAGTCGTCAGTCGCTGGACACTGAGGGAATTGCTATGGAGGGGATCTGAGCACCTATGGACATGTTCGGAGTGCAATGATGATGACCCGCAAATAACTCAATAACTCAATAAAAATATGTAAATATTTTAACAGTGACACAAATTCTATCACCAAGCTTGTTTTAACTAATCAATGAGAAAATCTTTAAAAACATCACAAAGATGCCAGGCATAAACAATAATTAAATGATAGTCAGTAACCTAAGATATGCTGATGATACTTATTACTAGTAGAAAATCCTGAAGATCTAGATCAATTATTAAATGAAATAAACATGATAAGCAAAAAATATGGATTAGATCTGAATATCAAAAAGACTAAAACTATGATCATAAACAAAGAAAGTACTCAAAACCTACAAGTGGATATCAAATTTCAAGAAATACACCTGAAGACAGTTCAAAGCTACAACTATTTTGAACATACTATAACCAGTGATGGAAAATGTAAAACTGGAGAAAAAAAAAATAGAAAATGGCAAAAAGTAATTTTAATGTCATAAAAAAATATAATACAACAAAGTGAAAAGTTCGGCAAGAAGAGATACAAGAGCTTATATAGACAACTTGGCAGAGAAAGCAGAGACAGCTGCAATTACAGGAGACAGCAGAACTCTCTATACAGTACAAAAGATGCTGACAAACACCTATACATCCAGTGGAACACCAATTCTAGACAAATCTGGATTAATGCTAACAACAAGCGCAGACATAAAAGCCCGTTGGGCAGAACACTTCAAAGAAATTCTTAACCGTCCACTACCTCACAGTTTAATAGATTTTGAAGCTGAAACACCAGCAGCAGAATTAGATGTAAATTTAGATGACTTCACCTTGAGTGAAATAGAAACCACCTTAAAGCTAATGACCAATAACAAGGCTGCTGGAGAGGATAAGTTAACAGCTGAGATCCTCAAGGCAATTGATAGCCATAATTTAATACATCTCCAAAAAATGTTCAACATCATTTGGAAAACAGAGAAGACGCCTCATAAATGGAAAAAAGGAATCATTGTTAAGATCCCAAAAAAGGGCAATCTTAGAGATTGTAACAACTGGAGAGGCGTGACACTTTTGTCAGTTGCCTCAAAGTTATTCTGTAAAATCATCCTAAATAGAATAAAGGATTCAATAGATACAGTAATGCGTGAAGAACAGGCTGGGTTTAGAAAAGGGAGAAGCTGTCTTGACCACATTTTCACTCTACGACTTATATTGGAGGAACATATTGAAAAGCAAAAACCTTTTGTACTTAACTTCATCGACTTCAAAAAAGCATTTGATAGTATTCATAGAGATTCTTTGTGGAAAATTCTGAAGCAATATGGTTTACCATCAAAAATCATAAATATTATCAAAGACATGTATGATGGTTACACATGTGCAGTTCGAACAGAGGAAGGACTGAGCGAATGTTTCCCAATAGAAACTGGGGTTAAACAAGGATGTATTTTATCGCCCTTGTTATTTGGAATTGTTATGGACTTCATAATGAAGAAATGCTGCACTGGTAATAAAGGCATCGAATGGATACAAGGAGACCATTTGGAGGACCTCGACTTTGCTGATGACATAGTTCTCATCAGCAGTCAGATAAAAACGATGCAGGAAAACACAAATGAACTATCATCAATAGCCAGCAAAATTGGGCTTGAGGTCAATCATGAAAAGACTAAAGTCATGAAAAGTTTAATTCCAACAAGTGACAAAATATACATGGAAAACAAACCAGTAGAAGAGATCGATCACTTTATCTATCTTGGAAGTCACATTGATCGAGAAGGGGATACGAGCAAAGAAATTAGAATCAGACTGGCTAAAGCAGCAATGTCTTTCAGAAGCCTTGAAAAGTTGTGGAAATCAAAACTCATTAGCACAAACACAAAACTTAGGCTATTCAAATCAAATGTACTATCAACCCTTACGTATGCGTGTGAAAGCTGGAAAACAACAAGAGATATAGAAACAAAGTTGAACGCATTCGAAAATAAATGTCTAAGGAAAATACTTGGTATAGAATGGAACGAATTCAAAACAAACGAGGAAATTAGAGAAATCGCCAATCAACCACTAATATCTTCAGTAATAAAGAAAAGACGATGGTCATACGTTGGACATGTGATGAGAAGAGATAATAATCGAATAGCAAAGCAAGCCCTCATATGGGAAACAACAGGTAAAAGAAAAAGAGGAAGACCCAGGGAGACACTGAGAAGAACATTGATGAGAGAGGCAAGAGCAGCAGGAATCGGCTCCCTCAATGAGATAGAACTGCTTGCACAGAACAGAGACAGATGGCGAGATTTAATAAAATATCTTTAAAAGAAAACTGCTAGAACAAAAATCATATAGGAGAAGGTGTATCTTGGTCTACGCCCTATGGGCCGGTTACGGCTCGAAAGGTCAATAGATAGATAGATAGAAAAAAATATACTAACAGCAAAACAAATAAAGCAGGGCTAAAACTAAGAATAGCAAAATGTTATATCTTCTCAACATTCATGTATGGTGCTGAAAGATGGACATTAGACAAGAAAACAGAACAGAAAATTTAAGCTTTTCAGATGTGGATTTATAGAAGAATAGGAAGAATTGAAAGGAAAGAAAAGAAAACAAATGATTATTATCTTCTTTCTTTCCTCATTTGCATTCAGCATTGAGGGGAGATATAATTTGCGGTCTTTTGCTCTTCTGTTCGCCTCGGCTGCTGTTTTGTTTCCTAGTGCTTCTAATATTCCATCCATCCATCTTTTTCGTGGTCGACCATTGTGTCTGGTATTCTCACATTTGTTGAAGGCTTGTTGTGTTGTGTTTTGATTTTTTTGCTTTGTCATGCGGCCAAAAAATTGTATCTGTTGTTTCTTTATATATTCTATGGTGGGGCTATTCCTAGCTTTCTCCTCAGTTCTTCATTTCTGATCTTATCTTTCAGACTGTTTCCTGTCATTCATCTGACATTTAATCTTAGTAGAGGTTATTTTTCTTATTGTTCTTGCATCTAGGGTCCAGGTCTGGCATTGCAGCACAACGTTGGGATGAAGATTGTATTTTATAGTGCTCATTTTGCCTCTAGCATTATTTCCTTGTTGGACAATAGTGGTGATAACTTTCCAATGATTTGGATTGACAAACAAACAAAGTCTTAAAACAACTAAAAATTAAAGCGAACTACTAAACACAATTCAAACAAGACAAATTAGATTTTTGAGGCATGTTAAAGGACACTATGGTCTACTAAAAGTAAATAAATTTGATTAAATAGGGAAACTTCCGAGGCAATAATAGGGAATAACAGAAGGAAAAGGTATGTGTTAGCACTCAGAAAAAATGACAAATAAACAACAACAGGAAAAAACAAAGAACAATATATAGTCCGAAGCAGGATCGAACCCATACTCCATGGCACTGCGCCTTGCCACGAGAAGCCGAATGCTTGGTACACAGCTACTCAGCTAATTAAAAAATTAGCTATTGTGAGCAGTGTCTTACATGAAGGCGTTCCCTTGTACCAAGCGTTCGGCTTCTCGTGGCAAGGCGCAGTGCCATGGAGTACGGGTTCGATCCTGCTTCGGACCATATATTGTTCTTTGTTTTTTTTCTGTTGTTGTTTATTTGTCATTTTTTCCGAGTGCTAACACATAACCTTTTGCTTCTATTATTCTCTACTAAAAGTAATCTTGGAAGGGAAAACGCAAGGTAAAAGAGGGAGAGGTAGACCAAGACTAATATGGACAAGTAACAACAAAAGATGGTCACATCAGCCTATGATAATCTTCATCATCAAAGCAAGAGACAGAGCAGAAAAATGCTCCACGGTAGCCAAATTTGGATGCGGAGACAGCACTTAATGAATGACATACATGAAACAATTTTAAACTGATAAGCTGTGAAAGTCTGTATCTGCACTGCACAATTTTTATAAAATTGTATTGTTTCCAATGTAAAGCAAGATTTTTTTTTTTTTTTTTTTTTTTTTTGCTCTTCCAAAAAAAGTTTCCACAGTCTGGTGTCACATGCTTCCTTGTATTAGTTATCAAAATGGTGGATGTACTGAATACATGTCAAAAGCTATAAGTTGTGATTGAAATTCTCACAGTGGAAATTTTTAAGCCTAAAACATTTCACAATGCTCTGTGGAATTTGCTTGAAGAGGAAGTTTTCAATCTCAAGTTATGGCAGTCTTGACACAGAGAGGTTGTTAGTTCAAATCTGACTGTACAAGTTGGGATTTTTATTTGTGATTTCTCTCTGTGGCAACCACCCCTGGTCTCAACAGTGAGGCCTGACTTGAAACGTCAATTACACATCAACAGAAAAAATATGAGTACCTCTGAAGATGGAGTTATCTGCCTGAGTGGCCACTCTGCACATGGCTGCCAGGGTAAAATGAATTAACATGCAAAATTCAGTTCCTAGGCTATAGGGGGACTTTGCCTTAGGTGAAAGCTGTAAATGCAGAAAAAAATATGTCTATACTGTACTTTTTCGGTTAACTCTTTCCATACGGAGGCTTTTTATTGACGCAACAGAAGAGATTTCAGAGACAAAATTTTCATGGCTTTAAGAATCAATCTATATATTTATATTTATTTAACATATAACATATTATATATGAAGGTTTAGATAATTTAACAACATATAAGATTTCGCCAATATCCAGATGGTAGAAGTCATGTAAAAAGAATATGGTTTGATGGCGTTCACGCTAATCAAATTGAGCATGGCACACTACACGGCAAAACGTACATTGCCGGAATCGCATTGGCGCACAGTGCGGAAAAACGTACGGAAAGAGTTAATGTAATAAATCATTTTAAAGAAAAAAATCTGAGTACAAATGTTTGCGGTGATAAAAATAGCATGATACACATTACACGTAGACCAATATTTTCTATTACAAATATTTGGCTGTTAAACTTTGAAATGCAGGTGGTTGGTGAACTGGTACAACATGGTACTTACTCACAACAATTTCAGGACTATTGGTTTCTTCAAGGCGGTGTCTTTTCAATAATTGCTATACTACCTTGGGTTTATACTTTTCTTCAAAGTTGAGTAAGGTAGAATTTTAGCAAAGAATGAGAAGCTCGGCCAGAATAAGAACAAATGACAAAGTACACCGAAAACCCTGGGGGCCATCTGATGGCAGCAGGGCATTAGAAGCAAGACAGTCATAGAAATATAGGAGTACTGAAATACTTTTCCCAAAACCCCACAACTTTTAAAAATAAAGAGACATTAGAATGTAAAATCTTCTATTACCTTTTTACATTTTGCCACAATGAGGTAATGTAGAGTCTTACGTAATTTGGCCACTCTTGCATGCCTAGATCAGCTACACTTTTGCAATCACTCAGTCTCAGTTCTTGCAAGCTTGTCGAAGGAAGAATTTTTAAATTGTTTAATAACATGATATAAAGAGAATCATTAGAATTACAAAGAAAACAAGTTTTAAACAGTTAAACTGAATATTTGAATATTTACTGAATGTTTATTTATTGTATAGAATATAATTTATTAACTGAATATTTATTTATTTTATGCTCCATGTGAATGCAAATCCATAACAGGTTAAATATACCAGATGGCCTATTAAAATCAATATTCATAGCCTTACCAAAGAAATGGGGAGCTGCGATAGCTCAGCAGTTAGTGAACTGGACTACAAAGGACAAGAGGGAGGGTTCGATCCCAACCGATGGCTTCCGGTTCACCCAGCCTTAATGGGTACCGGATTTTTTTCTGGGAAAGTAAAGTGGCACATGCATAATATTGACCACATTACCCCAAAAATCATGTGCTGAGGGTCGGTAAAATTTATGGTCACTAACACCATATTCCCTATACGCTATTTGGCGTGACATGGGTACTTTACTTTTTTTTACGAAAAGAAATCTGGTGCGATTGAATGAGATCATCATCCCACAATAATCTTATGAGTCATACGTCCAAAATATTAGGAATCATCATGGGAAGAGTGCAAAACAAAATTAGTCTAAAAATTAGTGATGTTAAAAGTGATTTTGTTGGAGGTAAAGGTATGAACAATGACATATACATCAAAAGATCTTTAATAGAAAGAGCCACAGAGGTGAAAACAGTTCTACGTTTCATAGACTATATCAAATAATTTGATAAAGTAAAACACCAAGAAATAAGCAAATTTTTAGTAGGCATAAAAGTTGACATCAAAGATTAGTAACTTAGGCAATTATTATTATTTGTAATATTATAATGACATTATAATCGTATTTATATATAATTTTTACCTGCAGCAAACTTAATTGTTGTTTAATTAAAAACATGACAATAAGACAATGAATAATAATGTATGAAAATTAATCCATTTTCTATATAAAGATTGAAGTACCTTGTAGTTTAGAAATATTATTTTTAGAACGCATTTTAATCACTACTTGAGGATAATTTAAGTTATTTTGTTAGAGAATCTGAAATGTGAAAGTGTGCAGTGTTCCTGAAAATATGATTTGATTTTGACCACCTGCCCTTCATTTTGTGGGGATTAGATGAAAATAAAATATCTCGTTTACATAGGAAGCCTTCTTGAAAATAGTTCAGTTCTTTTTTAATTTTATGAATACTGTGTAATTATTAAATTGTTACAATTTAAACACAAATTAATTTCCTATAATTTGCATACAAATTAAAAGCACAATTATTTACTGCATAATTTCAATCTATGTACATTTCTAAACATGTCGATGATTAATATTTTACAGAATATTATGAACTGTCTAAAAGGTTAAAGCAATTACCTCTATGAATAAAAACTTAAAGAAAAAAATTAATTTGCACTGACTTCATATAATAGCAAAAGAATATAATACTTTTAAAAACTATCTAAAAGATCTATATATATGTTTCATAGATTATACCAAAGCATTTGATAAAGTAAAGCACAAGAAATAATAAAAATTTTGGACGGCATAAACATTGAAGGCAAAGATTAAAGAATAATTAGAACATGTACTGGCAACAAACAGCTGGAAATCCCACAAGACAACAACAATTACAGATATGTTCAATTTATGAAGCAAAAGTGACTTACACTTTTAATTTTGGATAGCAATCACGGTTTAATATAACCTGAAAGACTTGGTCTGAGGCTAAACGGATTGTGCCTGGCCAAGAAGTGGGAAATAACTGCAAGACAGCAACATTGCACAAAGTTTGCTGGGAAATGCTATCAGAGAGACAGACACACGTACATAATACACACATACATATTACTAATATTAGTAATAAATTAATGTGTAAAATAACAAAATGAATAGAATCACTAATCTGACACTCTTTAGAATGAAATATAGCATGAAGTTGTGAGAAATCATGGCAGCTTTTACATCTCATCAACCAATTTTGAATTCCCTTATATTATTTCTAGAAATTAAAAGAGTATTAATTAATGATGAATGAAATCATCACAGAAGAGATATTTTAAAAAGTACTTTGCCGCTCTTCAACAAAGCCAGTGTTGAATTTTTGGCAATTTCGGGATACTTTTTTTTTTAAAATACCTACTGAACAATTTCCATAAATTATCTGTACAGCTCTTTTTTTCTCTACACATTGGTATAAATATATATATTTTTTATCTTTCAAATCCATCCTTAGCTTCCATTTATTTGCTTTTCACCACTGCTGTAAATCTACCAACTAAAGTTAACATCGTTCCCAAAGTATTTGAAATCTTTCATCTTTAAAACTGTCAATTTAATGTAATAGATGACAGGTTGTTAATTTCACACATATAGGGTAAAGTTTAAAACTTAAATTTAACAGTTGGTTTATATCCTGTTTTAGTTTCTCCAGCTCTCAGTAAACTCTACATGGAACATCTTTCATTTTTATTTTATTTTTAATTTTTAATAATGCTGTCCTTAACCAATCCACTGAGTGTAAAACCAAATATGATTATGAGAAAACAAAGTTTAGAATTAATAATTTAATTAACACTGTCTGTTTATATCCACAAAACAAAGAGCAGTTTGTTTTATTGTCTTAAACTAAAATAATTATCTTAATTTTTGAAAAAAAGTTTCTCTTTTATTTATACTCTAACTTAATAAGAATGTCTATAAGATACAGCTTCTAATCCATTTTTATCCAGAACTGTATTAATTGTGATTGCAAAAATAATGTATGTGTGAGAGAGCTATTAATATTACTTATTTCATTTAGTTTATTTAATTTTAACATAACAATTGGTAGCTTAATGTAATTCTTATTACTATTTGTAATATTTGAATGACATAATCTTTATATATATATATATATATATATTTATATAATTTGTACTAGTGGCAAACTTACTTAGGTCTTTTGAAGTTATAATCATGACAAATCATCATCAAGTACCAGGCCTGCTGGCATAGGTGATCATGTCTCTCCACAACTTTTGATCTCGACAGTTATTTCTGTTGTTGACCTCCAGCCAAGCCATTCTCTTAAGCTGTCTGGTATCTTTTCTCTTTGATTCACTCTATCTCTTCGTCCTTCATGACAAATAGACAATGAATAATAATGAATGAATATTAATTCATTTTCAATACAAAGATTGAAGTAGCTTGAACTGTGTAAATATTATTTATAAAATGCATCTAATCACTATTTGAAGATATTCTAAGTTATTTTGTTAGAGAACTTGAAATAATATGGTCTCCATGTTCATGAAAATATAATTTGACTTTGACTATCCACTCTGCATTTTGTGAGGATAAGATGAAAATAAAATATATTGTTTACTTAGGATCCATTTTAATAACAATTGTGGAATTCTTGTTGAATTGTATGCATACTGGATTATTTTAAATTGCTATAATTTAAAAACAAATTAATTTCCTACAATTTGCACAAAACGTAGAAGCACATTTATTTATTGAATTAATTTAAATCTATATTCATTTGCTAAACACGTCTAATGATTAATATATTGTTACATAGCATGCGATTTTGAGTAAAATCGTGTAGTTCTAATTAAATTTATGCATACTGGATAATTTTTAATTGCTACCATCTAAAATCAAATTAATTTCATACAATTTGCATAAAACTTAGAAGCACATATATTTATCACATTAGTTTAAATCTATATGCATTGCGGAAAATTCCTAATGATTAATATTTTACAGAATATTATGAATTGTCTAAAAAGTTAAAGGTTTCAGATTTTTTATTATCATATATTAAATAATAAATAAATGAAAATATATAAATAATATCATGCATGTAAAATATAACAAATAATACTTATAAATAATACCCTAAAAAGGATACAAACAAATGTAAATATAATTATGTTATTTTATTTCATGAAATTAGATCTTTCATTCAGTGTGACTGTCCTACCACATAATTTCTAAATTGTTACCATTAAACAAAATAGTTAATTTCCTATCTTTCTGGATCTAAAAATAATAAAGAACACTTACTGGTAACAAACAGCAGCCATAAGAACAGGAAATAAACTGGGAATGTCGAAAAAATAAAACAGGGTGTTAGGCAAGGTTTTGTGCTGTCACTAGATTTGTTTAATATTTTTAGTGAGATTATTTTAAGATCCATAAGGGCATACCTGGAACAATCGGAGGTCATAATATACATAATCTAAGGTATGTGATGATACAGTCTTAATCACTAAGAGTGAAGATGAGTTACACGAATTGTTAGACATTATAGTGAAGGAAAGCTAAAATAAAGGACCCAGCCCTAATAGCGAAAAAAAAACAACAAAGATAAAGATATCACTGCAATGCATAATAAAGACAAGTGGAAAAATGTTAAAACAGGTAAATTAATTTAAATATCTGGGAATAATTTTCACCTCAGATGGTAGATATTCAACAGTGATGAGATGCAGAATAGCTCAGGCAAAAGCAGCTTTAAAAAAAATGAGGAAGATACTATGCAATCCATTTTTACAATAGAAACAAGAAAAAGAGTTCTTAAATGTTATGTATAGCCAGTATTAACATATGGATGTGAATCATATACTATAGGACAACAGACAAAAAATCATTAGAGTCTGTAAAAATGTGGTTTTACAGAAGAATGTTGAGAATATTATGGACAGCTAAGAAGGGTAATGAAAACGTTCTGCAAGAGGCCAAAGCAAAAAGAGAGCTATTCCAATTTCCAAAGTTAGGAAAAAAACAATAATTTTTTGGCCATGTAATGAGAGGTAAACAGCTGGAATATATTGTAACAACAGGTAAAATTGAGGGACAAAGTGATAGAGGAAAGCAAAGAGAAAAGATATCAGACAGCTTAAGAGAATGACTTGGCAGGAATTAAACAGAAATGATAAATAACTGTCGAAATCAAACGTTGTGGAGATACATGGTCACCTACTTGATGATGATTATATGCTGTTTTAGTTTCTTCATCTCACAGTAAACTAAAGATGGAAGACTTACCTTGATTGTTATTTAATTTTTAATAATGTTGTCCTAAATCAATCCACTGAAGATTGTCCAACCAAATATAGTTGTGGGAAACTGTAAAACAAAAAGAACACAAAGATTAGAATTAATAACTATATTAAAGTACTGTCAGTTTTTATTCAACAAACAACAGAACAGTTTGATTTACTGTTTTGTACTAAAATTATTATATCTTAATTTTTTTTTTTAAAGAAAGGTTTCTCTTTTATTTACACTCTAACTACAATTTAGTATGTCTATAAGGTACAACTTCTAATCCATTTTAACCAGAATTTATCTTTTAACATGACTGCAAAATAAAATGTGCCAGTGAGAGAGCTATTATATTACTAATTTCCTTTCATTTTATTATCTTAAAATAACAATTTAGCAACTTAGAGTAATTATGATTATTTGTAATATTAGAAGGACATTATAATCGTATTAATATATAATTTTCACCTGCAGCAAGCTTAGTTAATTTTTTAAAAATTATTTTTAATTTCCAGTTTAAAATTGAAGTCGAAGTAACTCGAACTGTGAATTCATTGTTAATATGACATATTGTAATCACTACTTGAGGATATTCTAAGTTATTTTGTTAGAGAACTTGTAATGATATGACCTCTATATTTCTGAAAATATTATTTGATTTTGACCATCTACCTTGCATTTTGTGGGGATAAGGCGAAAATAAAATATCTTGTTTACTTACATGGTGCCATCTTAAAATCAATCGAGGAGTTAATTTAATTGTATGCATACTGGATAATTTTAAAATCCTAACATTTATAAACAAGTTAAATTTTATATAATTTGCACAAATCATATAAGCACATATATTTATCGCATTAAATTTAGTCTATATGCATTGCTAAACATGTTTAATGATTAATATATATTTTTAATAGAACGCCAGTCAATAATTTTGAGTATTATCGTGGAGTACTAATTGTGAATGGTATGCATAGTTGATAATTTTAAATTCTTACCATTTAAAAACAAATTAATTTCATATAATTTGCACAAAACTTAGAAGCACTTTTATTTATCGTATTAATTTAAATCTATATGCATTGCTGAACATGTCTAATGATTAATGCTTTAGAGAATATTATTAACTGTCTAAAAGTTAAAAGGAATTACCCCCAGGAACAATCACTGTACTTTACGAAAAATTACACGTTTGCAGTGGCTTCCCTTAATAAGCAAGGGCAACAAGCAACACTTTCATATAAAAGTAATATTTTTTAGTTGCATCATAAATTAAAAGCACATACACTTTGAATGATAAGATTTAATTTTATTGCATTGCCCAATATGTTTCTGTGTATTAAAACATGAACATTTTTAAGAAAATATTTTTTTTCCAAATGATATGCAAAATTGTGGCACTCTTAAAAAATTACAATAGCAAGAGATTTATATAATTAACTATTTTGTACGTAGTTTTCAGTGGTCCGGGTTTATGAAATTCTAGTGAATATTTATAAACCAACTGCCCAATTTTCTCTTTGGCTAAGACGCAAGGCTTATAAACCTTGTCCTAGGTGCAAAGCCGTGTTGTCTGCTCTAACAACACAGACTGTGTCACGTCGGCTACGTGACACAGTAGTCTTTGGGTACTGCTTTGCTACCTCCCATTATGTCAAAGTTTGAACAGAAAATTGGGGGGGTGGAAGATGCGTGGTCGGACTAGGTTAACACCCCATGTCCTTAGTGTCGAGATTGCAATCGGCACGTCTGTGTGCTGTTGAATCTGGGCTAGTTTCCACCAGCTGGGCAGCTCTAGCCTAGGGCATCAGTCCTAGTGAGGTGGGGATCCTGGGGACAGCAGCCCTTCCATTTACACAAATGACATGAATGGTTATCCCCTTAACTTCTGTTCCCTACATTTCCTGTGGAGTGAAAATACACGAGAATGTGCCACTATGACGTAGGCACAGGTAAATCCTCAGACCTGTTTAATGACATATGCTCTTATTAGAATTATTGGTGTCTTATTCTTTATAATCTATTTCTGAAGCATTAAGTAAAGTAAGCCTGAGTAGGCAGACGCACAGAAGCGAGAGTATCCAGTAGAGATGTGGATTCTGTGATATGGTGTGTGACTGGCCGAGTGAGATGTGTAATCGCTGGCCGCTGTGAATAATTGTACATAGTTGCCATTGTTAGGGTTGTCGGAATAAAGATACATGATCTTTTAAAATCAGCAGTGTGCAGACATTTATAGATAACATCGATTTAATTATAACAGTCACTACCTATGCCAAAGCGTTGAATCGAACTGGGAATTGTCGCGGCCCATACCATACGGAGATTAAACAAAACAGTTCAGTAAGATTACAGCCGAATTACTAGTTGAGGACGTGAGAACCTGACAGCTGAGTTGAGGAGGTGAGCGCACGTTGACCACTGCACGTTTTTGTACCTTGTCAACGTCACCATCGCCTGACCAGTAACAGTAGCCCTCATGGGGCGTGTGTACACGTTGGTATCGACACAAGCAGAGAAAGAACAATGTTGTCATAAACAGTGTACTACAGAGGGCTGTTATTAAAGACTGTTCAAATGGTGCTGGCAGGTCATTTGCATTGGCCTATCATACCATTACCAATATTCATACAATTGTCATCGCCTAACATTATTTCAAACCTGTTACATGTGAATCTTGGACAATAGGACTACAGACAAAAAAATAAGGCTGTAGGAGAACTGGAGGCTGTAGAAATATAGTTTTACAAAGAATATGAGAATACCATGGACAGTTAAGAATAGTAATGAAAACGTTCTGAAAGAGACTAACGCAGAAATAGAGCTAATATCCGATATTATGAAGAAACAAGTATCATTGTAATGCCATGTAATGAGAAGGGAACAGATTGAAAAATGTTGGTTGTTCCACATGTCTTTATTCTGACTGTCTCTTACTTTGCATGTTGTTTTATCTGGTTCCATTTTTATTAAGTGTATCAAATAATTTCATTTGTTTATTTTTTCAAAAGTTAAAGGTAAAGCAGAGCATAGCAGAGTTAGTTAAGAGTTAGTTAAGTTAAATTTTAAGTTAAGTTTTCATCTAAGTTTTCAGCTAAGTTTTCAGCTAAGTTTTAAGATAAGTTGTTAAAGTTAAGATAAGTTTTTAAGTTCAAGTTAAGATAAGTTTTTAAGTTCAAGTTAAGATAAGTTTTTAAGTTCAAGTTAAGTTAAGTAAACTTAACTTAAGTTTTTAAGTTCAAGTTAAGTTAAGTTTTAAGTTTAATTTTAAGTTGAGTGCAAAGTTTAATTTTAAGTTGAGTGTAAAGTTTAATTTTAAGTTGAGTGTATAATTTTAAGTTAAGTGTAAAGTTTAATTTTAAGTTAAGTAAGTAAGTTTAAATTAAGTTACGTTTTAAGTTTAAGTTGAGTTACGTTTTAAGTTTAAGGTAAGTTAAGTTTTACGTTTAAGTTAAGTTAAGTTTTACTTTTAAGTTTAAGTTAAGTTTTGAGTTTAAGTTAAGTTTGAGTTTAAGTCGAATTTAAAGTATAAGTTAAGTCGAATTTTAAGTTTAAATTAAGTTAAGTTTTATGTTTAAGTTAAGTTAAGTATTAAGTTTGTTAAGTTAAGTATTAAGTTTAAATTAAGTTAAGTTTTAAGATTAAGTTAAGTTAAGTCTTAAGATTAAGTTAAGTTTTAAGATTAAGTTAAGTTAAGTTTTAAGATTAAGTTGAGTTTTACGTTTTATGTTAAGTTAAGTCTTAAGTTTACGTTAAGTGTTAAGTTAAAGTTAAGTTACAGTTAAGTTAAAGTTTAGTTAAAGTTTAGTTAAAGTTAAGTTAAGTTTTAAGTTAAAGTTAAGTTAAGTTTAAGTTAAGTTACGTTTAAGTTTAAGTTAAGTTTTAAGTTTAATTTAAGTTAAGTTTTAAGTTAAGTTTTAAGTTTAAGTTAAGTTAAGTTGAGTTTTAAGTTTAAGTTAAGTTGAGTTTTACATTTAAATCAAGTTAAGTTTGGTTTTACGTTTAAGTTAAGTTGAGTTTTACGTTTAAGTTAAGTTGAGTTTTAAATTTAAGTTAAGTGGAGTTTTAAATTTAAGTTAAGTTAAATTTTAAGTTTAAGTTAAGTTAAGTATTAAGTTTAAGTTAAGTTTTGAGTTTAAGTTAAGTTTTGAGTTTAAGTTAAGTTAAGTTTTGAGTTAAGTTTAAGTTAAGTTTTGAGTTTAAGTTAAGTTTTGAGTTCAAGTTAAGTTTTAAGTTTAAGTTAAATTTTAAGTTTAAGTTAAGCTAAGTTTTAAGTTTAAGTTAAGTTAAGTTTTAAGTTTAAGTTAAGGTAAGTTTAAAGTTTTAAGTTAAGTTTTAAGTTTAAGTTAAGTAGATTCAAGTTTAAGTTAAGGTTTAAGTTAAGTTAAGTTAAAAGTTTTAAGTTAAGTTGAAAGTTTTAAGTTAAGTTAAGTTTTAAGTGTTAAGTTAATTTAATTTTAAGTTAAGTTTTAGTTTAAGTTAAGTTAAGTTTAAGTTAAGTTAAGTTGAGTTTTACGTTTAAGTTAAGTTGAGTTTTACGTTTAAGTTAAGCTGAGTTTACGTTTAAGTTAAGTTGAGTTTACGTTTAAGTTAAGTTGAGTTTTACGTTTAAGATAAGTTACGTTTTAAGTTTAGGATAAGTTACGTTTTAAGTTTAAGTTAAGTTACGTTTTAAGTTTAAGTTAAGTTACGTTTAAAGTTTAAGTTAAGTTACGTTTTAAGTTTAAGTTATGTTTTAAGTTTAAGTTACGTTTTAAGTTTAAGTTAAGTTAAGTTTTGAGTTTAAGTTAAGTTTTGAGTTTAAGTTAAGTTAAGTTTTGAGTTCAAGTTAAGTTTTAAGTTTAAGTTAAATTTTAAGTTTAAGTTAAGTTAAGTTTTATGTTTTATTTAAGTTAAGTTTTAAGTTTAAGTTAAGTTAAGTTTTATGTTTAATTTAATTTTAGTTTTAAGTTTAAGTTAAGTTTTAAGTTTAAATTAAGTTAAGTTGAGTTTTAAGTTTAAATTAAGTTAAGTTGAGTTTTAAGTTTAAGTTAAGTTGAGTTTTAAGTTTAAGTTAAGTTGAGTTTTAAGTTTAAGTTAAGTTGAGTTTTTAAGTTTAAGTTAAGTTGAGTTTTAAGTTTAAGTTAAGTTGAGTTTTAAGTTTAAGTAAATTTACGTTTTAAGTTTAAGTTAAGTTTTAAGTTTAATTTAAGTTAAGAATTAAGTTTAAGTTAAGAATTAAGTTTAAGTTAAGTTTTAAGTTTAAGTTATGTTTTAAGTTTAAGTTAAGTTTTAAGTTTAAATTAAGTTAAGTTGAGTTTTAAGTTTAAATTAAGTTAAGTTGAGTTTTAAGTTTAAGTTAAGTTGAGTTTTAAGTTTAAGTTAAGTTGAGTTTTAAGTTTAAGTTAAGTTGAGTTTTAAGTTTAAGTTATGTTGAGTTTTAAGTTTAAGTTAAGTTGAGTTTTAAGTTTAAGTAAATTTACGTTTTAAGTTTAAGTTAAGTTTTAAGTTTAATTTAAGTTAAGAATTAAGTTTAAGTTAAGTTTTAAGTTTAATTTAAGTTTTAAGTTTAAGTTAAGTTTTAAGTTTAAGTTAAGTTTTAAGTTTAAGTTAAGTTTAAGTTAAGTTTTAAGTTTAAGTTAAGTTTTAAGTTTAAGTTAAGTTTTAAGTTTAAGTTGAGTTTAAGTTTAAGTTAAGTTGAGTTTTAAGTTTAAGTTAAGTTGAGTTTTAAGTTTAAGTAAATTTACGTTTTAAGTTTAAGTTAAGTTTTAAGTTTAATTTAAGTTTTAAGTTTAAGTTAAGTTTTAAGTTTAAGTTAAGTTTTGAGTTAAAGTTAAGTTAAGTTTTGAGTTAAAGTTAAGTTAAGTTTTAAGTTAAAGTTAATTTAAGTTTTAAGTTAAAGTTATGTTAAGTTGAGTTTTAAGTTTAAGTTAAGTTAGGTTGAGTTTTAAATTTAAATCAAGTTAGGTTGAGTTTTAAATTTAAATCAAGTTAGGTTGAGTTTTACGTTTAAATCAAGTTAGGTTGAGTTTTACGTTTAAATTAGGTTGAGGTTTACGTTTAAGTTAAGTTGAGTTTTACGTTTAAGTTAAGTTGAGTTTTACGTTTAAGATAAGTTACGTTTTAAGTTTAGGATAAGTTACGTTTTAAGTTTAAGTTAAGTTACGTTCTAATTTTAAGTTAAGTTTTAAGTTTAAGTTAAGTTTTAAGTTTAAGTTAAGTTTTAAGTTTAAGTTAACTTAACTTAAGTTTAAGTTAAGTTAAGTTTTAAGTTTAAGTTAAGTTTTAAGTTTAAGTTAAGTTTTAAGTTTAAGTTAAGTTTAAGTTCAAGTTGAGTTTTAAGTTTAAGTTAAATTGAGTTTTAAGTTTAAGTTAAGTTACATTTTAAGTTTAAGTTAAGTTACGTTTTAATTTTGAGTTAAGTTAAGTTAAGTTTAAGTTAAGTTAAGTTTTAGTTTTAAGGTAAAGTTAAGTTGAGTTTGAAGTTTAAGTTAAGTTTTAAGTTTACGTTAAGTTAAGTTAAGTTAATTTAAGTTTTAGGTTTAAGTTAATTTGAGTTTTAAGTTTTAGTTAATCTGAGTTTTAAGTTTAAGTTAAGTTGATTTTTAAGTTTATGTTAAGTTAAGTTTTAAGTTTAAGTTAAGTTAAGTTAAGTTTAAGTTTATGTTGAGTTATGTTGTAAGTTTAAGTTAAGTTATGTTTTAAGTTAAAATTAAGTTAAATCTGAATTTAAGTTAAGTTCAGTTTTAAGTTTAATTTAAGTTTTAAGTTTATGTTAAGTTTTAAGTTTATGTTAAGTTTTAAGTTAAAGTTATGGGGGGGGGGGTGGAAGATGCGTGGTCGGACTAGGTTAACACCCCATGTCCTTAGTGTCGAGATTGCAATCGGCACGTCTGTGTGCTGTTGAATCAGGGCAAGTTTCCACTAGCTAGGCAGCTCTAGCCTAGGGCATTAGTCCTAGTGAGGTGGGGATCCTGGGGACAGCAGCCCTTCCATTTACACAAATGACATGAATGGTTATCCCCTTAACTTCTGTTCCCTACATTTCCTGTGGAGTGTGAAATACACGAGAATGTGCCCCTGTATGACGTAGGCACAGGTAAACTACTCCTCGCCAGCATTGGTAAATCCTCAGACCTGTTAACTGTAAATGATGACATATGCTCTTATTAGAATTATTGGTGTCTTATTCTTTATAATCTATTTCTGAAGCATTAAGTAAAGTAAGCCTGAGTAGGCAGACGCACACATTACAAATGCGAGAGTATCCAGTAGAGACGTGAATTCTGTGATATGGTGTGTGACTGGCCGAGTGAGATGTGTAATCGCTGGCCGTTGTGAATAATTGTGACATCTGCTCATATTAGAATTATTGGTGTCCTGTTCTTTATAATCTATTTCTGAAGTTTTACTTTTATATTTGAAGTGTTTATTTATATTTATTATTTAAATGCAGAGCCAGTCCAAACATATGGATGTGAATCATGGAAAACATGACAACAGACAAGAAAATCACTGGAGGCTAGAAATTTGGTTTTATAGAAGAATGTTGTGAATACCATGGACAACTAAGAAGAGCAAAGAAAACGTCATGAAAGAGGTTAAAACAAAAAGAGAGCTACTATCCAATATTAGAAGAACCAATCATTATTTGTTCTCCATGTAATGAGAAGGGAACAAATGGAATATATATTGTAACAACTGGGAAAATTGAGGGATGAAGAGATAGAGGGGAAACAAAGAGTGAAGATACCAGACAGCTTGACAGAAGATCAACAACAGAAAAGATTAACTGTCGAGATCGAAAGTTGTGGAGAGACATGATCACCTACGCCAACAGGCATGGTACTTGATTTTGTTTATTTGAACACAAGATGAGAACCAAGCAAGTTTCAGAACCAAGAATTGTTTCAATAATTTATTGTTTTAAAATAACATGTACACATTAATAATAAGTTTTTATTATCTTAAAAATCTGCTTACTATAAAATCGACTGATCTTATATGTCTATCTATTAATGTTAGGGGACTTTGGTCCAAAGTGAACAAAATCACCATATTTTTTCCAAGATGTATGATTAATATTGTAGTGTCTATCGGCTCTACTATCTTCCACTTACTGACTCTAAATTATTTGTCGTGTGCAGCAACTTGTATTTCTTTCTTACTTGTCTATATGTGAATTCTTTAAATCACACTTACTCTGGCTCCAGTGTCACCTATTGCTCTAAACTTATGTCTATCTTTACGAACTTTGGTCTCCCTTCATATTTTTACTGTCAGGAAAATCATAACTTCTCTCACTCTTCCGGGTCTGAGTCCAAGAGCGAGGTATTAGTTTCCCTGTTTGAATCTATGACTCACCTCAGTTCTGTTATCTCTTAGTGATCTATGATCTCTTAGATTGTTTCAAGTATACTCTTATCAGCAATTTTGGAGCAAGTTTACCGCAATTAAAACATCTATTGTTCTCTACGAATCCTATTCTTTGATGTGGTCTTCCAAATAATCTTCTATCCCAACTGTGTCTAGCATGATCTATTTCCATTGATATGTGTTCTACTTCTCTATCCCTTCTATTCTGAACATGTCTATCTTATTCTGTCTCCTTTTGGTGAGTGACTCATTTCTCTTGTTATACCTATATTCCTGGTTCCCTCAGGTCTTGTGTACCTTTGAATGTTTGGGTTATCTTCAACCGCACATCTTTTCAATTGGATTTTTTCTTAAATGGCTAAATCTAATGTTTCATTGATTGTCTTCAGCTCCTTTCTAAGCAAATACAACCTTAACTCTGTTGTTTAACCTTTCAATAAAAATAGTTATCTGCAACTGGTTATCCTCATTCCTTACACCTGACACCGTGCAAATGTTCTTTCCGCTAAACTGATCAATCTGTCTTCATATGTACACACGACTTCCCATTCTTTTTTCTTCATCTTGTGTAATTTTGCAAATAAATCTTGTGGACATTCTTCTGCATACCTAAAGGTTAATATTGTTATGGTAGGACCGGTATCACTGCAAACGAATTAAAATCCATAATTGTCAACCGCCCGTGCCAGTAGAATCATCCGAATTACTATCTCATCTCCCAAAAAAAGAAAGGTATCTGTAATCCCATCATAGCTGTCTCAGCACATGCCAAAAGACATAAGGCGAAACCGCACAGAAAGTTAACAAAACCGTCTCTTCCCTGTCATACGATATCATCAATATCGGAAATCCGAATATTGAAACACGATTAAAATTGATGAAACGCACAGCTCACGGTGTGCACAGAGCACTTAACTCAGCAGCTTCTGCAAAAAGACGAACTTAGAATATGAAGAAAATGCAAAAATGAACACTTTTCAGACATAGCCTTTAATGTTTCCTGTAGCCTGTCCACCAGGTATGGACAGGAAGTTCACGCCTTCTTGAAAATGCTGATCGTCATATTTTTTTTTTTTTTTATGTATTGCGTTTGATGATGTTAGAACATCGTTTTTGTCTCCAAATCCGAACATATGAAACACTGTTAGTCATCGGATTATACCCGTCGCACACATCAAATAACAGACCAAAAGATCTCCCTGCAATGTGAATTTGTGAAATTATAAACCAGTTCACATGTCTACACTCTATCTCACAGTTTAAATTTTGATGGCTTATTGCTACAATACTAGCAGAAAATCCTAAAGATCTACAACAATTACTTGATGAAATAAACATGACAAGCAAAAATATGGACTAGATATGAATATCAAAAAGACTAAAACTATGATCATAAACAAAGAAGTTACTGAAAACCCAAAAGTGGATATCAAAATTGAAGGAATAGACCTGGAGATAGTCCAGAACTACAACTACCTTAGACATACTATAACCAGTGATGGAAAACGTACAACTGAAATAAACAAAAGAATAGGAATGGCAGAAAGTAATTTTAATGTCATGAAGAACATACTAACATCAAAACAAATAACACCAGGGCTAAAACTAAGAATAGCAAAGTGTTACATCTTCTCAATATTACTATATGGTGCTGAAACATGGACATTAGACAAGAAAACAGAACAGAGAATTGAAGCCTTTGAAATGTGGATATATAGAAGAATATGTAGAATTGGATGGAAGGCAAAGAAAACAAGCGATGAAGTCTTAAAACAACTAAAAATGAAAAGAGAACTAAGCACAATTCAACCCAAAAAAAATGCGATTCTTAGGCCATGTTAAAAGACAACAGCCTACTAAAAATAATCCTGGAGGGGAAAATACAAGGTAAACGAGGCAGAAGCAGACCAAGACTAATATGGACGAGTGACATCAAACGATAGACAAATCAGCCTATGACAACATGCACCATCAAAGCAAGAGACACAGCAGAATGGCGTTCCATGGTAGCCAACCTTCGTTACGGAGACGGCACTCGATGATGATGATTGCTACACTCAACTCACCAACCGTTTCAGTTGCTATTCTCATCGCTTCATTGCCATGATCTAAGGTTTTTGCCATGTTTTACTATGTTATATTTAGCACTAATATCATTTCTCACTTCGATCGATTAACTCGGCTGTAAACACATTTTCTATCGTCTGCTTATATCTAACTGTTGATTCTATATGTGCAAGAATTTGTTCCATATTTATAATTAGGCAATTAACATTTGCCTTTTGTACACTCATCATTTGCATGAAACGATTTATAATTCAATATAATTTAACAACATATTTTCAATTCATAATACAAAGATCTTGATTCGTCTCTCTGGAAGGAAAACACAGTTTATATTTAACTGCTGTGGACAAATTTCAATTAAATTTATTAACTTAAAAATAATTAAATACAATTTTATAACGCTTGTATTCAACTAAATAATAACGATTCAGTAATTTTCATTTCAACAATCAATTCAAAATGGCAATCAATCAATTCCTAAATATAATTAAATAAGTAGGTACTTCACACCTGATCCTTGGAAAATTAAAGTACACATGCAATGTTTATATTTCTTGAGCAGGAAGCAGGTTACACTCACGCGGTCACGTGATTACACGGCTGTCTATCTCTCTCTCTCTCTCCAGACACGTTTTAAGTTCGGCGATCTCACAATGTCACAATGTTCCCTTGTTGACCTGGATTTGTCGTACGCTAACTGACGATTTCAATCTTAATCAATCTTAAACGTGCTCTGTTGTCTTGCAATATTTGAGAGTCTCGTGACATGACGGGCTGAAGTTACTTGAATTCTTTAGTTGTGATCTTGTTTGCATAAATTTGACTTTTCTCGATAACTTGAGCTTCTATGCTAACTTGAGCATGTTTTGTCTTGAGCTACTATGATAACTTTGCTATTTTCACTTCTTGATCATTTGTCCGACTTGAATATTAAATACTAACCTGAATATATAACTTGCTAATTCCTTCCACTGAACCTAACTTCTCTTGTTACTTGATTTACTTCGTAAGTTAGATCTAATATCAACATTTATACTGTTAATATAATGCGTATTTTCTTGTTATACTTTGTAACATTGTTACTTGATTTACTTCGTAAGTTAGATCTAATATCAACATTTATACTGTTAATATAATGCGTATTTTCTTGTTATACTTTGTAACATTGTTACTTGATTTACTTCGTAAGTTAGATCTAATATCAACATTTATACTGTTAATATAATGCGTATTTTCTTGTTATACTTTGTAACATTGTTACTTGATTTACTTCGTAAGTTAGATCTAATATCAACATTTATACTGTTAATATAATGCGTATTTTCTTGTTATACTTTGTAACATTGTTACTTGATTTACTTCGTAAGTTAGATCTAATATCAACAGTTATACTGTTAATATAATGCGTATTTTCTTGTTATACTTTGTAACATTGTTACTTGATTTACTTCCTAAGTTAGATCTAATATCAACATTTATACTGTTAATATAATGCGTATTTTCTTGTTATACTTTGTAACATTGTTACTTGATTTACTTCGTAAGTTAGATCTAATATCAACAGTTATACTGTTAATATAATGCGTATTTTCTTGTTATACTTTGTAACATTGTTACTTGATTTACTTCGTAAGTTAGATCTAATATCAACATTTATACTGTTAATATAATGCGTATTTTCTTGTTATACTTTGTAACATTGTTACCTGATTTACTTCCTAAGTTAGATCTAATATCAACATTTATACTGTTAATATAATGCGTATTTTCTTGTTATACTTTGTAACATTGTTACTTGATTTACTTCGTAAGTTAGATCTAATATCAACATTTATACTGTTAATATAATGCGTATTTTCTTGTTATACTTTGTAACATTGTTACTTGATTTACTTCCTAAGTTAGATCTAATATCAACATTTATACTGTTAATATAATGCGTATTTTCTTGTTATACTTTGTAACATTGTTACTTGATTTACTTCGTAAGTTAGATCTAATATCAACATTTATACTGTTAATATAATGCGTATTTTCTTGTTATACTTTGTAACATTGTTACTTGATTTACTTCGTACGTTAGATCTAATATCAACATTTATACTGTTAATATAATGCGTATTTTCTTGTTATACTTTGTAACATTGTTACTTGATTTACTTCGTAAGTTAGATCTAATATCAACAGTTATACTGTTAATATAATGCGTATTTTCTTGTTATACTTTGTAACATTGTTACTTGATTTACTTCGTAAGTTATATCTAATATCAACATTTATACTGTTAATATAATGCGTATTTTCTTGTTATACTTTGTAACATTGTTACTTGATTTACTTCGTAAGTTAGATCTAATATCAACATTTATACTGTTAATATAATGCGTATTTTCTTGTTATACTTTGTAACATTGTTTAAATATTCTTGACAGCTGGATTCTTGGGGATTTTTTTTTTTAAAGAAATGCTTCATCATTTACCTTGATTTATTTCATATCGAAAATATGTCAAGGAGTATTTTACTGATTCATTATACTTGGAAAAAATAATAATAGTTCATTAGTTCATGAACAACTTCTTAATGTTCACCAAGTACTTTTATGGATTAATCTATCACACCTGGTTTTCACAGCAACAAAGTGAAGTATTTGCTAGTGTGATTCAATATCTGTGATTGAGCACAATAACCTTACCAGATCTCACAACTGTTATCACGTGTCTTAATGGAATTTAGTAGTTCTATATAGCGTCACATGGAACATCGCAACAGTTGTAGTTACAATGACAGACAACTAACTACACTTAAGTTTCAAAACAGTTTATTACACTAGTCTCTCGATCTTGACACAGTGGTCATATTCAATATCACATCCATGTCTTAGGTAAATGAATTCTCCCACACATTCACAACTGTGCTTATCTTAATTCTTCAATATCACATCAATGTCTTAGGTAAATGAATTCTCCCACACATTCACAACTGTGCTTATCTTAATTCTTCAATATCACATCAATGTCTTAGGTAAATGACTTCTCCCACACATTCACAACTGTGCTTATCTTAATTCTTCAATATCACATCAATGTCTTAGGTAAATCAATTCTCCCACACATTCACAACCGCGCTTATCTTAATTCTCAGCACATGATAACCCAGTGCAGTACTTATAACTAAGAATCTCTCATCTAAATGGTTTCTCTATTAAAGTCACATCTGCTCTAACTCTCATTCTTCTTCTGGTACGTGATCCATTAGTGGCAGTACCGAAACTATCGTCGTGTCTTTAAATAGATGAATTGTTAGGCAATCGCGGGTCTTTAAGAATTCATCTCCAGTATTCTTATCCATCCATCCATCCATCCGCCCACCTTCCGAGCCGTAGCCGGTTCATAGGGCGTAGACCGAGATTATCTAATTTTATTATCTTATCTAAATGATATATAAGATCATATTTATGATCTTATCTAAATTTTTATTTTAGAAGTTTTCAATCCTTGTAAAGATCTTTTATCAAATCTCGCCATTTGTCTCTGTTCTGTGCAAACAGCTCTATCTCATTGAGGTAGCCAATTCCTGCTGCTCTTGCCTCTCTCATCAATGTTCTCAGTGTCTCTCTGGGTCTTCCTCTTTTCTTCTTACCTGTTGTTTTCCACATGAGGGCTTCCTTTGCTATTCGGTTATTATCACTTATCACAAGTCCAACATATGACCATCGTCTTTTCTTGATTACTGAAGATATTAGTGGTTGATTGGCGATTTCTCTAATTTTCTCGTTTGTTTTGAACTCGGTCCACGCAACACCAAGTGTTTTCCTTAGACATTTATTTTCGAATACATTCAACATTGTTTCTATGTCTCTTGTTGTTTTCCAGCTCTCACATGCATACGTAAGGGTTGATAATATATTTGATTTGAATAGTCTAAGTTTTGTGTTTGTGCTGATGTGTTTCGATTTCCACAACTTTTCAACGCTTCTGAAAGACATTGCTGCTTGAGCTTTTCTTATATTCTAATTTTTTTTACTTATATCCCCTTCTCAATCTATGTGACTTTCAAGATAGATAAGTGATTGATCTCTTCCACTAGGTTGTTTTCCATGTATATTATGTCATCATCATCGAGTGCCTTCTCCGCAACGAAGGTTGGCTACCATGGAGCGCTATTCTGCTCTGTCTCTTGCTTTGATGGTGCAGGTTGTCATAGCCTGATTTGTCCATCTTTTGATGTTACTAGTCCATATTAGTTTTGGTCTGCTTCTTCCTCTTTTACCTTGTATTTTCCCCTCCAAGATTACTTTTAGTAGGCTGTTGTGTCTTAACATGGCCCAAAAATCGTATTTGTCTTGTTTGAATTGTGCGTAGTAGTTCTCTTTCCATTTTTAGTTGTTTTAAGACTTCATCGTTTGTTTTCTTTTCCTTCCATCCAATTATACCTATTCTTCTATATATCCACATTTCAAAGGCTTCAATTCTTTGTTCTGTTTTCTTGTCTAATGTCCATGTTTCTGCACCATATAGGAATATTGAGAAGATGTAACATTTTGCTATTCTTAGTTTTAGCCCTGGTGTTATTTGTTTTGATGTTAGTATGTTCTTCGTGACATTAAAATTCTTTTTGCCATTCCTATTCTTTTGTTTATTTCAGTTGTACATTTTCCATCACTGGTTATAGTATGTCCAAGGTAGTTGTAGTTCTGAACTATCTACAGGTCTATTCCTTCAATTTTGATATCCACTTTTGGGTTTTCAGTATCTTCTTTGTTTATGATCATAGTTTTAGTCTTTTTGTTATTCATATCTAGTCCATATTTTTTTCTTGTCATGTTTATTTCATTAAGTAATTGTTGTAGATCTTTATAGGATTTTTCTGCTAGTAGTACAGTATCGTTTGCATATCGTAGATAATTGATTATCTTTCCATTAATTTGTAGGCCTGGTATCTCTATGTTTTTTTTTTTTTAAATTGCTCAGTGTATAGATTGGTGATAGGATGCATCCCTGTATTACTCCTCTTTTTATATCAATGGGTGTAGAGTTCTCTGTTATATTTTATTATTGCTGTCTGCTCCCAGTATAGATTATTTATATAGATTTAGATATATTAGTCGTATGTCCATGTCATCTAGATGTATCTCTTTTAGGCATTCTATAAATTGTTTGTGGAGGGATCAAGTCATCATACTTCGCCTACGCACTGGCCACAATAGAATGAGAAATCTCATGTTCACCAAATTTAAAATAGGTACAACCAGCCTATGCCACTGTACACTGGACAATATGACAACAAAACATGTTCTACAGGATTGCCCCCAGTACACAGACCTGAGAAGAGCAATGTGGTCCACGCCCATCTCCCTGGAAGAAAAAAACTATACGGGGCAATCGATTCGCTTAAACAGACAGCTGACTTCATGAGATAGTCTGGCATCCTACTCTGATTGAGTCGTTTTGTAGTGTTAAGCAGGTGTAATTCCATTTGATTTTACTTTGGAGTGAAGGTTCCTGCTGCTTGACGAGCTGCTTGTAGATGTTTCGTGTTTTGTGATGTATCAGGCGGTCGTTTGCTACAAGGGTTGGACGCAGATCTTGTAGAAGGACGGCATTGTCCCGAAGTGATGCGGTTTGTTGTTGCATAGTTTTTTTGTATTTTAATAATCTTAGGCCCACGTATAATGGGCGAAAGTAAAGCGTTCCGTAAGGTGGATGATGTGACCCACATGGCTGATCATGAGGGCTTTGACTTTTGTAGCGATGTCCTAAAGTATAGTACCTCCTTCCTATTTGTCTTGGATGAGCGTTTTGTGTTGTATCTTGTGAATTTTGTTACGGAAGGCGAATTTTCGAATTAGTTTGTTGATTTCCTTAATGACGTCAAGGGGTGGATCAAAAACTATGGCCGTGTAGATTAGTTTAGGAATGATGTACGTGTTTACTATAACACTTCTTTCGAAGATGGTTGCCGTTTTGTGTTTGCATCGTTGGAGTGTAATGGTGACCTGTGCGATTAGAATCCGCCATGTGGGTTTGTGTATTCCAGGGAGCTGATGGAAGATGATGCCATACACTTTCATGACGTTGACCGGGGTCATTTCTCGGTGGAAATCCACTTTGTGTTCTTCCACCTGCCAATTCCCATGATGGACGATTTTTGTACGTCGATGTTGGCTCAGCGTCCGGTTCCGAAATCCATGAAAGTTTTGATGATGTGGCATATTGATTCGGTGTTCCTTGGCAAGAAAATTGCGTCATCGGCGTGCACTATCAATTTCTTTTCGCCACCACCTGGCGTGAAAGTGCCTCTGATGGTGTCGTCTTGTCGGATTTTATCCAGCAGAGACTCAATGGCTAGGACGGTGAGTAGTGGTGACAGGGAGCATCCTTGTCTCACTGATCGGGTCAGTGTGAAGACGTACTGACTACAGAGCCACTCTTAGAAAGCATTAGACAAGACAACTTCATAGCAGGCACACTCATACCAGGGAAAGGAGAACAGAAGCTGTTAGCCTACGCCGATGACACTGTTTTCTTTCCATCAACCACTAGATCAATAGACAATATCCTCAGCACATTCAGAGTTTGGGCCGGGCGCGGGGCACAGATAAACATACAGAAATCTTTTATTATGGGTATAGGCAGGTGGAAGTACAAAGAGGACTTTCCCTCAGCTCTAACACATGTCACCAACTTAAAACTATACGGGATAACATATCCATGCAACCCAGATAAAACACACAAACCAACATGGCAGAACCTAGTCACAAAGACAACAGACATGCTACAGAGATACAAATACAAAACATCAACAATTTTTGTCCGGAGCATCATAGTAAACACATACATCATCCCCAAATTGATTTACACAGCTAAGTATTCGACCCAACACAATCAGCAATCAAAGAGATAAATAAACTGATAAGAACCTTTGTATTTGGCCACACAATACACAACATAAAATAAAAAACATTTATACAACACAAAAGACAGGCAGGGATCTCACTGCAAGACATACGCACACAAATAAAAGCTCTAAGAATAAATCACATAAGTCGAACATCAAACAACCAGACAACCACACCTTTGCACTACTACTTGGGACAGATTAATCAGATTCAGAAAACTTAATACATTGCCTCACCATTTCGGCACCACACCCACATATTACCAAGCATGTCTACAGGCCATCCAAGGACATGGCAGTTTATTACACCAAGGACAAACAGCTACAAACATCTAATTAAACAACAGGCACCTCCACTACATCACAGAATCAAGAGAGGCCAAAAGTACTTTCTCACAGACTACACCAGCACATTCTCAAACCTCCACAACTCACACGACACCCATTACAGCGAGGGAGGTCACATACAGACTCATATATAACATGACACCCATTACAGCGAGGGAGGTCACATACAGACTCATATATAATATGACACCCATTACAGCGAGGGAGGTCACATACAGACTCATATATAACATGACATCCATTACAGCGAGGGAGGTCACATACAGACTCATATATAACATGAACTCCATTACAGCGAGGGAGGTCACATACAGACTCATATATAACATGACACCCATTACAGCGAGGGAGGTCACATACAGACTCATATATAACACGACACCCATTACAGCAAGGGAGGTCACATACAGACTCATATATAACATGACACCCATTACAGCGAGGGAGGTCACATACAGACTCATATATAGCACGACACCCATTACAGCGAGGGAGGTCACATACAGACTCATATATAACACGACACCCATTACAGCGAGGGAGGTCACATACAGACTCATATATAACACGACACCCATTACAGCGAGGGAGGTCACATACAGACTCATATATAACACGACACCCATTACAGCGAGGGAGGTCACATACAGACTCATATATAACACGACACCCATTACAGCGAGGAGGTCACATACAGACTCATATATAACACGACACCCATTACAGCGAGGGAGGTCACATACAGACTCATATATAACACGACACCCATTACAGCGAGGGAGGTCACATACAGACTCATATATAACACGACACCCATTACAGCGAGGGAGGTCACATACATACTCATATATAACACGACACCCATTAGAGCGAGACCAACCCACAAATTACGACGGGCATCCCTCTGCAGACAAAACACTCAAGAAACAGAAGAGCACCTATTCTATAGGTGCAGTACAATCATACCAGCAGGAAGAGCACTGCAACACACACTAAAATCACACACCACACAAAAAGTCGACACATACAGATCTGTTATGCTCAACACACTGCCAAAAACAACAACACAAGATATCTTTACAAAATTACTTATTCTACTATCAGAATACAAATATGCATATAATATGGACCTGCAGGAATGAGGCTATGTACGAATGTAAGAATTTTAATTCCCATCTTTTCCTACACATTTTAAACAAAGAACAATGTCCATCTTAAAATAAACAAGTTTACTGTTGTGAATGAACGTATGTGAACGAAAGAGATAAACAATTTTAAAAAATGTACATTATTTTTGTAAACGTTGCGGGTAAAACTAAAATAAACAAGTTTTACTGTTGAGCATGAAAGTATGTGAACGAAAGAGATAAACAATAACAAAATGTACATTATTTTTGTAAACGTTGCGGGTAAAACTAAAATAAACAAGTTTAACTGTTGAGCATGAAAGTATGTGAACGAAAGAGATAAACAATAACAAAATGTACATTATTTTTGTAAACGTTGCGGGTGGAACTAAAATAAACAAGTTTAACTGTTGAGCATGAAAGTATGTGAACAAAAGAGATAAACACTAAATGTTCTTTCTTCTTTGAAACGGACATAAATGTTAGACGAGAGCAGGGAGATTAGATACCTGCCTCAAGGCAGAAGATAGAATGAAGAGTCAGGCAGATTACAACAGTCGTCTAGAGATTTTGTTACAAACATTTTGGATTTAGAAAGTTCTCAAGTTAGTATGATATGCATATATTGAGGAAGAACATTAATACGATCACGAAGTTACTTATGATAATCATCGCCGATAGACTCCATCAAGTAACGCTATAGTAATGTCAGATTTATAAGAGAATTGAGAACTTGTTGATTGTAGCAGAGACTTATTGTCAAACCACATGTGGATGTCATTAATATAGAATGTCTTGTCTTGCGTATTTGTCTGTCGATTCACTAGCTGTTGGTAGAAATGGGGCTGATCTCGTTGGTGAGGTGGTGCATGAATGTTAACTATCGTGTATGTGTGTCAGTCGTCTTTAGCTTGCACTATGACTGTTCTGCCATCACTGTCCCTGCACATCTTCCCAAGAATCCACTTGTCGGAGGTCTGGAGTATAGCGACACCGGACCCTAAGGTTTGGATCTCCAAGGTGAAACAGGAATGTTTTAGGCCTAACTGTGTTGTTATTTGTTGTGCGCGGTAGTCTGTGTGTATGTTCGTTTCTTACACTAAAATTAAGCCTGGTTTGTACTGGTGTATTAGTGAAATGATATTGGCTCTTAGTCCTAATGTTGATGGATACAATCTTAATGTTAGCCATAGTAAACAAATTTACTAAAATTAAACATTCTGAATTGTATATGGTTTATATATGTTTAGTATAGTCTAATGAATAATCTAAAATCTAATTAATGTGTTCTGTTCTTTTGCGCCCAGCTCTTTTTTTGTGGCGATGTTACTTTTATCCATGCTGAAGATGGGAGCAATCTGTGTCAATCAACAGCAGGCCATGAGTAGCGGGAGCCTTCAGTGTATCGTCTTCACTGTCTGTGTCTTGTGCTCCACGTGCCTGAATCTTATGCTCAGGCGACTCCTTTACTTGTCTGAGCTGACGGTGTTCTCTGCCGGTCAACGCTTCTGTGAAAGTCCCTGGGGTTTCCACTGTTTTATGTGACATTGATGGCGGCAGCCAATTTATGTGCCCAGTGCTATGCTCTTTCTCTATATGTTGCAACTTTATGGAGATTTATGAAGATTTCAGGTGGGGATTCTTTGTCATATATTTTTTTATAGTGGGTTAGGTGGGCTGCTGCCGATAATGTAAAAAAAAAAAAAACTACTACATACGGGGGTTTGCAAAGCGGTATTGCCTGGCCTCGTCGCTGCTTCCAAGGCCGACTGGCCTCATCAATATACACATCAAGGTTGAGTGGATCATTTTATGGGCTTCTGGCCTGCTGATATACTACAGTTCCTTTTCTGTGAATCTTTCCACCTTCGAGGTCGACATCGTGAATTGGGAAGTATCGTGTGAATTCAGCTGAAGTGGCAGCCACGTGGTTGAGACTCTTGGGCAAATCGTGTCACTTGTGGGTTTCTGTCAAATAGTTGTCTAGTCGATTTCTGGCACAAAAATTAACTAAATCGTTATAGCATTGAAAACACTTACTTGGCTCCTTCACTCGAGACCTTGACAGGCATGGTGTCTGTTCCCAAGAAAAACAACAACAATTTTGAGAAAACAAAGTTGTAGGTAAATATCTATATTAGATCGTAGACCTCTAAACTCTTTCTAGATCTGGTCTAAATCCTGTAAATCCAATGTGCTTAAGTTTAAATACTCCAGTTTCATTCTCTCAAGCTCCCTCGCTCAACCAATAAAAATTCGACACGCTGAATTATCTTTGTCTCTAATTTATAAAAAACAACACGTCACTACTCAACTTTGCCCAACCTTCGAAGTCTCCAGACAACTCAGCCTTGAACTTTTGGCCTCGATAATCTCACGGATTTAGTCTGCCTGTTGTCGACCTATTCTCTTCGTGTCACCAGTCACGTACTGTTCTATCAACAGCTTTCTCATGTTTTATAAAAATCCCATTCTCAACTGACTCCGCTACTGTTATACCATTACTTGATGTCGCTATGCTGTTACAGAACGAGCATCATCCAAATAAAAGACGTCGGACAGCGATACACCATGGTCAACATCCACTCACCACCAATACCGGCACAACAACAACAATTATATGAGGACCTCTCCCTCCTAGTAACGAAGAAATACGCGGGATAGAAGACCATCCTTAGGGGGAGAGTTCAACTGTTTCCTGACAAGGAACGATGTCGAAGGAGACGCATACAGCACACATACTAACCGCCCCAACGCTCTGTACAACATACTAATCGTCTCACAAGTGTGTTCTCACATGCTTTTGAAAGTTAAAACCTGCTGTAAACCTTATTACCTTATTGTATGTATTTATTTATGTATATATTATGTATTACCTTATTGTATGTGTTTGTTTATGTACATATTATGTATTACCTTATTGTTTCTTTCATGTATGTGTTCGTCTATGTGTATGCGTGGTATGAAAGTGAGAAAACTCCAAATATAACTCTCCAGCTTTCACTTTTATCTGGGAGTGGATAAATTGTCCCACTAGTTTACAACAAAAAAGCGATACTTATAGATTCTCGTGTTTGTGTAAACATCGGTGATTTTAACTGACTTCAATGTGTAAAGCTGTCAACACAATTTTCACGCCTGTACGGCTTCACTTTTGTGTATGTAAACGTATGTGATTTTTAGGTTTATGTAGCACATTATGGTTTTTTTAAATAATAATCTTTATTTCATTAATTATACACATTATTGGTGGAGGAGGAGGAAGCGTACAATATAGTGGTGGAGGAGGAGGAAGTGAACAATATAGTGGATGAGAAGGAGGAAGTGAACAATATAGTGGTGGAGGAGGAGGAAGTGAACAATATAGTGGATGAGAAGGAGGAAGTGAACAATATAGTGGTGGAGGAGGAGAAAGTGAACAATATAGTGGTGGAGGAGGAGGAAGTGAACAATATAGTGGTGGAGGAGGAGGAAGTGAACAATATAGTGGATGAGAAGGAGGAAGTGAACAATATAGTGGATGAGAAGGAGGAAGTGAACAATATAGTGGATGAGAAGGAGGAAGTGAACAATATAGTGGACGAGAAGGAGGAAATTAACAATATAGTGGATGAGAAGGAGGAAGTGAACAATATAGTGGATGAGAAGGAGGAAGTGAACAATATAGTGGATGAGAAGGAGGAAATTAACAATATAGTGGATGAGAAGGAGGAAGTGAACAATATAGTGGATGAGAAGGAGGAAGTGAACAATATAGTGGATGAGAAGGAGAAAGTGAACAATATAGTGGATGAGAAGGAGGAAATTAACAATATAGTGGATGAGAAGGAGGAAGTGAACAATATAGTGGATGAGAAGGAGGAAGTGAACAATATAGTGGATGAGAAGGAGGAAGTGAACAATATAGTGGATGAGAAGGAGGAAGTGAACAATATAGTGGATGAGAAGGAGGAAGTGAACAATATAGTGGATGAGAAGGAGGAAGTGAACAATATAGTGGATGAGAAGGAGGAAGTGAATAATATAGTGGATGAGAAGGAGGAAGTGAACAATATAGTGGATGAGAAGGAGGAAGTGAACAATATAGTGGTGGAGGAGGAGAAAGTGAACAATATAGTGGAGGAGGAGAAAGTGAACAATATAGTGGTGGAGGAGAAGGAAGTGAACAATATAGTGGTGGAGGAGGAAGTGAACAATATAGTGGAGGAGGAGAAAGTGAACAATATAGTGGTGGAGGAGAAGGAAGTGAACAATATAGTGGTCAAGGAGGAGGAGGTGAACAATATAGTGGATTAGAAGGAGGAAGTCAACAATATAGTGGTGGAGGAGAAAGTGAACAATATAGTGGTGGAGGAGGAGAAAGTGAACAATATAGTGGTGGAGGAGGAGGAAGTGAACAATATAGTGGTGGAGGAGGTGGAAGTGAACGATATAGTGGAGGAGGAGGAAGTGAACGATATAGTGGTGGAGGAGGAAGTGAACGATATAGTGGTGGAGGAAGAGGAAGTGAACGATATAGTGGAGGAGGAGGAAGTGAACGATATAGTGGTGGAGGAGGAAGTGAACGATATAGTGGTGGAGGTGGAGGAAGTGAACAATATAGTGGTGGAGGAGGAGGAAGTGTACAATATAGTGGTGGAGGAGGAGGAAGTGAACAATATAGTGGTGGAGGAGGAAGTGAGCGATATAGTGGATGAGAAGGAGGAAGTGTACAATATAGTGGTGGAGGAGGAGGAAGTGAACAATATAGTGGATGAGAAGGAGGAAGTGTACAATATAGTGGTGGAGGAGGAGGAAGTGAACAATATAGTGGATGAGAATGAGGAAGTGTACAATACAGTGGTGGAGGAGGAGGAAGTGTACAATATAGTGGTGGAGGAGAAAGTGAACAATATAGTGGTGGAGGAGGAGAAAGTGAACAATATAGTGGATGAGAAGGAGGAAGTGTACAATATAGTGGTGGAGAAGGAGGAAGTGTACAATATAGTGGTGGAGGAGAAAGTGAACAATATAGTGGTGGAGGAGGAGGAAGTGAACAATATAGTGGTGGAGGAGGAGGAAGTGAACAATATAGTGGTGGAGGAGGAGGAAGTGAACAATATAGTGGTGGAGGAGGAGGAAGTGAACACTATAGTGGTGGAGGAGGAGGAAGTGAACAATATAGTGGATGAGAAGGAGGAAGTGTATAATATAGTGGTGGAGGAGGAGGAAGTGAACAATATAGTGGTGGAGGAGGAGGAAGTGAACAATATAGTGGTGGAGGAGGAAGTGAGCGATATAGTGGTGGAGGAGGAAGTGAACAATATAGTGGTGGAGGAGGAGGAAGTGAACAATATAGTGGTGGAGGAGGAAGTGAGCGATATAGTGGTGGAGGAGGAGGAAGTGAACAATATAGTGGTGGAGGAGGAGGAAGTGAACGATACAGTGGATGAGAAGGAGGAAGTGAAGATTATTGTGGATGAGAAGGAGGAAGTGAAGAGGATAGTGGATGAGAAGGAGGAAGTGAAGATTATAGTGGATGAGAAGGAGGAAGTGAAGATTATAGTGGATGAGAAGGAGGAAGTGAAGATTATAGTGGATGAGAAGGAGGAAGTGAAGATTATAGTGGATGAGAAGGAGGAAGTGAAGATTATAGTGGATGAGAAGGAGGAAGTGAAGATGATAGTGGATGAGAAGGAGGAAGTGAAGATTATAGTGGATGAGAAGGAGGAAGTGAAGATTATAGTGGATGAGAATGAGGAAGTGAAGATGATAGTGGATAAGAAGGAGGAAGTGAAGATTATAGTGGATGAGAAGGAGGAAGAGAACGATATTGTGGATGAGAAGGAGGAAGAGAACGATATTGTGGATGAGAAGAAGGAAGAGAACGATATTGTGGATGAGAAGGAGGAAGAGAATGATATTGTGGATGAGAAGGAAGATGAGAACGATATTGTGGATGAGAAGAAGGAAGAGAACGATATTGTGGATGAGAAGAAGGAAGAGAACGATATTGTGGATGAGAAGGAGGAAGTGAAGATTATAGATGATGAGAAGGAGGAAGTGAAGATTATAGTGGATGAGAAGGAGGAAGAGAACGATATTGTGGATGAGAAGGAGGAAGAGAACGATATTGTGGATGAGAAGAAGGAAGAGAACGATATTGTGGATGAGAAGGAGGAAGTGAAGATGATAGTGGATGAGAAGGAGGAAGTGAAGATTATAGTGGATGAGAAGGAGGAAGAGAACGATATTGTTGATGAGAAGGAGGAAGAGAACGATATTGTGGATGAGAAGAAGGAAGAGAACGATATTGTGGATGAGAAGAAGGAAGAGAACGATATTGTGGATGAGAAGGAGGGAGAGAACGATATTGTGGATGAGAAGGAGGAAGAGAACGATATTGTGGATGAGAAGAAGGAAGAGAACGATATTGTGGATGAGAAGGAGGAAGGGAACGATATAGTGGATGAGAAGGAGGAAGGGAACAATATAGTGGATGAGAAGGAGGAAAAGAAGAATATAGTGGGTGAGTAGAAGGAAGAGAACGATATAGTGGATGAGAAGAAGGAAGAGAAGAATATAGTGGATGAGAAGAAGGAAGGGACTAAAATAGTGGATGAGAAGGAGGAAGAGAACGATATTGTTGATGAGAAGGAGGAAGAGAACGATATTGTGGATGAGAAGAAGGAAGAGAACGATATTGTGGATGAGAAGGAGGAAGAGAACGATATTGTGGATGAGAAGGAGGAAGAGAACGATATTGTGGATGAGAAGGAGGAAGAGAACGATATTGTGGATGAGAAGAAGGAAGAGAACGATATTGTGGATGAGAAGGAGGAAGGGAACGATATAGTGGATGAGAAGGAGGAAGGGAACAATATAGTGGATGAGAAGGAGGAAGGGAACGATATAGTGGATGAGAAGGAGGAAGGGAACGATATAGTGGATGAGAAGGAGGAAGGGAACGATATAGTGGATGAGAAGGAGGAAGGGAACTATATAGTGGATGAGAAGGAGGAAGGGAACGATATAGTGGATGAGAAGGAGGATGGGAACGATATAGTGGATGAGAAGGAGGAAGGGAACGATATAGTGGATGAGAAGGAGGAAGGGAACAATATAGTGGATGAGAAGGAGGAAGGGAACGATATAGTGGATGAGAAGGAGGAAGATAACTATATAGGGGATGAGAAGGAGCAAGGGAACGATATAGTGGATGAGAAGGAGGAAGATAACTATATAGTGGATGAGGAGGTAGAAGATAAAGATAAAGTGGATGAGGAGGAGGATGAAGAAAACAATATAGTAGATGAGGAGGAGGAAGAGAACGATATAGTGGATGAGGAGGAGGAAGGGAACAATATAGTGGATGAGGAGGTAGAAGATAAAGATATAGTGGATGAGGAGGAGGAGGAAGAAAACGATATAGTAGATGAGGAGGAGGAAGGGAACGATATAGTGGATGAGGAGGAGGAGGAGGAAGATAACGATTTAGTGGATGAAGAGGAGGAAGGGAACAATATAGTGGATGAGGAGGTAGAAGATAAAGATATAGTGGATGAGGAGGAGGAGGAGGAAGAAGAGGAAGAGAACGATATAGTGGATGAGAAGGAGGAAGGGAACAATATAGTGGATGAGGAGGTAGAAGATAAAGATATAGTGGATGAGGAGGAGGAGGAAGAAAACGATATAGTAGATGAGGAGGAGGAAGGGAACGATATAGTGGATGAGGAGGAGGAGGAGGAAGATAACGATATAGTGGATGAGGAGGAGGAAGAAGAGGAAGAGAACGATATAGTGGATGAGGAGGAGGAAGAAGAGGAAGAAAACGATATAGTGGATGAGGAGGAGGAGGAAGAGGAAAAGAACGATATAGTTGATGAGGAGGAGGAGGAGGAGGAAAAGAACGATATAGTGGATGAGGAGGAGGAGGAAGAGGAAGAGAACGATATAGTGGATGAGGAGGAGAAAGAAGAGGAAGAGAACGATATAGTGGATGAGGAGGAGGAGGAAGAGGAAAAGAACGATATAGTTGATGAGGAGGAGGAGGAAGAGGAAAAGAACGATATAGTGGATGAGGAGGAGGAGGAAGAAAACGATATAGTGGATGAGGAGGAGGAGGAAGAAAACGATATAGTGGATGAGGAGGAGGAAGAAGAGGAAGATAACGATATAGTGGATGAGGAGGAGGAAGAAGAGGAAGATAACGATATAGTGGATGAGGAGGAGGAGGAAGAGGAAAAGAACGATATAGTTGAGGAGGAGGAGGAAGAGGAAAAGAACGATATAGTGGATGAGGAGGAGGAGGAAGAGGAAGAGAACGATATAGTGGATGAGGAGGAGAAAGAAGAGGAAGAGAACGATATAGTGGATGAGGAGGAGGAGGAAGAGGAAAAGAACGATATTGTTGATGAGGAGGAGGAGGAAGAAGAAAAGAACGATATAGTGGATGAGGAGGAGGAGGAAGAGGAAGAGAACGATATAGTGGATGAGGAGGAGAAAGAAGAGGAAGAGAACGATATAGTGGATGAGGAGGAGGAGGAAGAGGAAAAGAACGATATAGTTGATGAGGAGAAGGAGGAAGAGGAAAGAACGATATAGTGGATGAGGAGGAGGAGGAAGAAAACGATATAGTGGATGAGGAGGAGGAGGAAGAACACGATATAGTGGATGAGGAGGAGGAAGAAGAGGAAGATAACGATATAGTGGATGAGGAGGAAGAAGAGGAAGATAACGATATAGTGGATGAGGAGTAGGGTGAGAACGATATAGTGGATGAGGAGTAGGGTGAGAACGATATAGTGGATGAGGAGTAGGGTGAGAACGATATAGTGGATGATGAGTAGGGTGAGAACGATATAGTGGATGAGGAGTAGGGTGAGAACGATATAGTGGATGATGAGTAGGGTGAGAACGATATAGTCGATGATGAGTAGGGTGAGAACGATATAGTGGATGAGTTGTAGGTTGAGAACGATATAGTGTATGATGAGTAGGTTGAGAACGATATAGTGGATGAGGAGTAGGTTGAGAACGATATAGTGGATGATGAGTAGGGTGAGAACGATATAGTCGATGATGAGTAGGGTGAGAACGATATAGTGGATGATGAGTAGGGTGAGAACGATATAGTGGATGAGGAGTAGGTTGAGAACGATATAGTGGATGAGGAGTAGGTTGAGAACGATATAGTGGATGAGGAGTAGGTTGAGAACGATATAGTGGATGAGTTGTAGGTTGAGAACGATATAGTCGATGAGGAGTAGGTTGAGAACGATATAGTGGATGATGAGTAGGGTGAGAACGATATAGTCGATGAGGAGTAGGTTGAGAACGATATAGTGGATGAGGAGTAGGTTGAGAACGATATAGTGGATGATGAGTAGGGTGAGAACGATATAGTCGATGAGGAGTAGGTTGAGAACGATATAGTGGATGAGGAGTAGGTTGAGAACGATATAGTCGATGAGGAGTAGGTTGAGAACGATATAGTGGATGATGAGTAGGGTGAGAACGATATAGTCGATGAGGAGTAGGTTGAGAACGATATAGTGGATGAGGAGTAGGTTGAGAACGATATAGTCGATGAGGAGTAGGTTGAGAACGATATAGTCGATGAGGAGTAGGTTGAGAACGATATAGTCGATGAGGAGTAGGTTGAGAACGATATAGTCGATGAGGAGTAGGTTGAGAACGATATAGTGGATGAGGAGTAGGTTGAGAACGATATAGTGGATGAGGAGTAGGGTGAGAACGATATAGTGGATGAGGAGTAGGTTGAGAACGATATAGTGGATGATGAGTAGGGTGAGAACGATATAGTGGATGAGGAGTAGGTTGAGAACGATATAGTGGATGATGAGTAGGTTGAGAACGATATAGTGGATGATGAGTAGGTTGAGAACAATATAGTGGATGAGGAGTAGGTTGAGAACGATATAGTGGATGATGAGTAGGGTGAGAACGATATAGTGGATGAGGAGTAGGGTGAGAAGAAAGAGGAGGAGGAGGAGGTGGAACAAGGAAATGATGTGAAAGAGGAGAAAAATGATGATGAGAAGAAGGAGGAAGGGAGGAGAAGAAGAAAATAAAGGAAGGGATTAGAGAAGAAGTAAAAGGAGAATAAAAAGGAGGTGAGGAGAAGAAGATGTAGGAGAAGAAGATGCAGGAGAAGAAGATGCAGGAGAAGAAGATGCAGGAGAAGAAGATGCAGGAGAAAAAGTATTAGCATACAAAGACAATTAAGGAAGGGGGAGACATAAAGGAGAAGTTGAAGAAGAGCAGTTTATTAAAAAATATCAAGTTTTCTGACCTCAACTTGACCCGTCAGCCACCACAGACCGTCTGAGAGGTTTGTGTGTTCCATGAATTGTTGATGTGAAGCCAAGCCAAGCGTGCCAAACGAAAAATGTATAGCTTACAGGTCTCACATCGTTCCGGAAATGATCTCATTAACAATTAAAGGCTGGACATTATTTGTCTGTGAAGTCTTCTGGGAGATTTATCTGCTTGGGTGTAATCGAATGTTTGTTTCGTGTTCACTGGTTGTGTTTTTTTTAATATTTTAAGTTTTTTTGTTTTGTTTTTTATTCACGCTTTTTATTTAATTTGTTTACATATTCTGCTTTCTCTTGCCTCAAGTTGTGTTCTCTGCGATCAAGACTCAATCAGAGTAGGATTCCAGACTCTCTCATGAAGTCAGCTGTCTGTTTAAAACGAATCGATTGCCCCATATAGTTTTTCTTCCAGGGAGGTGGGCGTGGACCACGTTGCTCTTCTTAGGTCTGTGTACTGGGGGAAATCCTGTAGACTGTTGTGTTCAAATGTCGTTGAGGAATGAGACGCTCAGGTCAGTGCTCTCCCGTATGTTGGATCACGTCATGTTTGAAATCTCGTCAATACATCGAGTTTGAAATCGTCACTTTCCAGAATGGTTTAGTCTTTCTCATGAGATAGCTAAGATGTTGAGGGTTTTGCAGGTCTTTCTTAAGTGAATTCTCTTTCACTTGTATAATTGTATTTCAACTTCATTTTCCTCTCGAGCCGACAACGGCACACAGGGCGGGCGTCATAGTTCTCCACGAATGGCATGATTTTGCTGGTAGTTCTTGGTAGTTACTTAGTCCTATGGTTGAGCCTTCCCAAGTGATTGTTCAGCGTAACGATTCTCTTGGTCTACATTGTTTTCTCTTACCAGATAGTTTCCACTTGAATGTCTGATGGGGAAGTCTTTCTACATTCATTCTCAGCACATGACCGATGTATATCCAACACCTTCTTCTTATAAAGCTCGACACCTATTTTTGTTTAGAATCGGCTCTTATCTGTTCGTTTGAAATGTATTCTTTCAAGCTTATGTTTGAGATCCTATTGAGACATTTCTAGACTTCCAGTTCCAAGATGGTGGTATGGAGTTCATGCTCTCTCGACCGCTGCAGGATTTTCATTTGGTGACTGATTAATTTCAGCTGTCAAATGCAGGTTTCTGCGTTAAAGCCAATCTGATGTTCCACTCAACGGATATGCGCCATTGCTGCGGAGTTTTGCACATGGCAATATTAATTTTTGGCAGTTCAAGTGTTGTGAATGCGACCTTCCCCCGTCTTGGAGTTGATATGCGGTATACGTTAACACATTGAGGGCTGTTCAATGGCCGTCGTTGGAATTGTTTGACCCCAAGTATTTACAAGTTACAACTTATTAATATGGACTGCTCTGCCAAGTCAACCGTAGGTTTCGCTTTAGGGATTTTGCATCATCGTTAAGATGTTTCATCCGGTGTTGGCTGCATTCACTAGTTTAATCGGTCGTTTGTGGGAGCATCCATTGTTGTGTGTGGTACGTCATCCCTAAACCGGCCGTACATTTATAATGAAGGGCGTAATGACGGAGTTTTGTTCATGACTTTGCATCCCCGATGTTACTGCCGGAGTTTCATGTTGGTCAGGAGAGATGTTGTCTAGATTCAAGAGGGCTACTGTGAGATCGAGGGTAGACTTGTGAACTGGTTTATCATTTCACAAATTCACATTGCAGGGGAGATTTTGAACTGTTGTTTCGAAGTGTGATGAGGATAATCCGAAGACTAACTGTGTTTCATATGTTCGGATTTGGAGGCAAAAACGTTGCCCTAACATCATCAAACGGTACACATTAAAACAAAATATGAGATCAACATTTTCAGGAGTACGTGAACTTCCGGTCAATGTGGCGGATAGGCGGCAGGAACCGTTTAAGGCTGTGTCTGAAAAGTGTTCCTTGTTGCAGCTCCCTCATATTTCAAGTCCTACTTGCTGCAGGAGCTACAGAGTTAAGTGCTCTGTGCACACCGTGAGCTGTGTGTCTCATCCGCTTTGATCGTGTTTCAATATTCTAATTGTTTACGATGAATGATGATATCGTATGACGGGGAACAGATGGGTGTATTCACTTTATGTGCGCTTTCGCCTTATGTCTTTTGGCGTGTGCTGAGACTGCTATGATGGGGACTGCAGCTACTTTTCTTTGTTTAGAAGATGAGAGAGTAATCCGGATGATTCCACTGGCACAGGCGGTTGAGCAATTATCGATTTTAATTCGTTTGCAGTGATACCGGGGCCTTCCATAACCATAATCATAACATTTGTTTCGAAAGGCATTTAATTTCCTATCTAAGGTCTTGGTGGATTTCCAACTTTCACATCCATATGTTGGCACTGGTATCACATCCATATGTTGGCATTGGTATCACATCCATATGTTGGCACTGGTATCACATCCATATGTTGGCACTGGTATCACATCCATATGTTGGCACTGGTATCACATCCATATGTTGGCACTGGTATCACATCCATATGTTGGCACTGGTATCACATCCATATGTTGGCACTGGTATCACATCCATATGTTGGCACTGGTATCACATCCATATGTTGGCACTGGTATCACATCCATATGTTAGCACTGGTGTCACACAGAAGTTGAACAGTTTAAGTTTTGCCCCTTTTTTGAGTACTTTGGATCTCCAGATGTTCGTCAGTTTGTTGAAAGCATTTAATGATACAGCCAAGCGTATCATGATTTCTCACAATTTCTGCTAATTGTAGTCAAACTGAGAGATAAGATCAGACATGAAGAACTGAGAAAAAAGCTAGGAAAAGCCCCCGCCATAGAATATATAAGGAAACAACAAATAAAATGGTTTCGCCACGTGACAAGGCAGAAAGAACAAAACACAACACAACGAGCCTTCAACAAGCGTTGTGAGAACACCAGACCCAAGGGTCGACCACGAGAAAGATGGGTCGATGGAATATTAGAAGCACTAGGAAACATAACAGCAGCAGAGGCGAACAGAAGAGCAAAAGACCGCAAATTATATCTCCCCTCGACGCTGAAAGGCAGATGATGAAGAAAAGAAGAAGTCAAGCTAAATGTAAACTTCTTTCTATGTGAATAGTTTTTCATCGTTGATCTCGACCTTTAGGCGACTTTAATCACTGTCACTTAATGTTGCTGTACCGTTTCTTTGATGTTGTCAGTCAATTTTACTCTGGGTCTGCCTCTTGCTCTTCTTCTTTATCTTTTAATACATGTCTGTACAGTAAGGAATCACACGACATTCTTTCTAGATGGTCAAACCAGTTGATTTGTTATTTCTGTTCGTAGCTTAGGATTGGTTCAATGCCATCTATTTCTTGTATATCATTACTGATTTTCTTTTCTGGTCACACCAAGCGTTTCTCCCAGACATCACATCTTCTCCTCATCAACAAAGAGATGTACTGTCTCGGTGATTTTGGCAATGACCACACAGACCCTTTATGTTCCACAACAGAACACTTTCGAAACTGTCCTATCTCTTCCCATTCTCTTAAGATCGTTCCATGTCTTCCCCATCTCACCTTTAACCTGTCTTTCCTCTTCATCTCACCTTTAACCTGTCTTTCCTCTTCATCTCAGCTTTAACCTGTCTTTCCTCTTCATCTCACCTTTAACCTGTCTTTCCTCTTCATCTCACCATTAACCTGTCTTTCCTCTTCATCTCACCATTAACCTGTCTTTCCTCTTCATCTCACCTTTAACCTGTCTTTCCTCTTCATCTCACCTTTAACCTGTCTTTCCTCTTCATCTCACCTTTAACCTGTCTTTCCTCTTCATCTCACCTTTAACCTGTCTTTCCTCTTCATCTCACTTTTAACTTGTCTTTCCTCTTCATCTCACCTTTAACCTGTCTTTCCTCTTCATCTCACCTTTAACCCGTCTTTCCTCTTCATCTCACCTTTAACCATGTCTTCTCCAAGTTTATTTTGGTCTTTCTCTTTGTCCCCTCCTCTGGAGATTCCAAAAAAGGGCCTGTCGTGTAATACTCTCAGTTGGCTTCCACAGTGTGCCCTATCCAGCACCATGAGGTTAGCCTTTTCTTTATTCACTCATATCAGCTGTTACTTTCCCGTAATTCTAAGTTGCTGATTTGTTTCCTGTCATCTCCATCATTTTATTCTGCGCAAGCATCAGTTAATGAAGGTCTGTATCTTCGTGATTACACTACATGTTGTTCACAATGTTTCAAATTACAAGTTTAGCATTTTATATATATATATATATATATATATATATATATATATATATATATATATATACAATTTCAGATTCATACTATGGTCCAAGACATACAGAGTTTACCTTGGGATCAGTGAACCAACATTGATCAAGATCTGTTCCACTTTCTCATGGTGGAATCTAATCAGTCTGGCCAACGAACATGGTTTGTATATGAGTGTCATGTGTTGATATGATGGCGAGCTCTTCAACACAAGACCATCTATTGTTCTTTTTTTCTGTTGATTATTTGTTTGTTTTTTTTCCCCCGAGTGCTGTAAACATACCTCTTCCCTTGAAATGATTCGCTGATCTATCGGCTTGGATGTTTCCCTCTATAATAATATTCATTTATTATTATTTGTCTCTAGTTATAGTGTACTAGGCGTGGGGTACAGTTATAGTGTACTAGACGTGGGATACAGTTATAATGTACTAGACGTGGGGTACAGGTATAGTGTACTAGACGTGAGGTACAGTTATAGTGTACTATACGTGGGGTACAGGTACAGTGTACTATACGTGGGGTTCAGTTATAGTGTACTAGACGTGGGGTTCAGTTATAGTGTAGGCCTACGAGGCGTGGGGTTCAGTTATAGTGTACTATACGTGGGGTTCAGTTATAGCGTACTAGACGTGGGGTTCAGTTATAGTGTACTAGGCGTGGGGTTCAGTTATAGTATACAAGACGTGAGGTACAGTTATAGTGTACTAGACGTGAGGTAAATTTATAGCGTACTAGACGTGAGGTACAGTTATAGCGTACTATACGTGGGGTTCAGTTATAGCGTACTAGACGTGGGGTTCAGTTATAGTGTACTAGGCGTGGGGTTCAGTTATAGTATACAAGACGTGAGGTACAGTTATAGTGTACTAGACGTGAGGTAAATTTATAGCGTACTAGACGTGAGGTACAGTTATAGCGTACTAGACGTGAGGTAAATTTATAGCGTACTAGACGTGAGGTACAGTTATAGTGCACTAGTCATGGAGGTACAGCTATTTTTAACAGGACATGGGTACAGTTATTTTGTACTAATAATGGTGTACAGTTATAGTGCACTAGACATGAGGTACAGTTATAGTGTACTAGACATAGGGTACAGTTATGTTGTACTAGACATGGGATACAGTTATGTTGTACTAGACATGGGATACAGTTATGTTGTACTAGACATAGGGTACAGTTATGTTGTACTAGACATAGGGTACAGTTATGTTGTACTAGACATGGGATACAGTTATGTTGTACTAGACATGGGATACAGTTATGTTGTACTAGACATGGGATACAGTTATGTTGTACTAGACATGGGATACAGTTATGTTGTACTAGACATGGGATACAGTTATGTTGTACTAGACATGGGATACAGTTATAGTTAACTAGACATAGGGTACAGTTATGTTGTACTAGACATGGGATACAGTTATAGTGTACTAGACATGGGATACAGTTATGTTGTACTAGACATGGGATACAGTTATGTTGTACTAGACATGGGATACAGTTATGTTGTACTAGACGTGGGATACAGTTATGTTGTACTAGACATGGGATACAGTTATGTTGTACTAGACATGGGTACAGTTATGTTGTACTAGACATGGGATACAGTTATGTTGTACTAGACGTGGGATACAGTTATGTTGTACTAGACATGGGATACAGTTATGTGGTACTAGACATGGGATACAGTTATGTTGTACTAGACATAGGGTACAGTTATGTTGTACTAGACATAGGGTACAGTTATGTTGTACTAGACATGGGATACAGTTATGTTGTACTAGACATGGGATACAGTTATGTTGTACTAGACATAGGGTACAGTTATGTTGTACTAGACATGGGATACAGTTATGTTGTACTAGACATGGGATACAGTTATGTTGTACTAGACATAGGGTACAGTTATGTTGTACTAGACATGGGATACAGTTATGTTGTACTAGACATGGGATACAGTTATGTTGTACTAGACATGGGATACAGTTATGTTGTACTAGACATGGGATACAGTTATGTTGTACTAGACATGGGATACAGTTATGTTGTACTAAACATGGGATACAGTTATGTTGTACTAGACATAGGGTACAGTTATGTTGTACTAGACATGGGATACAGTTATGTGGTACTAGACATGGGATACAGTTATGTTGTACTAGACATGGGATACAGTTATGTTGTACTAGACATAGGGTACAGTTATGTTGTACTAGACATAGGGTACAGTTATGTTGTACTAGACATAGGGTACAGTTATGTTGTACTAGACATAGGATACAGTTATGTTGTACTAGACATGGGATACAGTTATGTTGTACTAGACATAGGGTACAGTTATGTTGTACTAGACATGGGATACAGTTATGTTGTACTAGACATGGGATACAGTTATGTTGTACTAGACAAAGGGTACAGTTATGTTGTACTAGACATAGGGTACAGTTATGTTGTACTAGACATAGGGTACAGTTATGTTGTACTAGACATAGGATACAGTTATGTTGTACTAGACAAAGGGTACAGTTATGTTGTACTAGACATGGGATACAGTTATGTTGTACTAGACAAAGGGTACAGTTATGTTGTACTAGACATGGGATACAGTTATGTTGTACTAGACATGGGATACAGTTATGTTGTACTAGACAAAGGGTACAGTTATGTTGTACTAGACAAAGGATACAGTTATGTTGTACTAGACAAAGGGTACAGTTATGTTGTACTAGACGTGGGGAGTAGACGCTGATTAAAAGTACGGGACACTGGTCATGGTGTTGGCGTAAATAAAGGAATCTTGAAGTCATTGAGAGGCGATCATGTCAAAAGGTCACAACATAGATCACGTGACAATTATAACCCAGTAATTTATTCGTTTCAGCAATGTTTCTTCGCCAAATCACGTGACCTCATGATGATCACAATTAATGGGTTGATCCATGATTGAAGATGGCTGATGATAATTCATTCATCAACTGTTCAACTTGATCTTATCAACTTGTTACTCTCAATTCCTCGAATGAATAATAAATAATAAATAACATATACTCTACTTTGCCGTGTTGGGATGTGAACTAGACTATCATCGTGTGGAGATGTCACACCCCTAATAGATCGCACAGTGCTATTCTATTATTTGCTAGTGTCTCTGTACCACTTGCAGACTGTCTCAAATAATTCACACATTAATATTTAATTTTCTGATCTAGATTAATTCTGCATCACTACTCACTAGGAATCTCTCTATTACTCCTCTAGACTGCAGCTACATAACTCAAACTATTTTCTATATTAGTTAAACTCGTCTATATTATTGTACTTAAATCTCACTGATTGTCTCTTAAATGACAAACTGTAGAATTATAACTATAATCGTTATTTAATTATGTGTAGGCAATCTGATCAGAAGTAACATCTAGAATCATTCAAAAATCATCCAAATAATTCTGTGCTGACTTACTTATAGTCCTTACTTGTAGTCCTTACTTATAGTCCTTACTTATAGTCCGTACTTATAGTCCTGACTTATAGTCCGTACTTATAGACCTTACTTGTAGTCCTTACATATAGTCCTTACTTATAGTCCGTACTTATAGTCCTGACTTATAGTCCTTACTTATAGTTCTTACTTGTAGTCCTTACTTATAGTCCTTACTTATAGTCCGTACTTATAGTCCTTACTTACAGTCCTTACTTGTAGTCCTTACTTATAGTCTTTACTTATAGTCCTCACTTATAGTCCTCACTTATAGTCCTCACTTATAGTCCTTACGTATAGTCCTTACTTATAGTCCTTACTTATAGTCCTCATATATAGTCCTCACTTATAGTTCTTACTTACAGTCCTTAATTATAGTCCTCACTTATAGTCCTACTTATAGTCCTTACTAATAGTCCTCACTTATAGTCCTTACTTATAGTCCTTACTTATAGTCCTCACTTATAGTCTTTACTTATAGTGCTTACTTATAGTCCTTACTTATAGTCCTTACTTATAGTCATCACTTATAGTCATCACTTATAGTCCTCACTTTTAGTCCTTACTTATAGTCCTCAATAGTGACACTGTGACCTTCCAAGCATGTCGTAAGAGGCGACAAAGGAGGTTGATCGATGGCTTGACAAGCTGTCATTGTAAAAAGTATTGTTATGGAAACAGAGCCATAGATTTTAGAAACAGTGATCTCTGCAATATGTGCCTTTTTGGCACGCAAGGTTTCTGTTTTTGAGATTGTGGTTCTGCCCTATGTGCCGTCTTCGGCTCGAAAGGACAATAGATAGATAGATATAGTCCTCACTTACTTACAGTCCTTATTTATAGTCCTTACTTACTTATAGACCTTACTTATAGTCCTTAATTACTTATAGTCCTCACTTACTTATAGTCCCCACTTACTTATAGTCCCTACTAAGAGTCCTTACTTATAGTCCTTACTTACTTATATCCCTTACTTATAATCCTTACTTACTTATAGTCCTTACTTACTTATAGTCCTCACGCATAGTCCTTACTTACTTATAGTCCTCACTTACAGTCCTCACTTATAGTCCTCACTTATAGTCCTTACTTATAGTCCTCACTTATAGTACTTACTTATAGTCCTCACATAGTTTTCACTTATAGTCATTACTTATAGTCCTCACTTATAGTCCTTACTTACTTATAGTCCTTACTAACTTATAGTACTTACTTACTTATAGTCCTTACCTATAGTCCTTACATACAGTCCTTACTTACATATAGTCCTTATTTACTTATAGTCCCCACTTACTTATATTCCTTACTTACTTATAGTCCTTACTTACTTATAGTACCCACTTACTTATAGTCCTCACTTATAGTCCTTATTTACATATAGTCCTCACTTATAGTCCTTATTTACATATAGTCCTCACTTATAGTCCTTATTTACATATAGTCCTCACTTATAGTCCTTATTTACTTATAGTCCCCACTTACTTATATTCCTTACTTACTTATAGTCCTTACTTACTTATAGTACCCACTTACTTATAGTCCTCACTTATAGTCCTTATTTACATATAGTCCTCACTTATAGTCCTTATTTACATATAGTCCTCACTTATAGTCCTTATTTACATATAGTCCTCACTTATAGTCCTTACTTACTTATAGTACCCACTTACTTATAGTCCTCACTTATAGTCCTTACTTACTTATAGTCCCCACTTACTTATAGTCCTTACTTATAGTCCTTAATTTCTTATAGTCCCCACTTACTTATAGTTCTTACTTACTTATAGTGCTTACTTACTTATAGTCCTTACTTACTTATAGTTCCCACTTACTTATAGTCCCCACTTACTTACAGTCCTTACTTTCTTATAGTCCCCTCTTACTTATAGTCCTTACTTACTTATAATCTTTACTTACTTATGGTCCTTACCTACTTATAGTCCCCACTTACTTATAGTCCTTACTTATATTCCCCATTACTTATAGTCCTCACTTACTTATAGTCTCCAATTACTTATAGTCCTCATATTACTTATAGTCCCCACTTACTTACAGTCCTTACTTTCTTATAGTCCCCTCTTACTTATAGTCCTTACTTACTTATAATCTTTACTTACTTATGGTCCTTACCTACTTATAGTCCCCACTTACTTATAGTCCTTACTTATATTCCCCAATTACTTATAGTCCCCACTTACTTATAGTCCTTATTTACTTATAGTCCTTACTTTCTTATAGTCCCCACTTACTTATAGTCCTCACTTATAGTCTTTATTTACTTTTAGTCATTGCTTACTTTTAGTCCTTACTTATAGTCCTTTTTTATAGTCCTTACTTACTTATAGTCCTTACTTGCTTATAGGCCCCACTTACTTATAGTCCTCACTTATAGTCTTTATTTACTTTTAGTCATTGCTTACTTTTAGTCCTTACTTATAGTCCCCACTTACTTATAGTCCTCACTTAGAGTCTTTATTTACTTTTAGTCATTGCTTACTTTTAGTCCTTACTTATAGTCCTTTTTTATAGTCCTTACTTACTTATAGTCCTTACTTGCTTATAGCCCCACTTACTTATAGTCCTCACTTATAGTCTTTACTGACTTATAGTCATTACTTACTTATAGTCATTACTGACTTATAGTACTTACTTATAGTCCTTACTTTCTTATAATACTCACTTACTTATAGCATTTACTTATAGTCCCCACTTACTTATAGTCCTTACTTACTATTAGTCCTTACTTACTTATAGTCCCCACTTACTTATAGTACTCACTTATAGTCCTTACTTACGTATACCCCAACACTTATAGTCCTTACTTACTATTAGTCCTTACTTACTATTAGTCCTTACTTACTTATAGTCCCCACTTACTTATAGTACTCACTTATAGTTCTTACTTACTTATAGCCCATACTTATAGCCCATACTTATAGTCATTACTTACTTATAGTCATTACTTACTTATAGTCCCCACTTACTTATAGTCCTTACTTGTAGTCCTTACTTACTTATAGTCCCCACTTACTTATAGACCCCAATCACTTACAGTCCTTACTTTCTTATAGTCCCCACTTACTTACAGTCCCTACTTACTTATAGTCCTTATTTATAGTCCTTACTTACTTATAGTCCTCACTTATAGTCCTTACTTACTTATAGTCCCCACTTACATATAGTCCCCTCTCACTTATAGTCCCCACTTACTTATAGTCCCCACTTTCTTATAGTCCCCACTCACTTATAGTCCTCACTTATAGTCCTTACTTACTTATAGTCCCCACATACTTATAGTCCTTACTTATAGTCTCCACTTACTTATAGTCCCCATTCACTTATAGTGCTTACTTACATATAGTCCTTACTTACTTATAGTCATTACTTACTTATAGTTCCCACTTACTTATAGTCCTTACTTGTAGTCCTTACTTACTTATAGCCCCCACTTACTTAAAGGCCCCACTTACTTATAGTCCTTACTTTCTTATAGTCCCCACTTACTTATAGTCCTCACTTACTTATAGTCCTCACTTACTTATATTCCCCAATTACTTATAGTCCTCACTTACTTATAGTCCTCACTTACTTATAGTCCTCACTTACTTATAGTCTCCAATTACTTATAGTCCTCACTTACTTATAGTCCTCACTTACTTATAGTCTCCAATTACTTATAGTTCTCACTTACTTATAGTCCTCACTTACTTATAGTCCTCACTTACTTATAGTCTCCAATTACTTATAGTCCTCACTTACTTATAGTCCTCACTTACTTATAGTCTCCAATTACTTATAGTCCTCACTTACTTATAGTCCTCACTTACTTATAGTCTCCAATTACTTATAGTCCTCACTTACTTATAGTCTCCAATTACTTATAGTCCTCACTTACTTATAGTCCTCACTTACTTATAGTCCTCACTTACTTATAGTCCTCACTTACTTATAGTCCTCACTTACTTATAGTCCTCACTTACTTATAGTCTCCAATTACTTATAGTCCTCACTTACTTATAGTCCTCACTTACTTATAGTACATACTTACTTATAGTCTCCAATTACTTATAGTCCTCACTTACTTATAGTCCTCACTTACTTATAGTCCTCACTTACTTATAGTACATACTTACTTATAGTCTCCAATTACTTATAGTCCTCACTTACTTATAGTCTCCAATTACTTATAGTCCTCACTTACTTATAGTCCTCACTTACTTATAGTCCTCACTTACTTATAGTCCTCACTTACTTATAGTCCTCACTTACTTATAGTCTCCAATTACTTATAGTCCTCACTTACTTATAGTCTCCAATTACTTATAGTCCTCACTTACTTATAGTCCTCACTTACTTATAGTCCTCACTTACTTATAGTCCTCACTTACTTATAGTCCTCACTTACTTATAGTCCTCACTTACTTATAGTCTCCAATTACTTATAGTCCTCACTTACTTATAGTCCTCACTTACTTATAGTACATACTTACTTATAGTCTCCAATTACTTATAGTTCTCACTTACTTATAGTCCTCACTTACTTATAGTCTCCAATTACTTATAGTCCTCACTTACTTATAGTCTCCAATTACTTATAGTCCTCACTTACTTATAGTCCTCACTTACTTATAGTCCTCACTTACTTATAGTCCTCACTTACTTATAGTCCTCACTTACTTATAGTCCTCACTTACTTATAGTCCCCACTTACTTATAGTCCCCACTTACTTATAGTCCTCACTTACTTATAGTCCCCACTTACTTATAGTCCCCACTTACTTATAGTCCTCACTTACTTATAGTCCTCACTTACTTATAGTCCCCACTTACTTATAGTCCTCACTTACTTATAGTCCCCACTTACTTATAGTCCCCACTTACTTATAGTCCCCACTTACTTATAGTCCTCACTTACTTATAGTCCTCACTTACTTATAGTCCTCACTTACTTATAGTCCCCACTTACTTATAGTCTCCAATTACTTATAGTCCTCACTTACTTATAGTCTCCAATTACTTATAGTCCCCACTTACTTATAGTCCTCACTTACTTATAGTCCTCACTTACTTATAGTCTCCAATTACTTATAGTCCTCACTTACTTATTGTCACCACTTACTTATATTCCCCAATTACTTATAGTCCTCACTTACTTATTGTCACCACTTGCTTATAGTCCCCAATTACTTATAGTACTCACTTACTTATAGTCCTCACTTACTTATAGTCCCCAATTACTTATAGTACTCACTTACTTATAGTCCTCACTTACTTATTGTCACCACTTACTTATATTCCCCAATTACTTATAGTCCTCACTTACTTATTGTCACCACTTGCTTATAGTCCCCAATTACTTATAGTCCTCACTTACTTATAGTCTCCAATTACTTATAGTCCTCACTTACTTATAGTCTCCAATTACTTATAGTCCTCACTTACTTATAGTCCCCAATTACTTATAGTCCTCACTTACTTATAGTCTCCAATTACTTATAGTCCTCACTTACTTATAGTCCCCAATTACTTATAGTCCTCACTTACTTATAGTCCCCAATTACTTATAGTCCCCAATTACTTATAGTCCTCACTTACTTATAGTCTCCAATTACTTATAGTCCTCACTTACTTATATTCCCCAATTACTTATAGTCCTCACTTACTTATAGTCTCCAATTACTTATAGTCCTCACTTACATATAGTCTCCAATTACTTATAGTCCTCACTTACTTATATTCCCCAATTACTTATAGTCCTCACTTACTTATATTCCCCAATTACTTATAGTCCTCACTTACTTATATTCCCCAATTACTTATAGTCCTCACTTACTTATATTCCCCAATTACTTATAGTCCTCACTTACTTATATTCCCCAATTACTTATAGTCCTCACTTACTTATAGTCCTCACTTACTTATAGTCTACAACCCCTGACCCAGCCAACCGATGAAAAGATGTATTTGTGGTTTCTAGCGTAATGTGTGCCTCCCAGGTAAACTTGGTGGAAAGATATCTGTTTTTCTGGTTGACATGGCCATTCTCCGGTCAAATGAATAAAATCTTCTCTATATTTCCTTATTGCTATTATAGATATCACGAATTCGCTAAGTGACGCTTAAAGTCAGTAGTATATCTTGTTATTGTCTTATTTTGCCATAGACTTTGACCTCTAAGTGAACTCTCAACTTAACCTTTCACCTCTAAGTGAACTCTCAATTTAACCTTTCATCTCTAAGTGAACTCTCAACTTAACCTTTCACCTCTAAGTGAACTCTCAACTTAACCTTTCATCTCTAAGTGAACTCTCAACTTAACCTTTCATCTCTAAGTGAACTCTCAACTTAACCTTCCATCTCTAAGTGAACTCTCAACTTAACCTTTCACCTCTAAGTGAACTCTCAACTTAACCTTTCACCTCTATGTGAACTACCAACTTAACCTTTCACCTCTATGTGAACTACCAACTTAACCTTTCACCTCTATGTGAACTACCAACGTAACCTTTCACCTCTATGTGAACTACCAACTTAACCTTTCACCTCTAAGTGAACTCCCAACTTAACCTTTCACCTCTAAGGGAACTCTCAACTTAACCTTTCACCTCTATGTGAACTACCAACTTAACCTTTTACCTCTATGTGAACTACCAACTTAACCTTTCACCTCTAAGTGAACTCTCAACTTAACCTTTCACCTCTATGTGAACTACCAACTTAACCTTTCACCTCTATGTGAACTACCAACTTAACCTTTCACCTCTAAGTGAACTCCCAACTTAACCTTTCACCTCTAAGTGAACTCTCAACCTGTCAATATTATTCAGGGACTTGAACTATTTGGTTGCAGACGAGACTTTCTCTTTATCCTCTCATTTCTTCTTTCTATCTATCAACTTATCTCTCATTCTATGGAACACACATAGGCTCGACGGATCACCAGTAGTTCTGACCATCTATTTTTTTTACTATAATCAAAATATACATCTGGTTATTATAGATCATGAACAAGCATGTGGCAGACTGTAACTATCTTCATCTACAACTCCCTGTGTAGCATAGATCTTTAACAACCACTTTCCAAGCCGTCCTATCCGGTGCCATTCTCTTAAGATCGCTCTATGTCCTCCACATTTTCTCATCTCTGCTTCCACATGTCGTCTCCACGAATATATTAGCTTTCCCCGTTGCCTCTTTCCCGGGTATTCCAGAAAAGGGCCTATCATGTATTAATATCAATTGACTTCCACAGCTTGCTTATGTTTATGATGTTGTTTTACGGTTTGTATTCTTTACAGTTTACCTGCTTGCTTGCGTTCGCTCGATGACTAAAGGAATACACCTCTTCATCATCCGCCCTTAAAATGACGTTAAGTGGCGTGTATACGTTGTGTTGTGGTTTGCAGTAAATCTGCGATATTTGCGACTTTCGGCCCAAAACATCCGACTTCATTATGTAATTTTTGAGTACCGGGTTATCTTCCTCTTCGATCCCTACTCGCTTGACCAGACTAGACAGGTTAGTCTTGTTTCTAGAGGCAAAGTGGTGGAGTTGGGTCTGGATGGTTCTTATTCACCGTTCATGGAGCAACTGTGGGTCGCTGACAACGGAGCAGCTGTGGGTCGCTGACAACGGAGCAGCTGTGGGTCGCTGACAACGGAGCAGCTGTGGGTCGCTGACAACGGAGCAACTGTGGGTCGCTGACAACGGAGCAGCTGTGGGTCGCTGACAACGGAGCAGCTGTGGGTCGCTGACAACGGAGCAGCTGTGGGTCGCTGACAACGGAGCAACTGTGGGTCGCTGACAACGGAGCAGCTGTGGGTCGCTGACAACGGAGCAGCTGTGGGTCGCTGACAACGGAGGCAGCTGTGGGTCGCTGACAACGGAGCAGCTGTGGGTCGCTGACAACGGAGCAGCTGTGGGTCGCTGACAACGGAGCAGCTGTGGGTCGCTGACAACTCTCAGGTCTGCTGTTATGAGGCGTCTTGCCTTCCAAACAAAAGTTTTGATAGAAGATACAAAGTTGGTTTTTTACAGTTCGAGGAAGCCAGTCCCGTGTCTAACCCTCCTTAGTCGTTTCTTGCAACATGCCTGAGAGGGTACAGCCCCAAGATTCTTAACTCCCCTATCTGGCTGCGGCCGCGCACGAGCAAAAGTGCGACTGATATAAAATGATAAAGTTAAGAGTTTATGTTTGTTTATTATATTCTTGTGTATAGGGTCGATAGTCTTCACTGACAGCAGGGTCCATCGGTAATAGGGAATAATAGAACAAATAAGTATGTGTTAGCACTCGGAAAAATTAACTGACAAACAACAACAGAAAAAAACGATGAACAATATATGGTCCGAAGTGGGATCGAACCCGTACTCCCTGGCACCGCGCCTTGCCACGAGAACAATATATGGTCCGAAGTGGGATCGAACCCGTACTCCCTGGCACCGCGCCATATAAGACATTTATTCTTGATTATAACTGGGAGATCTCAACGCAGCGCACAGTTTCATATCACAGGCTATGATGGCTCATTAAGGTTGTCTTTACAAACGTTTAACTCTACTTCTTCTCTCCGTCCTCATTTGCCTTTCAGCGTCGAGAGGAGATATAATTTGCGGTCTTTTGCTCTTCTGTGCGCGCCCTGCTGCTGTTATGTTTCCAAGTATATTTCTAATATTCCTTATCCATCTTTTTCGTGGTCGTCCCTTGGATCTGGTATTCTGGCAACTTTTATTGAGGGCTTATTGTGTTGTGTTTTGATCACTCTGCTTTGTCGCGTGGCCAAACCATTGTATCTGTTGTTTCTTTATATATTCTATGGCGGGGGCTATTCCTAGCTTTTTTCAAAATTCTTCATTTCTGATCTTATCTCTCAGACTGTTTCCTGTCATTCGTTTAACATATTTAATCTCTGTAGAGGTTATTTTTCTTTTAACGTTTAAATGAGTTTGCTAATTTATAATGCATATTATTGAACAATTTTAGACAAATGAAACACTGTTATTCTAATCTTCTTACCTTTCTCATTTGCCTTTCACCGTCGTTCATGTGATCAAATGCATAATATAATTTAACTGTAAAAAAAAGTAAGCGCCCCACCAGACTAAGTGGGCGCATAGGGAATATGGTGTTAGTGACCATAATTTTTACAGAACTTCGGCACATCATTTTTGAGGTAATGTGGTCGATATTACGCCCGTACAGCTTTACTTTCCCAGAAAAATCCGGTACCCATTAATGGCTGGGTGAACCCGGAAGCCATAACTTATTGTTAAATTTTAAATGTCATTATACACACAGAATGTGAGACAACTTTCGTAAATGTGAGTGCATTCACAAACAGTAAAACAACCCCGTTACATTGATTTGGTTACGTAAACAAACAGTAAAACAACCCTGTTACATTGATTTGGTTACGTAAACAAACAGTAAAACAACCCTACAACATTGATTTGGTTACGTAAACAAACTGTAAAACAACCCTGTTACATTGATTTGGTTACGTAAACAAACAGTAAAACAACCCTGTTACATTGATTTGGTTACGTAAACAAACAGTAAAACAACCCTGTTACATTGATTTGGTTACGTAAACAAACAGTAAAACAACCCTGTTACATTGATTTGGTTACGTAAACAAACAGTAAAACAACCCTGTTACATTGATTTGGTTACGTAAACAAACAGTAAACAACCCTGTTACATTGATTTGGTTACGTAAACAAACAGTAAAACAACCCTACAACATTGATTTGGTTACGTAAACAAACAGTAAAACAACCCTACAACATTGATTTGGTTACGTAAACAAACAGTAAAACAGCCTTGTTAAATGTGTGTAGAAAAAATAAATCGACTTTGTTATATACATTGACAAACAGTAAAAAGAGCGTGCTAATTTGAGTAACAATCAAATGAAACAAAATCCAAGGTCTCCAATTTGCCAGTTATTGATCTGCCCGCGGTCTGGGGGACTCCCGAAATATTATCTTAGCATGCCTGGGTTTCCGTGGCAACGAATGCAAATTGAGAAAAATCGAACTGTCGGATTCTAGTGGTAGGGAGACACTCCAGGCAAGGTCTGCAGCCGGTTTCTGAGAAGGGTCTCGTGTGTTCGTGTTTACCGCGCAGCGCCGCACACGCCGACCGGCTGGACAGAAGCAGAACACTATTGCATGTGGACTTTTCGTTCGGTGAGATAGCCTTTAGGGGTTATTCGTCATTGTGTAGCCTTTTCATTGCTGGTTTAAGGGATTACATATACAGGGCAGGTTTGTTTATTTATTGCTTTATAATAATTTAGGGGGAAATAATAAACATCCGGGAGCCGCGATAGCTCACTTGTTAGTGAACTTGACTATAAAGGACAAGAGGTAGGGTTCGATCCCAACCGACGGCTTCCGGTTCACCCAACCCTTAATGGGTACCGGATTTTTTTTCTGGGAATGTATAGTGACACTGTGATCTTCCAGGCATGTCGTAAGAGGCGACTAAGGAGATTGATCGATGGCTTGATATGCTGTCATTGTAAAAAGTGTTGTTATGGAAACAGAGCCATAGATTTTAGAAGCAGTGATCTCTGCAATATGTGCCATTTTGGTATGCAAGGTTTCTGTTTTTGAGATTGTGGTTCTGCCCTATGTGCCGTTTTCGGCTCGAAAGGACAATATATAGATAGAAAGCGGCACGGTGTAATACCGACCACATTACCCCAAAAATCATGTGCTGAGGGTTTGTAAAATGTATGGTCACTAACACCATATTCCCTATACGCCACTTGGCGTGACGGGGTTACTTTTTTTTTTTTTTTACTAATAAACATCCGGGATGTGAAACTTCTTGTGCAACTATTAACTCTTTCTGTACGTTTCGACGAACTGTGAGCCATTGCCGATTTCGGTCATGTACGTTTAGCCGCACAGTGCGTTACTCTCAGTTTGATTAGTGTAAACTTTCATCAAATTATATATATTTTACATTTCTTGTATCATCTTGGGAGCCGCGATAGCTCAGTGGTTAGTGAACTGGACTACCACGGACAAGGGGTAGGGTTCGATCCCAACCGACTGCTTCCGGGTTCACCCAGCCTTAAATGGGTACCGGATTTTTTTTTCTGGGAAAGTAAAGCAGCACGGGCGTAATACTGACCACATTACCCCAAAAATCATGTGCTGAAGGTCTGTAAAAATATAGGGTCACTAACACCATATTTCCCTATACGCCACTTGGCGTGACGGGGGTACTTTACTATTTTTTTACTTGTATCATCTTGGTATTGGTGAAATCTAATTCCATGTTCAATTTTCTAAAAAATTCGTATATAATATGGTATGCATTAGATAAAATATAAACATGTACATCTATATTTAAGATGATGATAAACTTTGTCTCTGAGATCTCTTCCGTTGAATGGATAACAACCTTCCGTACTGAAAGAGTTCACGTTATATTTGTGTTGTGTTTTCTGGCTTGGATTTATGTGTGTTTTTTTTCATAGTTTATTATATCTAATGAAGGCTTCTACCGAAACGTTGTAGTTTGTCTTCTCTGTTAGTTTAGCTGCACCATACATTTTTACGTTTATTTTTATTTATTAGCAATCTGCTGTTCACGTTGCGATCCAGTCAGGTTGTTTGGCAGTGATACGTTAGTTCATTTGCTCATTTGTGTCTTTCCAGGAAGATCAGCCACAGATACTACTTCCATTAAACATTCGAATAGATTATTAAAATTATAAACTTATGAGGTTGAACATTGATTATTGCATCTCCCCGAGACTCCCGGTTTAGTCAATGATTGATATTTTTGTCGCGAGCTCTATTATAATGCAATATCAGCGATAACATCAATAGTGATGTTCTGATACATCAATAGTGACGTTCTGATACATCAATAGCGACGTTCTGATACATCAATAATGACGTTCTGATACATTAATAGTGACGTTTTTATACATAAATATTGAAGTTTTTATACTACACATAAATATTGACGTTTTTATACTATACATAAATATTGACGTCATTATACATAAATAGTGTCGTTATTATGCATAAATAGTGACGTTATTGTACATAAATAGTGACGTTATTGTACATAAATAGTGACGTTATTGTACATAAATAGTGTCGTTATTATGCATAAATAGTGTCGTTATTATACATAAATAGTGTCGTTATTATACATAAATAGTGTCGCTATTATGCATAAATAGTGACGTTATTGTACATAAATATTGACGTTATTATGCATAAATAGTGACGTTATTATACATAAAAAGTGACGTTATTATACATAAATAGTGTCGTTATTGTACATAAATAGTGACGTTATTATACATAAATATTGATGTTATTATACATAAATAGTGTCGTTATTATACATAAATAGTGTCGTTATTATACATAAATAGTGTCGCTATTATGCATAAATAGTGACGTTATTGTACATAAATATTGACGTTATTATACATAAATAGTGTCGTTATTATACATAAATAGTGTCGTTATTATACATAAATAGTGTCGTTATTATACATAATAGTGACGTTATTATACATAAATAGTGACGTTATTATACATAAATAGTGACGTTATTATGCATAAATAGTGACGTTATTGTACATAAATATTGACGTTATTATACATAAATAGTGTCGTTATTATACATAAATAGTGACGTTATTATACATAAATAGCGTCGTTATTATACATAAATAGTGACGTTATTATACATAAATAGTGTCGTTATTATACATAAATAGTGACGTTATTATACATAAATAGTGACGTTATTATACATAAATAGTGTCGTTATTATACATAAATAGTGACGTTATTATACATAAATAGTGTCGTTATTATACATAAATAGTGACGTTATTATACATAAATAGTGGCGTTATTATACATAAATAGTGTCGTTATTATACATAAATAGTGACGTTATTATACATAAATAGTGACGTTATTATACATAAATAGTGACGTTATTATACATAAATAGTGACGTTATTATACATAAATAGTGACGTTATTATACATAAATAGTGACGTTATTATACATAAATAGTGACGTTATTATACAAAAATAGTGACGTTATTATACATAAATAGTGACGTTATTATACATAAATAGTGACGTTATTATACATAAATAGTGACGTTATTATACATAAATAGTGTCGTTCTTCTTCTTCTTCTTCTTTTCTCTTTTCACTGATACCTAAAAGGTGTCGTGGTTTATATCATTTGTCGTTCTTGAGCTGTATTGATCTTTCTTAAATGTGATTTAGAAAGGGTCCATGTTTGACTTTCATAGCATAAAGTTGGTATGAAGATGCTATTTATCATTTGTTGTTTAGCTGGCTTAGAAATATTTGGATGTTTTAGCAATAGTGAAAGCTGGTGTGTGACAACATTTGCTTTTTGTATTCTCATGTCAATTTCTCTGTCTAGTTTTCCATCTTCTGTGAACATTGTGCATAAATACTTGAATTCTTCTACTTGTTTTATTTCTTTATCTTTGATCTTGATGTTTAATCGGTGTCTTAATTTGCTTATTTTTATAGCCTCTGTTTTTGCTATGTTATTATTATAATAGTGTCGTTATTATACATAATTATTGACGTTATTATACATAAATATTGACGTTATTATACATAAATATTGACGTTATTATACATAAATATCGACGTTATCATACATAAATATTGACGTTATTATACATAAATAGTGACGTTATTATACATAAATAGTGACGTTACTATACATAAATAATGACTTTATTATACATAAATAGTGACGTTCTTGTATATAAATAGTGACGTTATTCAACATAAATAGCGACGTTATCTAAAAAGTTGACGTCTTGTATGTGGTATCAGAAACCACTCCAAGAATGAGTGGAATGTTCTTGGCTCATGGCGTCTTTATCCACAAACGATACATTTACAAGATTAGAACTAAACAGCCATTTTAAGTTGTAAATAATGTGTAAATAATGTGCAAATAATGTGTAAATAATGTGTAAATAATGTGCAAATAATGTGTAAATAATGTGTAAATAATGTGCAAATAATGTGTAAATAATGTGCAAATAATGTGTAAATAATGTGTAAATAATGTGTAAATAATGTGTAAATAATGTGTAAATAATGTGTAAATAATGTGCAAATAATGTGTAAATAATGTGCAAATAATGTGTAAAAAAAATGTGTAAATAATGTTCAAATAATGGGTAAATAATGGGTAAATAATGGGTAAATAATGTGCAAATAATGTGCAAATAATGTGTAAATAATGTGTAAATAATGTGTAAATAATGTGCAAATAATGTGTAAATAATGTGTAAATAATGTGTAAATAATGTGTAAATAATGTGTAAATAATGTGCAAATAATGTGCAAATAGTGTGTAAATAATGTGTATAATATGTAATATGTTTATATTGAAAATAATAACTGCACAGTTCATGTTTTTAGCTTGTATAAGCTCTGGGCTGTTTATTTTACCTTCTTTTTGTTGCACACTATATTTCTGCAAGAAAGCTGTTGTTTGTAATCGGAGATACTAGAAAACAGCATCATCATTATCAAGTTCCGTGCCTGCTGGCGTAGGTGATTATGTCTCTCCACAACTTTCGACCTCGACAGTTATTTATCCTTTCTGTTGTTGACCTTCTGCCAGGCCATTCTCTTAAGCTGTCTGGTATCTTTTCTCTTTGATACCCTCTCTCTATCTCTTTGTTCCTCAATTTTCCCAGTTGTTACAATAAATTCCAGCTGTTCCCTTCTCATTACGTGGCCAAAAAATGATGATTGCTGCTTCCTAATATTGGAAATTAGCTATCTTTTTTGCTTAGGCCTCTTTCAGAACGTTTTCATTACTCTTCTTATCTGTCCATTGTATTCGTCTGTAAAACCACATTTCTACAGACTCCAGTGATTTCCTTGTCTGTTGTCATATTGTCCATGACTCGCATCCATATGTTAAGACTGGCTCTACATAACATTTAAAAACTCTTTTTCTTATTTCTATTGTCAAAAATGGATTGCACAATATCTTCTTCATTTTTTTTGGAAAGCTGCTTTTGCCTGAGCCATTCTGCTTCTCACATCTGTTGTACATCTACCATCTGAGGTTAACAATGTTCCCAGAAGATATTTAAATTCATTTACCTGTTTTAATATTGTTCCACTTGTCTTTATTGTGTATTGCGGTTTTGTCTTTTACTTTGTTGCTACCATTACTTCTGTCTTTTTGCTATTAAGGCTGAGTCCTTTATGTTTGCTTTCCTTGACTGTAAATGTGTGAAATAGGAAAATACAAAACAGTCTTACGGCCAACTTTGAGCTGTCAAATTCCAGCGCGGACATTAATAGCAAAAAAAAAAAAAAAGAAAAAAAAAGAAAAAAAAAAAAAAGAGAGAGAGGGGAAAGAAAAAGACCACAGTTACTGAAATGAAAAGTTTGAGAACAATGTTACATGTACTTGTAAGATTTAATAAATAATTAATAAATTAAGAATACTAAATAAACAGACAGACGTGCACTGAAGACTGACGGATGCTCAGACTGACAAATATGTCGGCGAAGTCAGTATGTATGAATGAAGGCAAAAGCCTATATTTTTTAATGTCATTGTAAAGCTGGATGTAGTCAATCGACATGCGCAGATATTTCTTCCTGCTATAAACAACGACTTAACGCATCTAGGCCTACGCAACGCCCTGTCAAGAACGTACGATGAAGAACAATCATATTTCCAAAAAGAGCTGGCGCAACGTGCCGTTTGAGCTATGTCCAGAAACAACAAATTCGTCGGTTAAGGCGCAGCAACGGCTACAAGCACAGAATATCACGGCTACCAGCACACAATATCACGGCTACCAGCACACACTATCACGGCTACCAGCACACACTATCACAGTTACCAGCACACAATACCACGGCTACCAGCACACAATATCACGGCTACCAGCACACAATATCACGGCTACCAGCACACAATATCACGGCTACCAGCACACAATATCACAGCTACCAGCACACAATATCACAGCTACCAGCACACAATATCACGGCTACCAGCACACAATATCACGGCTACCAGCACACAATATCACAGCTACCAGCACACAATATCACAGCTACCAGCACACAATATCACGGCTACCAGCTCACAATATCACGGCTACCACCACACAATATCACAGCTACCAGCACACACTATCACAGCTACCAGCACACAATATCACGGCTACCAGCACACAATATCACGGCTACCAGCACACAATATCACGGCTACCAGCACACAATATCACGGCTACCAGCACACAATATCACGGCTACCAGCACACAATATCACGGCTACCAGCACACAATATCACGCTACCAGCACACACTATCACGGCTACCAGCACACAATATCACGGCTACCAGCACACACTATCACGGCTACCAGCACACAATATCCCAGCTACCAGCACACAATATCCCAGCTACCAGCACACAATATCACGGCTACCAGCACACAATATCCCAGCTACCAGCACACAATATCACGGCTACCAGCAAACAATATCCCAGCTACCAGCACACAATATCACGGCTACCAACACACAATATCCCAGCTACCAGCACACAATATCCCAGCTACCACACACAATATCACGGCTACCAGCACACAATATCCCAGCTACCAGCACACAATATCACGGCTACCAGCACACAATATCCCAGCTACCAGCACACAATATCACGGCTACCAACACACAATATCCCAGCTACCAGCACACAATATCCAGCTACCAACACACAATATCACGGCTACCAGCACACAATATCCCAGCTACCAGCACACAATATCACGGCTACCAGCGCACAATATCCCAGCTACCAGCACACAATATCACGGCTACCAACACACAGTATCCCAGCTACCAGCACACAATATCCCAGCTACCAGCACACAATATCACAGCTACCAGCACACAGTATCCCAGCTATCAGCACACAATATCACGGCTACCAGCACACAATATCCCAGCTACCAGCACACAATATCACGGCTACCAACACACAGTATCCCAGCTACCAGCACACAATATCCCAGCTACCAGCACACAATATCACAGCTACCAGCACACAGTATCCCAGCTACCAGCACACAATATCCCAGCTACCAGCACACAATATCCCAGCTACCAGCACACAATATCACGGCTACCAACACACAATATCACGGCTACCAGCACACAATATCACGGCTACCAGCACACAATATCACAGAGCCAGGGCTGGGTGTAGACCTAGGTTAAATATGCTACAACTTAGGGCATCACACTCTGAGCACTGGGGGAGAGGGGTGGTGACACTTAAATTTCTTTCTGTTGCAACTTATAATAGGGACCTTCTTGTGTTCATGTTTGCAACAAAAGTTATCACATTTTTATTTAGTTCAGTTAACAGTTTAGGGCCTCACAGTTTTATTTAGTTCAGGTAGTAGTTTATAACATTGTTATGAGGTTTGTTGAGAAAACCATGAAAACAGAAAACATTGTTATGAGGTTTGTTGAGAAACATTGTTATGAGGTTTGTTGAGAAAACCATGAAAACAGAAAACATTGTTATGAGGTTTGTTGAGAAAACCATGAAAACAGAAAACATTGTTATGAGGTTTGTTGAGAAAACCATGAAAACAGAAAACATTGTTATGAGGTTTGTTGAGAAAACCATGAAAACAGAAAACATTGTTATGAGGTTTGTTGAGAAAACCATGAAAACAGAAAACATTGTTATGAGGTTTGTTGAGAAAACATTGTTATGAGGTTTGTCGAGAAAACCATGAAAACAGAAAACATTGTTATGAGGTTTGTTGAGAAAACCATGAAAACAGAAAACATTGTTATGAGGTTTGTTGAGAAAACCATGAAAACAGAAAACATTGTTATGAGGTTTGTTGAGAAAACCATGAAAACAGAAAACATTGTTATGAGGTTTGTTGAGAAAACCATGAAAACAGAAAACATTGTTATGAGGTTTGTTGAGAAAACCATGAAAACAGAAAACATTGTTATGAGGTTTGTTGAGAAAACATTGTTATGAGGTTTGTCGAGAAAACCATGAAAACAGAAAACATTGTTATGAGGTTTGTTGAGAAAACCATGAAAACAGAAAACATTGTTATGAGGTTTGTTGAGAAAACCATGAAAACAGAAAACATTGTTATGAGGTTTGTTGAGAAAACCATGAAAACAGAAAACATTGTTATGAGGTTTGTTGAGAAAACCATGAAAACAGAAAACATTGTTATGAGATTTGTTGAGAAAACCATGGGCGTGTAAAACTTGATCTAACAATCTGTTAACGTTATCGAACAGAAGACGGCACATAGGACAGATATTCTAGACTCCCAATGCCCGATGATCTTTGTTATCAAGTTCAGACTTTGCACAGTAATCGTATTGTATCTCACAACACGTCCTGTTCTGAATGAACCCCTCAACTTCGATAAGGGAGCTAATGTCTGCTGTTATTCCCTTTCTCCTCAGTGTTATTTTTATTGTTTCTCTAGGTAGGCTTCTTTTTTTTTTTTTACCCTCTCGTTGCAGTTCAAGAGCTTTCTTTGAGATTCTCTTGTTGTCTCTTCTCATCACATGACCAAAATATGATCATCTTCTTCTCTTGTTGTCTCTTCTCATCACATGACCAACATATGACCACCTTCTTCTCTTGTTGTCTCTTCTCATCACATGACTAACATATGACCACCTTCTTCTCTTGTTGTATCTTCTCATCACATAGCCATGATATGGCCATTTATCATTGTGATGTTGGTGATGAGGTTTCAGTCACTCTCTCTCTCTCTCTCTCTCTCTCTCTCTGTGTGTGTGTGTGTGTGTGTGTGTGTGTGCGTGTGTGATTTTACTTTGGCCTATATTAGAACAAACGTGATTTGTGCCCTCTGTGACCTAGTTGAGACAACCACCCGACTAGACAACCGACTTCCGGACAACCCGTGTTCGATTCTCGCTGGAAGCAGTTTGTGAGTTGTGGTTGGAAAAAAAAATACCCTCGCGGTCGCCCCAGCCTCAGGCAGAAATAGGTACCACGGTATTACTCTGGGAAGATGAGGAATGCTGCATCGCCTCGTGAGTTTCGAAGCTTGAAGCGACACTATCCAGAAGTCTCCGAACACTTCTGGATAGGCGGCCGAGCACATATGGGTGAAAACTCACATGCTAAGACGCCGGTTCAAATCTCGTAGTTGACCTTTACTTTTATCCTTTACTTTTATCCTTTACTTTTATCCTTTACTTTTATCCTTTACTTTTATCCTTGATACTCTTTTTTTTTTTTTAGCTGCCAGCGGTATTCTCCATATTTTTCAACAAAACCAGACTTCTGTTGCCTCCAAAGATTGTCTCATTTGTAGTCTGATTATCAAGGATTAACTTCCATGAGTCAGGACTGGTTCTGTATAACAAAAAAGAACTCTTTCTTTTTACTTACATTGTCAAAATATCCTTTTTCATTCTTTTGGGACGCAGCTTTTAACTGAATTATCCTGCCCCCTCACGTGTGTTGTATAACCTAGTTTGAGAACCTCTGGTTTGATACTTTCGTCGGAGACCGCTGCCAGACATTTTGTTGCAGACAGAAGAGTCAGACTTCCAATATTCGGTGAGGTGTTCTCAAACTCTACTGTTTTCATTTCAATCTTATTGTACCGAGCTCTCTTTCTCTTATTCATTTCTCTTAATGTAGCTGCCTTTTACTTCTTTCTGTTTCTCTTGTATTACTTCTTCCTTCCCGTTTACTTTGCATTCCTTCTTTTGTTTTCTCCTCGTTTTTCATTGAAACTTATTGCCTGTTTTCTTCTTACTTATATACTTGTTTTCTTCTTGTTTCATCTCTATCTTATTTATATTTATCTCTCTTAAATATCTCTGCTTCTTCATAGCATTCACCTGTTAAGTGGGCGGAGATTGGTCGCTATTTTACGACAAAGCCGTGATATTTGCACATTTAGGCCCGGCACATCCGTCTTTGTTATGGGTAAATTTCTTCGTCTTCTACCTTTGAGCTCCCTGTGGAGCATAGGTCTTTAATGAACACTTTCCGAGCCGTTCTTTTTTCTTGCTAATCTTTTAAGATCATCCCATGTCTTCCCCATCATCTTCATCTCTGTTTCCATTTGTATTTTCCAAGAATATTTTTGTCTTCCTCTTTGTCTTTTTTCCCTGGGGATTTAAAAAAAAATAGCCTGTTGTGTAAAACATTCAGTTGATTTCCGTAGTGTGTGTCCTATCCAGCGCCATCGTCGTCGCTGTATCTTTTTATCCCCTGGTTTTTGACTGGTACATTTCCATAATTCTATGTTAGTGATTTTGTCCTGCCATTTCCATCCTTTTATTCGTCATAAGTATTCATTAATGAAAGTCTGTATCTTCATGATTTACACTTTTGTTGTTCTCCATGTTTCACATTCATATAAAAGGATTGACTTAACATTGGAGTTAACAAAAAATTATTATTTTGTATTTTTAAAAATGTGGTAGATTTGCTTAACAATTTTTTAACCCGGGAAGCGACCATTTCTGCCTACTCTTTTCGACATTTAACTGCCAAGAGTTATAGCCCCTATAGCCTGCTCGAGTACACGCGGGAACCGCCTGCTCGAGTACACACGGGAACTGTCTGCTTGAGTACACACGGGAACTGCCTGCTCGAGCAGTAAACACGGGAACCGCCTGCTCGAGTACACACGGGAACCGCCTGCTCGAGTGCACACGGGAACCGCCTGCTCGAGTACACACGGGAACCGCCTGCTCGAGTACACACGGGAACCGCCTGCCCGAGTACACACGGGAACCGCCTGCTCGAGTACACATGGAAACTCTTGGACCAGGAGAGGGTTACGTCAAAAGGAAGCCATGGATTCAATTTTAAAACATTTCCCACATTTGGACAAGTCCATTGTGGTGTGAACTGAACCCCGGAGCTTCCTGTACAGAAGCCGCCTTCCTACCTCTAGGCCACCCAGTTCTCCTATAAAGTAGTCACTTCTCATCTTCTATTGCTGCTTCCCTCCAGCCTGGTACTCTTGTATTTGTTTTTTTCGTTTGTGTTTTCTTTTCTCTTTGTATAATTAGTTATTATTGTTTTATTTTCTCTTTGTATAACTATTTAATTTGTTTTCTGTTCGCTTTGTATAACTATTTAATTTGTTTTCTTTTCTCTTTGTATAACTATTTAATTTGTTTTCTTTTCTCTTTGTATAAATTTTAAATTTTTCTTTTCTCTTCGTATAACTATTTAATTATTCTTTTTTCTTTGCATAGCTTCTTAATTTGTTTTCTTTACTCTTTGTATAACTATTTAATTTCCTTTCTTTTCTCTTTGTATAATTATTTATTCTTGTTTTTTTTTCTCTTTTTGTATAAATATTTGACTTATTTTCTTTTTTCTTTTCTCTTTGTATAAACATCTAATTTGTTTTCGTTCTTTCTTGCAATTTTCTCTTATTTTCACCTCTCTCGTGTGTTTTTGTTTAGTTTTTTTTCGGATATATTATCTATTATTTAATTTCTTATCATAACATTGTTTTCTTGTTGTGTTCTCTTTCTCCTTTGCATTGTCTTGTTGTTTCCTTCCCTCTTACACCGCTGCCTTACTCTTGATTTCTTCTCTGTGGTATCGCTGTCACAGACTCTAATATAGTTCCTCTCTTGCAGAGATCGAGTGGTAAGAGAAAACATCAGAGCTACAATGCAGCTCAAAGTTCTTACAGTTCTCTGTGTGGTCTGCTTCGGTGCTCTCTTGGTTGGAGCTGCCAAGGAGGAGAAGGTACGTACGTACTTTTTATTCTGTGGTTGGAGATCCTTGTTTCTAAGTGTGTGTGTGTGTGTGTGTGTGCATGTGTGTGTGTGTGTATGTGTGTATGTGTGTAATAAAGTTTAGTTTTAGTTTAGTTTTAGTTTAGTTTCGTGACAAGTCATCCTCATTGCACATCAAATAAGTCCTTAAGTATTCAGATCTTTTTGTGAAGTATATCCCTCAACGTGTAGCGACTAACGTCACTGGTGTTGTGGTGGTTGATAAGACTTCTTTGGATTCCTGCGTAGCGCCCCCCCCCCCCCGGCATCTCCCACCTTGTTAAAGTAAGTAAAGTACTCCCCCCCCACCCTCCTGTCACGCCAAGTTGCGTGTAGGGAATATGGTGTTAGTGACCATAAATTTTACAGACCTTCAGCACATAATTTTGGGGGTAATGCGGTCGGTATTACGCCCCGTGCCGCTTTAATTTCCCAGAAAAAAAATCCGTTACTCATTAAATACTGGGTGAACCCGGAAGCCGTCGATTAGGATCGAACACTACCTCTTGTCCTTTGTAGTCCAATTCATTAACCACTGAGCTATCGCGACTCCCCATCTCCCACTTTGACATGATTAATATTCGTGAAGTCTGTTCATGGCTGCGGATTCAGGGTAGTTTTTTGAGTCGTTTTTTTTTCATCCAGAGTCAATGCGATCCATTGCCCTTCCCCGCACTCAACATGAACCAAACTGGCAAGTCTGTCAGCACGTTCTGCTCTTACACTCGCGTGCCCTGGCACGAACATCAAACAGACACGTTTTAGAATAGACCTCCCCAGAGACTCAAACCACTACCATCAAGCACAGCCAGTTGTGATCTTTCTGAGCTTGTTCAGTGAGTCACTGAGGAAACACACGTGGGTATAAGGTTGTGTCTCAAGCCATGCTAATGCTTTTATAACAGCCAACATTTTCATGGGCAAGCTACTTGTAGTCAATGTGAAAGCACCACTGTCTTCCTCCACAGTTCTGCCTGCAACATGAGCCGTGGAAGTTCATGAGCTCCGTATGTGCCGAATAGCAGACAATGGATGCATGATGAGGTAAAACTTGCACAAAAGCTATCCCAGAAGGTAGCATCTCATTTAACTTGAAAACAGAATCAACGACACTGTAATAAGCTACACAGATCTTCAACAAAACTTGCACAAAGCTATCCCAGCAAGTAGCATCTCATTAAACTTGAAAACAGAATCAACGACACTGTAATAAGCTACACAGATCTTCAACAAAACTTGCACAAAAGCTATCCCAGCAAGTAGCATCTCATTAAACTTGAAAACAGAATCAACGACACTGTAATAAGCTACACAGATCTTCAACAAAACTTGCACAAAAGCTATCCCAGCAAGTAGCATCTCATTAAACTTGAAAACAGAATCAACGACACTGTAATAAGCTACACAGATCTTCAACAAAACTTGCACAAAAGCTATCCCAGCAGGTAGCATCTCATTAAACTTGAAAACAGAATCAACGACACTGTAATAAGCTACACAGATCTTCAACAAAACTTGCACAAAAGCTATCCCAGCAGGTAGCATCTCATTAAACTTGAAAACAGAATCAACGACACTGTAATAAGCTACACAGATCTTCAACAAAACTTGCACAAAAGCTATCCCAGCAGGTAGCATCTCATTAAACTTGAAAACAGAATCAACGACACTGTAATAAGCTACACAGATCTTCAACAAAACTTGCACAAAAGCTATCCCAGCAGGTAGCATCTCATTAAACTTGAAAACAGAATCAACGACACTGTAATAAGCTACACAGATCTTCAACAAAACTTGCACAAAAGCTATCCCAGCAAGTAGCATCTCATTAAACTTGAAAACAGAATCAACGACACTGTAATAAGCTACACAGATCTTCAACAAAACTTGCACAAAAGCTATCCCAGCAAGTAGCATCTCATTAAACTTGAAAACAGAATCAACGACACTGTAATAAGCTACACAGATCTTCAACAAAACTTGCACAAAAGCTATCCCAGCAAGTAGCATCTCATTAAACTTGAAACAGAATCAACGACACTGTAATAAGCTACACAGATCTTCAACAAAACTTGCACAAAAGCTATCCCAGCAGGTAGCATCTCATTAAACTTGAAAACAGAATCAACGACACTGTAATAAGCTACACAGATCTTCAACAAAACTTGCACAAAAGCTATCCCAGCAAGTAGCATCTCATTAAACTTGAAAACAGAATCAACGACACTGTAATAAGCTACACAGATCTTCAACAAAACTTGCACAAAAGCTATCCCAGCAAGTAGCATCTCATTAAACTTGAAAACAGAATCAACGACACTGTAATAAGCTACACAGATCTTCAACAAAACTTGCGTTTTCTGATTAGTCATTTTGTGTCGAATGGGTAGAGTTTGATCCCAATCGACAACCTTCATGTTCTTCTTCTTCTTTCTTTTCTCTTTTCACTGATACCTTTAAGGCGTCATTTGCCATTCTTGAGCTGCTCGAATTGTCTGAATTAGTGATTTTCCTTTGTTGTTACGTGTCTCTGTCACTGCATCTATCCATCTTCTTCTGGGTATTCCTCTTGGTCTTTTTCCATGCATTCTAGAGAAGAACGCCCTTCATGGTGATTGGTAAGGATTCATTCTGACCAGGTGGCCAAACCATTTAAGTTGCTGTTGTTCTATATATTCTTGGCAGGGTTTTGTTCCTACTATTTTTCTTATGGTTTCATTTGGTATTCTATCTCTTCTTGTGTTGTTTGTTACTTTTCTCAAGCAACGCATCTCTCATGTATTGATCTTTCTTAAATGTGATTTAAAAAGGGTTCATGTTCTTCAGGTTCACCCCGCCTTAAATGGGTACCGGATTTTTTCTGGGAAAGTAAAACGGCACGGGCGTAATACCGACCACATTACCCTAAAAATCATGTGCTGAAGATCTGTAAAGTTTATTGTCACTAATACCATATTCCGTATACGCCACTTGGCGTGACGGGGGTACTTTACTTTTATATTGTACTTTACTTTTATATTGTATCATATTCGTCTACGCCACTTGGCGTGACGGGGGTACTTTACTTTTATATTGTATCATATTCCTCTACGCCACTTGGCGTGACAGGGGTACTTTACTATTATATTGTATCATATTCGTCTACGCCACTTGGCGTAACGGGGGTACTTTACTTTTATATTGTATCATATTCCTCTACGCCACTTGGCGTGACAGGGGTACTTTACTTTTATATTGTATCATATTCCTCTACGCCACTTGGCGTGACGGGGGTACTTTACTTTTATATTGTTTCATATTCCTCTACGCCACTTGGCGTGACGGGGGTACTTTACTTTTATATTGTTTCATATTCCTCTACGCCACTTGGCGTGACAGGGGTACTTTACTTTTATATTGTATCATATTCGTCTACGCCACTTGGCGTGACGGGGGTACTTTACTTTTATATTGTATCATATTCCTCTACGCCACTTGGCGTGACAGGGGTACTTTACTTTTATATTGTATCATATTCCTCTACGCCACTTGGCGTGACAGGGGTACTTTACTTTTATATTGTATCATATTCCTCTACGCCACTTGGCGTGACGGGGGTACTTTACTTTTATATTGTTTCATATTCCTCTACGCCACTTGGCGTGACGGGGGCTCTTTACTTTTATATTGTATCATATTCCTCTACGCCACTTGGCGTGACGGGGGTACTTTACTTTTATATTGTATCATATTCCTCTACGCCACTTGGCGTGACTGGGGCTCTTTACTTTTATATTGTATCATATTCCTCTACGCCACTTGGCGTGACTGGGGCTCTTTACTTTTATATTGTATCATATTCCTCTACGCCACTTGGCGTGACGGGGGTACTTTACTTTTATATTGTATCGAACCACTGATGTTGTTGTCCAATCATCGTCCTCCATAGCTGTTTGTATTTATCTTTGTGGGGGCCTCGGTGGCCTAGTTGGGAGAACAAACCGACTGGCCTGTCGACGTTCGGACAACACGTGTTCGATTCCAGCGGGAAGCAGTGTGAGTTATACTCGTAGTTGGAAAAAATACCTCCGCGGTCGACCCAGCCACTGGCAGAAATGGGTACCAGGATAGCACCCTGTGAAGGTGGGGAATGCCGCCTCGCATCGTGAGTTTCAATGCTTGAAGCGACATTATCCAGAAGTCTCCGAACACTTCTGGATAGACGGCCGAGCACATATGGGTGAAAACTCGCGTGCTAAGACAGATTCAAGTCTCATAATGTACTTTTACTTTTACTTTTACTTTACTTTACTTTATTTTACTTTACTTTAGTTTACTTTACTTTTACTTTCTTTTCACTTTCACTTTTACCTTACCTTACCTTACCCTTACCTTACCTTACCCTTACCTTACCTTACCTTACCTTACTTTACCTTACTTTACCTTACCTTACTTTACCTTACTTTACCTTACCTTACCTTACCTTACCTTACCTTACCTTACCCTTACCCTTACCTTACTTTACCTTACCTTACCTTACTTTACCTTACCCTTACTTTACCTTACCTTACCTTACTTTACCTTACCTTACATTACATTACTTTACCTTACCCTTACTTTACCTTACCTTACCTTACCCTTACCCTTACCCTTACCCTTATCTTACCTTACCTTACCCTTACCTTACCTTACCTTACCTTACCTTACCTTACCTTACCTTACCCTTACCCTTACCCTTACTTTACCTTACCTTACCTTACCCTTACCTTACCTTACCTTACCCTTACCTTACCTTACCTTACCTTACCCTTAACGTACCTTACCTTACCTTACCCTTACCTTACCCTTACCTTACCTTACCTTACCCTTACCTTACCTTACCTTACCTTACCTTACCCTTAACGTACCTTACCTTACCCTTACCTTACCCTTACCTTACCTTACCCTTACCTTACCTTACCTTACTTTACCTTACCTTACCTTACCTTACCCTTACCTTACCTTACCTTACCTTACCTTACCCTTACCCTTACCCTTACCTTACCTTACCTTACCTTACCTTACCTTACCTTACCTTACCTTACCTTACCTTACCTTACCTTACCCTTACCTTACCTTACCCTTACCTTACCCTTACCTTACCTTACCTTACTCTTACCTTACCTTACCCTTACCTTACCTTACCTTACCTTACCTTACCTTACCTTACCCTACCCTACCCTTACCTACCTTACCTTACCCTTACCTTACCTTACCTTACCTTACCTTACCTTACCTTACCTTACCTTACCCTTACCTTACCTTACCTTACCCTTACCTTACCCTTAACGTACCTTACCTTACCTTACCCTTACCTTACCCTTAACGTACCTTACCGTACCTTACCCTTACCTTACCCTTACCTTACCTTACCTTACCTTACCTTACCTTACCTTACCTTACCTTACCTTACCTTACCTTACCTTACCCTTAACGTACCTTACCTTACCTTACCCTTACCCTTACCCTTACCTTACCTTACCCTTACCTTACCTTACCTTACCCTTACCTTACCTTACCTTACCTTACCTTACCTTACCTTACCCTTACCTTACCTTACCTTACCCTCACACTTACCCTTACCCTTGGCCTTGGCCTTGCCTTACTATTTATCTTTTAGTGACAAACGTTATCACTATACTCGGACAATGTCTTTGGCAATTCAATCTCTTTCCTCATGAAATAGGAAAACGCCATCACAGTAAACGAATCTCTTAACATCAATTATGGCCCTTGTAGTAATCTTAGAAAGGGCCATTACTCAGAGCGCAACTTAAAATGTTACTTTTGTTTCTGAACGGTCCTGACACACGGGCACTTTTTTCATGTGTTATCGGACAAGAGTTTCTTTACGTGAAATCAAATGAGCTGTTGTGCTACCAATGCCATACCTGAACATTAGACACTCTAGTAGTAGTAGCAGCAGTCCCATTCAGTTATAGTTGCCTATGGATTTTCCAGCGTCCCTAGAAATGTTACTTTTTCCTTTTTCTTTCGCCGCGTATTCTCTTTTTCAGGGCGCGAGCTTGGGTAGAAAAAGAAAGAGACAAGTTGTTGCCCATACAACATGTTTATTCTCTCCACATAGCCGAGCCCATACAAAATGTTTCTTCTCTCCACACAGCCGAACCCATACAACATGTTTATTCTCTCCACACAGCCGAGCCCATATAACATGTTTATTCTCTCCACATAGCCGAGCCCATACAAAATGTTTCTTCTCTCCACACAGCCGAACCCATACAACATGTTTCTTCTCTCCACACAGCTGAGCCCATGTAACATGTTTATTCTCTCCACACAGCCGAGCCCATATAACATGTTTATTCTCTCCACACAGCCGAAACCATACAACATGTTTCTTCTCTCCACACAGCCGAGCCCATAGAACATGTTTCTTCTTTCCACACAGCCGAACCCATAGAACATGTTTCTTCTCTCCACACAACCGAGCCCATACAACATGTTTCTTCTCTCCACACAGCCGAAACCATACAACATGTTTCTTCTCTCCACACAGCCGAGCCCATAGAACATGTTTCTTCTTTCCACACAGCCGAACCCATAGAACATGTTTCTTCTCTCCACACAACCGAGCCCATACAACATGTTTCTTCTCTCCACACAGCCGAGCCCATATAACATGTTTATTCTCTCCACACAGCCGAGCCCATATAATATGTTTATTCTCTCCACACAGCCGAGCCCATACAACATGTTTCTTCTCTCCACACAGCCGAGCCCATATAACATGTTTATTCTCTCCACATAGCCGAGCCCATACAAAATGTTTCTTCTCTCCACACAGCCGAGCCCATATAACATGTTTATTCTCTCCACACAGCCGAGCCCATATAATATGTTTATTCTCTCCACACAGCCGAGCCCATACAACATGTTTCTTCTCTCCACACAGCCGAGCCCATATAACATGTTTATTCTCTCCACACAGCCGAGCCCATATAACATGTTTCTTCTCTCCACACAGCCGAGCCCATATAACATGTTTATTCTCTCCACATAGCCGAGCCCATACAAAATGTTTCTTCTCTCCACACAGCCGAGCCCATACATCATGTTTCTTCTCTCCACACAGCCGAGCCCATATAACATGTTTATTCTCTCCACACAGCCGAGCCCATATAACATGTTTATTCTCTCCACACAGCCGAGCCCATACAATATGTTTCTTCTCTCCACACAGCCGAGCCCATACAACATGTTTCTTCTCTCCACACAGCCGAGCCCATACAACATGTTTCTTCTCTCCACACAGCCGAGCCCATATAACATGTTTATTCTCTCCACACAGCCGGGCCCATACAACATATTTCTTCTCTCCATGCAGCCGAGCCCATACATGTTTCTTCTCTCCACACAGCCGAGCGATCCAAAGATCTATAGCTTGTTTCATAACTCGTGCCCAACTTTTAAAATCGATAGCTTTTTAACCGCTTGTTGTAAGTTGTTCAAAATTTGCATGTAAAGTTATAATGATTAGAACCCAACAGAGAATTAATTTCATTTTAAAAAACATTTGGTTATTATTGTTGCTTATTTGATTTATATAAATTTATAACGACCCATTGATGTAGTCAAAACTTAATGTTTACATTATTTTAAGTTAAAAATAGCGAGTAAAAATCCATACACGGTAAAAATTGACGTGTTTGCACGCTTTCACCGTGGTTTTTTGACACAATTAGACACTTGTAAAAAACACGAGAAATTGTGTGTTCCATTTCCGTTCATTCAGAGGTGGAGAAAGGAACGATAACATTTATTTACAAAACATCGCAATAAAAATGTATGACTATTTTTGCAAGGAGGCTAAACGAGGAAGATTATTTCATTCTTTAGAAAACCCTGAGAATAGGACAAGACACATTTTGGATTTATCTAAACGGTCATTTAATCGATGGATTCAAGCACGTGACCGTCAATGTTCAAAATATACAAAATCACAAGGAAGAGCAAAAGTGTTGGATAATTTCGACAGTGAACTTATTAGAAGTAAAATTCGTAAAATGTTGGGTATGAAGGAAACTGTTACAATAAGAAAATTTAAAGTATCGCTGGAAAAGAACAACAGTATTGAAATATCAAAGTCTACATTATGGAGGAATGTGAGAGCTGCAGGCTTTACATTCAGAAAGTATTCCAATGGACGAAACATCATCTGTGAGAAGCCACATATAGTAGTCATGAGAAGCAAGTACTTACGTGAAGTAAAAGAGGTGCGCAAGCAAGGTTATGATATTATGTACTTGGATGAAACATGGATCAATGCTCACCACACTAACCAAAGGGAATGGCAGTCATCAGATGGAAAGATTAAGAGATTAATACCTAGCAGCAAAGGGCAGCGCTTGATAATTGCTCATGCAGGTAGTCGACAACATGGACTAATACAAAATGCAGAGCTCATTTTTCTTTCAAAATCCATAGACAATCGGGATTATCACTCTGAGATGAATGGTCACATATTTAGACATTGGATTGAAAATTCTGTTCTCCCATCACTAGATCGACCATCTTGCCTAATAATGGACAATGCAGCGTACCACAACATTGTTGCACTTGAAGATAAAGTCCCGACGTCATCCAGTACAAAAGATGCTATTAAGATATGGCTCACAAAGGAGCACATAAAATTTAATAACATGTACTTAAAACCTGAATTACTATCTCTAGTAAAGCAAAAACAGAGGACCAAGATTTTTCAAATAGATAAGATTATCCAAGAGCACGGTCATATAAGTTTGAGGCTGCCACCTTACCATGCTCATTTAAATCCAATAGAACTAATCTGGGCAAAATTAAAAGGACAAGTGGCAGATGAAAATACAACATTCAAAATATGCGATGTAAAGACTCTTGCTAATCTCGCTTTATTAAATATAGACAAAGATTATTGGGCTAAATGTGAAGACCACGTCTTAAAACAGGAAGAGGAATATTGGAAAAATGATGGTTTGTGGAATGTTCAACCCCAAACAGTTATTAATCTTTTAGACTCGTCTGATTCAGAATGAAAATATATAGCCCCCACAATGTTGGCCCCTATATTACCTTAAATTAGTTCAACAAACGGTCCTTTTCAGGACCACACAACTATGAAAATTGGACATACAGGTATACCTTGATATTATCGTCCGTCCTCGAACCGAGAAGACAATAATTCTCCTGTTGTTTTGTTTTATTCAGTTATTTCCCCATTACGGCCACGCCTTTCTTCTTCTTCTTTTACCTTTTAGCTCCTGGTGGAGCATAGGTCTTCAACAAACACTTTCCAAGTCGTTCTGTTTTTTGCCATTCTTTTAAGATCATTCCATGTCTTCCCCATCATCTTCATCTCTGCTTCTATCTGTCTTCTCCAAGAATTCCTTGGTCTTCCTCTTTGTCTTTTCCCCTGGGGATTCCAAAAAAGGGCATGTTGTGTAATACTCTCAGTTGGCTTCCGTAGTGTGTGTCCTATCCATCACCATCGTCTTCGCTGTATTTCTTTATCCACTGGTATTTGACCGGTACATTTCCATAATTCCACGTTAGTGACTTTGTCCTGCCATTTCCATCCCTTTATTCTGCGCAAGCATCCATTAATGAAAGTCTGTACTTTCGTGATTGTCAATTTTGTCATTCTCCATGTTTCACAGCCATATAATAGGACCGACTTAACATTTGAGTTGAAAATTTTTATTTTTGTATTTAGCCTAATTTCTTTGGATTTCCATATGTTTCCCAGTGCAATGAAAGCTCCTCTTGCTTTTGATATCCTTATTTTGGTATCATTTTCTGTTCCTCCCTCTTTATCTATATTACTGCCCAGATATATATAAGATTGTACGTCTAGTAGAGGTATTTCTCCTAGTTTTATATGGTTATTGCCAACTGCATTAATTCTCATAATATTGGTCTTATCTCTATTAATCTTTAGTCCTAGCTGTTGTGATCTCTCATCTAATATACTCATTTTATCCTGCATCTGTTGATGGCTGTGTGATAGGAGAGCTATGTCATCAGCAAAGTCTAAATCATCAAGTTGTTTGGTCAGTGACCACTGGATCCCATTTCTGTTGTTTTGAGTTATTTTCATAATCCAATCTATGGCCAGTAGAAAGAGAAATGGAGACAGGAGGCATCCTTGCCTTACTCCTGTTCTTATTTCAAATGCTTCTGTAAGCTGTCCTTCATGCACCACACTACATTTTGTTCCTTCATACATTGTTTTTATCAGGTTAATAAACTTTATGGGGATTCCGTAATGACTCAGCAACTTCCAAAGCATTCTTCTGTCTAAACTATCAAATGCCTTTTCGTAATCTATGAATCCAATATATAGTGGGGATTTTAGTTCTAAACTTTGTTCAACTATTATACGTAGGGTAGTTATTTGATCAGCACATGATCTGTTCTTCCTAAAACCTGCTTGTTCATCTCTCAAGTGTTTCTCTATAGCCTCTTTTAGTCTCTCCAGAATGATTCTGCCTAATATTTTTCCTGGCACTGATAGTAGCATAATTCCCCTATAATTTGTGCACTCCTGTAAACTTCCTTTCTTTGGTAGTTTGATCACATAACCTTCTCTCCAGTCTTTAGGTATTTCTTCCCTCTCCCAAATTTTATCCAATAGATCCTGTAACATCTTGGTAGAGGTGTTAATATCTGCTTTGATGGCTTCCGAAGGAATTTCATCTGGTCCTGTGGCTTTACCATCTTTTAATAATTTGATGGCTTTCATTATTTCTTCTTTGCTTGGTTTTCCGCAGTTAACGTGTAACTCTTCTTCTGCTGGTAGTATATCTGGAGGATTTTTTGAGCCGGGTCTGTTCAAAAGTTCTTCAAAGTGTTCTTTCCATCTCTCCATTTGTTCCCTTACATTACTAAGCAGATTTCCTTTCTTGTCTTTGATAAAGGCGTTGATCTGTTTGTATTTTCCACCTAATTTCTTTGTGCTGTTGTACAGTTCTTTCATATTCCCTTTATTTGCTGCTTCTTCTGCCTCTTTAGCTAGTTCATCTATATATTTCCTCTTATCCCTTTTAATGCATCTTCTCACTTCTTTGTTCACCTCTGTGTAAGCTTCCTGTGTCTTGGCTTTATTACTTCTTGTTTTGCTTTTATTTATGTCTGCTTTCTTGTTCTTTCTTTGTTTAATTTTATCCAGGGTCTCTGCTGTCATCCATGCCTTATTCTGGCATTCTCTTTTCCCCAGTGTTTCTTCGCATGTCTCTTTCCATATATTTTTTACCTGTTTCCAATGATCTTCTATATTTATTGTATTTTCTAGTTGTTGGAGGACTTGGTATTTGTTTGATATTGTGACTGCGAATTTATCTTTAATTCCTTGTTCTTTAAGAAACCCTACATTGAAATACTTTCTACCCTTATTCGTTGTATTATACCTTTTTAATTTAATTTTAAGTTTGGCTAACAGAAGATGATGATCAGAAGCTATATCTGCCCCTCAATATACTTTTACATCCTGTAAGGATGACTTAAACTTATTATTAATACATATGTGATCAATTTGATTTTCCGTTCTATGATCTGGTGACACCCATGTAGCTTTGTGTATTCTTTTATGTTGGAATATTGTTCCTCCTAGGCTCATTTGATTAAGGGCGCAGAAATTCACAAATATCTCTCCATTCTCGTTTATATCTCCAAGTCCATGTTTTCCCATAATCTCTTCGAAGCCTCTGTTGTCTGATCCTACCTTAGCATTTAGGTCTCCCATCAAGATTATAATATCCTTGGCACGTCTTGCATCCATCTGCCATTGAAGCTGTTTATAAAAATCATCTTTAACTGAGTCATCTTTATCGTTGGTTGGTGCATAGCATTGTATAATGTGTAATTTTATTTTGTTTTTGGTTGTTCTAAATGTTGCTCTCACCAGTCTTGGTCCCACTGCCTCCCATTCTATTAGTGTCTTCTGTGCATTTTTTGATAGCATTATAGCTACCCCTTCGCTATGTTGTGCTCCTGGTTCCTGGTGTCCTGATGATAAAATCATCTCCCCTGTATTCAATTTTATTCTCTCTGCTCCCAGCCATCTTGTTTCACACATTCCCAGAATATCTATCTTATAGTTGGTCATTTCTGCTGCCACTTGTGCCGCTTTTCCCTGTTCGTTAAGGGTACGAACATTCCAGGTGCCAATTCTGGATTATTTCCTGGTAGACAAAGGGTGAGTCGGCAACCTGGACTCCTTATGGCTTTCTCTGGATTGCGTCATACGTCTCTTAGACAGAGAGCCCTTCTCTTTCCTGGTTGACGGATTAACTTTATCTTTCTTTGACTTGTTCATGTTTGTGAAGTTTTTTCGGCTTACTTTTTTTACAGTATGGGATAGCCAGTCCCATGCCTAACCCTCCTTTCTCGCCTCTTACGAACATGCCTGGTAGGGTACAGCGCCGCTATTCTTTACTCCCCTTTCGGGCCCCGGCAGCGCACGGGCGGGCCACGCCTTTACCTAGTGAAAATTAATCATAGACCAGCAACTACGGTAATTTCTATTATTTAGGGGTTCACAATTTACAATTTTGACAAACATCAAAGAAATTCGCCGCTTTAAGAAAACTGCAGCTGCAAGATATTTGTTAAATATACATTTAAAGGGTCTTTTGCATTCTAATAACATTTGGAAAATTTCAACAGTTTTTAACAAACGGATACTGAGTAATAGCGTTTTGAAGTTGGGCACGTGATTTGAAACGAGCTATAGACACTCAAGAACAATAAGAAAAATCAGCACATTCGAAATATAATTTGTAAGGCGCATGACAGGAAACATCCTGAGAGATAAGGTCAGAAGGGACGAGCCCATAAAAAAAGAAAACACTAATTCCCGCCAATTAATACACGAAGAGAAAAATAAAATGTTTTGATCAGATGGTAGGACTGAAAGATAAAAGACACTTCGCTACGAGTGTTAAATAGACCCAGCGAGAAAACCAGACCGATCAGGAAATAAATGGACTGATGCAAAAATACAAAGTCTCAGAAACATAACACATAACTAAACTGACAGCATACTGTATCTCACATCGACACGGAAAGGTAACTGGGGAATGAAGGAAGACATAACTGAGAAATAAAAGAAGAAATAATTAAGGAATGAAGGAATAAGTAACTAAGGAATGAAGGAAGACGTAACTGAGAAATGAAGGAAGATGTAACTGAGAAATGAAGGATGAGGTAACTGAGAAATGAAGGATGAGGTAACAGGAATGAAGGAAGAGGTAACTGAGGAATGAACGAATAAGTAACTAAGGAATGAAGGAAGACGTAACTGAGTAATAAAGGAATAAGTAACTAAGGAATGAAGGAAGACGTAACTGAGAAATGAAGGAAGATGTAACTGAGAAATGAAGGAAGAGGTAACAGGAATGAAGGAAGAGGTAACTGAGGAATGAACGAATGAGTAACTAAGGAATGAAGGAAGACGTAACTGAGTAATAAAAGAATAAGTAACTAAGGAATGAAGGAAGACGTAACTGAGTAATAAAGGAATAAGTAACTAAGGAATGAAGGAAGAGGTAACAGGAATGAAGGAAGAGGTAACAGGAATGAAGGAAGAAGTAACTGAGGAATGAAGGACGAGGTAACTGAGAAATGAAGGAAGAAGTAACTGAGGAATGAAGGATGAGGTAACTGAGAAATGAAGGAAGAAGTAACTGAGGAATGAAGGATGAGGTAACTGAGAAATGAAGGAATAAGTAACTGAGAAAAGAAGGAAGAAGTAACTGAGGAATGAAGGAAGAAGTAACTGAGGAATGAAGGAAGAAGTAACTGACGAATGAAGAAAGAACTAAAATGGTGTAGATCGTGACTACCTGCACGGGAGACATGAAATCCCGCGAGAACAAGAAACAAGTTTAGGAATATCACTAAACGACCACAATGTCGAACGTGGACTTGTTATCACTAAACTACCACAATGTCGAACGTGGACTTGCTGTAGCAGACAGCCCAGCCCCACGCAGCTGCAACGCTTGAAAGCCTCTCACACCCGTCTGCAAACAAAATGACCACGAAGCATACCAGAAGTAATTTGCAAGTCAAACTTAATTATATCTTCCGTTGGCTTGTAAACAATCAATAAATTCTTGTTTCACTTTGGCGGACATTTTCTAGCTTTATTTGGCGTCTCGGAACTCTTATCTACTGTAGAATAATGACTGGTTTTGATGAATGCAAACATGTAGTGTACACGAAATTCTATAGCAGAGTATTTTTCCTGGCTATTACTACTGGGGCTATGATGTTCGCCACACCTGGTTCAAATCCAATTAAAAATGAGTGTGAGCGTGGAATCCCCAGGGGAAAAGACAAAGAGGAAGACCAAGGAATTCTTGGAGAAGACAGATAGAAGCAGGGAGGAAGATGATGGTGAAAATATAGAATGATCTTAAAAGAATGGCAAAAAACAGAACGACTTGGAAAGTGTTCCACTGGGAGCTAAAAAGGTAGAAGATGAGCGTGTTTGTGTATTTACTTAAATGATATCTGGTCTGGCATTGAGATGTGGTCAGTGCTTAGTTCTACCCAAGACAAACGATAACACGTAGGTCACGTGTTTGAATTGAGCAGAATTTTTTTTTTGTTAAAGAACGTTTTACAGTTTCTTCTTCTCGTCCTAATTTACCTTTCGGCGTCGAAGGGAGATGCAGTTTTTTTGTTTTCTGGTCTTCTGTTGGCCTGCATCAAACCCGCATTGAGAGCTGTTTAACATTATAATCCTTCTTCTTTCCTTCCTCATTTGCCTTTCAGCGTCCAGGAGAGATATAATTTGCTCTTCTGTTCGCCTGTGCTGCTGTTATGTTTCGTAGTACTTCTAATATTCCGTTAATCTTGTTCATTATTGGGTCTTGAGTCTGATGTTCTCGTAGCGTTTAAAGTTGAGCTCGTTATGTTGTATTTCTATCTTTGTCTTACTACGTACTCAAATAATCTATCTGTTGTTTTTTTTTAGATAACATCAATAGGTGTACAGGTGACGTTAGACTTAGTGAATGACGTCACTGCAGGCGGAACATTCTCATATCTGCTCAGTCCCCCCCCCCCCGTTCAAGCAACCAACAAAGTGCTCATCCCGATAGCTCATATAGTCCTAGTGAGCGTGTCGCGTTAGATAGGTGAGCGTATGACAACGTGCACGATGAAGGCAAGAAACAGAGCAAAATGGCGCTCCATGGTAGCCAACCATCTATGTGGAGACGTCATTCAATGACTGGATGACTGAGACCTTTGTTTTTGACATTAAATGTTATAAAAATATCGAAGGCAATCTCATTCTTGAGGACTTTGAGAGGAAGTGACGTACACATAGTTTCTTGTGAAACCTATAAAGTGTCAGACATCTTTTTTCTTAACTTTTTGTTTCCTTTTCGTTCATCAGCTTTCACCTCTGGTGAAGTTCCTAGAGACTAGGAACTGAATTCTTACTCGTTAATCCGTTTTTCCTTGGCAGCCGTGTTCACAGGGGTCTCTCGTCGCACAGGCAGATAACTCCCGACTTCGGAGGTTTTCATATTTTTTCCGTTGATGAGTAATTGACGCTTCAAGCCAGGCCTCGCTGTTGAGACCAGGGGTGGTTGCCGCTGAGAGAAATCATAAATAAAAATCCCAACCGGTGCAGCCGGGATTTGAACTCACAACCTTGCTATCGCGAGACCGGCGTCTTGCCTCGAGACCAACCAATCCCCATGTCAGCCATCTTATCACATACACATCGATTCCTAGCGTCACCATAAAACAGAGTCGACCATTTTAAGAGCTTTACGGTAAAGCTCAATTAAGCCTGGTCTAGTGTAGTTGCGTTACGGAAGTGATCCCAACTCGAATCTGCGCTAGTTTGTTTGATTACGTGACCAGCTTCCGTGAGCGGCTGGCAGCAAGGGCTGTAAACATCTATTCATCCCTAGGGAGCAAGAAGCTGCGATGGACACGAGGCTGTGATGCGTGACATTGATTCCTTCGCCGATGAGACAACTTCAGACTTTTTCCGGAATGTTCGCTCTCTATCTGGGTGGTTCGGGTTTTATGCTCTGATCTGAATGATTCGTTTTCTATTTTTCTCATTCGTGGATTTCTAACTTTCTCATTGATCAGTTTCTTTCTCATTAATCTATTTCTATCTGAGTGATACATTTCTATTTCAGTCACCGATTTCTATCTGAGTCATACATTTATATTTCAGTCACCGATTTCTATCTGAGTCATACATTTCTATTTCAGTCACCGATTTCTATCTGAGTCATACATTTCTATTTCAGTCACCGATTTCTATCTGAGTCATACATTTCTATTTCAGTCATCTATTTCTATCCTTCTCAGTCATCGTTTTCTCTCTTTGTCAGCGATTCATGTGACTCTGTCATTGATTTCTGTCTCTCATTGATCGATTTCTATCTTTCTCAGTCATCGATTTATATCTTTCTCAATCATTGATTTCTATCTTTCTCAATCATCGATTTATATCTTTCTCAATCATCGATTTCTATATTTCTTTGTTATCGATTTCTATCTTTCTCAGTCATCGATTTCTATCTTTCTCAATCATCGATTTCTATCTTTCTCAATCATCGATTTCTATTTTTCTCAATCATCGATTTCTATCTTTCTAAATCATCGATTTCTATCTTTCTCAATCATCGATTTCTATCTTTCTCAATCATCGATTTCTATCTTTCTCAATCATCGATTTCTATCTTTCTTATTCATCGATTTCTATCTTTCTAAATCATCGATTTCTATCTTTCTCAATTATCGATTTCTATCTTTCTCAGTCATCGATTTCTGTCTTTCGAAATCAACGATTTCTATCTTTCTAAGTCATCGATTTCTATCTTTCTCAATCATCGATTTCTATCTTTCTCAATCATCGATTTCTATCTTTCTAAATCATCGATTTCTATCATTCTAAATCATCGATTTCTATCTTTCTGAATCATCGATTTCTATCTTTCTAAATCATCGATTTCTATCTTTCTCAATCATCAATTTCTATCTTTCTGAATCACCGATTTCTATCTTTCTCAATCATCGATTTCTATCTTTCTAAATCATCGATTTCTATCTTTCTCAATCATCGATTTCTATCTTTCTAAATCATCGATTTCTATCTTTCTCAGTCATCGATTTCTATCTTTCTAAATCATCGATTTCAATCTTTCTAAATCATCTATTTCTATCTTTCTCAATCATCGATTTCTATCTTTCTAAATCATCGATTTCTATCTTTCTAAATCATCGATTTCTATCTTTCTAAATCATCGATTTCTATCTTTCTCAATCATCGATTTCTATCTTTCTCAATCATCGATTTCTATCTTTCTCAATCTTCGATTTCTATCTTTCTCATTCATCGATTTCTATCTTTCTAAATCATCAATTTCTATCTTTCTCATTCATCGATTTCTATCTTTCTAAATCATCGATTTCTATCTTTCTTATTCATCGATCTCTATCTTTCTCAATCATCGATTTCTATCTTTCTAAATCATCGATTTCTATCTTTCTAAATCATCGAGTTCTATCTTTCTCAATCATCGATTTCTATCTTTCTCAATCATCGAGTTCTATCTTTCTAAATAATCGATTTCTATCTTTCTCAATCATCTATTTCTATCTTTCTCAATCATCGATTTATATCTTTCTCAATCATCGATTTCTAACTTTCTAAATCATCGATTTCTATCTTTCTCATTCATCGATTTCTATCTTTCTCAATCATCGATTTCTATCTTTCTCAATCATCGATTTCTATCTTTCTTATTCATCGATTTCTATCTTTCTCAATCATCGAGTTCTATCTTTCTAAATAATCGATTTCTATCTTTCTCAATCATCTATTTCTATCTTTCTCAATCATCGATTTATATCTTTCTCAATCATCGATTTCTAACTTTCTAAATCATCGATTTCTATCTTTCTCATTCATCGATTTCTATCTTTCTCAATCATCGATTTCTATCTTTCTCAATCATGAAGTTCTATCTTTCTAAATAATCGATTTCTATCTTTATCAATCATCTATTTCTATCTTTCTCAATCATCGATTTATATCTTTCTCAATCATCGATTTCTAACTTTCCAAATCATCGATTTCTATCTTTCTCATTCATCGATTTCTATCTTTCTCAATCATCGATTTCTATCTTTCTCAATCATCGATTTCTATCTTTCTTATTCATCGATTTCTATATTTCTCAATCATCGATTTCTATCTTTCTCATTCATCGATTTCTATCTTTCTAAATCACCGATTTCTATCTTTCTCAGTCATCGATTTCTGTCTTTCTAAATCATCGATTTGTATCTTTCTCAATCATCGATTTCTATCTTTCTCAATCATTTCTATCGTTCTCAATCATCGATTTCTATCTTTCTCAATCATCGATTTCTATCTTTATCAATCATTGATTTCTATCTTTATCAATCATCGATGTCTATATCTCATGGTGATTCGATGTGAGTCGCTCTATATTTCTCCTAGTAAATCATTCCCTGTTTCTCTCAGTGATTTCTGTTCTATTTCACTATGTGATTCGCTCTGTTTCTAATAGTAAATCATTCCCTGTTTCTCTGAAGTCTTTCTCTTTTTCTTTCCTTTAAAAGTTCCAAAATACAAAAATAATTCAAAACGGCTTTCTCTTGTTGAATGCAATAAAATAATAAAAAAAGAGATTTGGAAACACAAAGCGAACAGAATAAAAAACAGATTTGCTGCAGTAAGATGGGTCATTGTGGATACAACTTTTATAAGAAGAAAGTAACCGCTTCGGGTTACTAATTCATCTCCCAAACAAAGAAAGGTAGCTGTAGTCCACATCATAGCAGTTTCAGCACACGCCAAAACACATAAGGCGAAACCGCACAGAAAGTGAACACAGCCAGCTGTTCCCTGTCATGCGATATCAGCATTCATCGTAAACAATCGGAACATCGGCACATGATCAAAACGGATGAAACATACAGCTTACGGTACGCACAGAGCACCTAACTCAGTAGCTCCTGCAACAAGCCGGACTTGGAATATGAGGAAACTGTAACAAGGAACACTTTTCAGACATAGCCTTCAATGGTTCCTGCCGCCCATCCACCATAGTGACCGGAAGTTCACGTTCTCATGAAAATAATGATCGTCATATTTTTAAAATGTATGGCGCTTGACGATGTTAGGACATCATGTTTGACTCCAATTCCGAACATATAAAACACAGGTCGTCGTCAAATTATCCCCGTTGCACATCAAGCAACAGACCGTAAGATTAGCGTATGGCCGGTCTTGGGATATACGATGAGCCATTATGATCACGTAGCACACACACACAGTGGCTGCACCCATGGATTCATGATTATTCTAGTGAATGCAGTCTACAACGAACGAAACACGGTGCAAATTCCCTAAAGAGATAAAACTTCGGCTGACTTGACGGATCCCACCACATTAATGCGTTGTAAAATGTAAATAACTTGCGTCAAACAACTCCAACAACGGTCATTGAACAGCACTCAGTGTGACGTAAAACGCAGATCAACACTAGACGGTGGAAGGTCGCATTCAAAACACTTTATTTGTCAAAACGGAATAGTACCGTGCGTGCAACGCCAATTCATCAGCGCAGATGTGTTAAGTAGAACATCATTTCGACTTGAATGCAGAAAATTGCAATGGAAAGCCGAAATTAATCAGATTCCAAAGCAATTTCTGCAGCGATCGAGAGAACGTGACTTAGTTCCGCCATCATGGAAACGGAAGTCCTTCGAGTACTTGTTTGTGGTCTCTGTAGTCTCACTCATCGTGAGTTTGCAGTTTGTTGAGTAGGAAGTAAAAGTAGAGTAAAGTGCCCCCGTCACGCCAAGTGGCGTATAGGGAATACAGTGTTAGTGACTATAATTTTTATAGACATTCATCACATGATTTTTGGGGTAATGCGGTCGGTATTACGCCCGTGCCGCTTTACTTTCCCATAAAAAAATCCGGTACTCATTAAAGGCTGGGTGAACCTGGAAGCCGTCGATCAGGATCGAACCCGACCTCTAATCCTTTGTAGTCCAGTTCACTAACCACTGAGCTATCGAGGCTCTCTTGTTGAGCGGTAGGTCCGGAAAATGAATGAACAAAGCCACTGCAACCTGTTATGATGTCGTTGTTGTTGTGGTTGTGTCAGTGTATAGCCATATGTAGAAAGAGAGAGGCCAGAGCACAGAAAGAAAACTAATGAAAACCTCCACTGGCGTGACGTTTCAGCTATACGAGCTAAAGACTGCTAACCACATCCAGCCATAACTAATGCCATGAGTTGATACGAACAGAAGCCCTTTGAGTTATTAATTTGTGCTGGTCGTGGTGGCTTTTTTGACATTCCCAGCTTTTACTGGAGAAATTAGAGTTCGTCTTGTTCCAGGCTATGGCTGGCAAACTGTGTGACTTGTCCTGGCTAGTGGTAAAGCAATACTAGGTCTTCTATATCAGTGATAGCCACCGCTGCAGGAAACACAGCGGTCATAGCTTCTGTCAGCCCGGCCTGTTTTGATGCAGACCCATAATATGTCTTCTATATCAGTAAGAGCCACCACTACAAGTAACATGTCGATCCTAGCTTTTGTTGGCCCGGCCTGTTTTGATGCAGACCCATAATAGGTCTTCTATATCAGTAAGAGCCACCACTACAAGTAACATGTCGATCCTAGCTTTTGTTGGATCGGCCTGTTTTGATGCAGACCCATAATAGGTCTTCTATATCAGTAAGAGCCACCACTACAAGTAACATGTCGATCCTAGCTTTTGTTGGCCCGGCCTGTTTTGATGCAGACCCATAATAGGTCTTCTATATCAGTAAGAGCCACCACTACAGGGATCACAACGATCATAGCTTCTGTTGGACCGGTCTGTTTTGATGCAGGCTGTTACCAGGGGAGGCTAACGAGGAAGACGAGGCTAGGTCTAGGACACTTGGTGGGCCGCCTGTCCTGCTGTCGTGCCGCAGGTGTTTGAACTGCCCAACCCTTGATGTTATGTTATAAGAGGCGACTACTAGATTAATGAGAGAGTGGGGGGGGGGGGGGGGGAGGGGGGTGGGGGGGGGGGGGGGGGGGAGGGGGGGAGAGAGAGATAGACCAACGGCTTGTAACCTATATAATGTTGACCAAGTTACAAAAACTTCGACCAGGGAACTAAGTAGATTGTTCATAGAAAGGGGAAGGTGCTCTAGAGTGTGACGTCATGCAACTAACGTAAGATGAATCAATTCAGAGGAAGAAGTATGTTTACAGCACTCGGAAAAAATGAAAAATAATCAATAACAGAAAAAGAAAACAAAGAACGATATATGGACCGAAGCAGGATCGAACCCGTACTCAGTGGCACAGCGCCTTGCCACGAAAAGCCAAACGCTAGGGAACACTGGCACTCAGTTAACTGCGGTTGGAAACTAAAGTACGATGTATGCAGCACCGATAGAGAATAGAGACATCCAAGAACAAGGATGGCTGGATCGTGCGATCTTCTCCCTGACCTTAGCCGTCAATATACGGTTCTGCTTGACTGATAGAGTGAAACGATGCTCATGTATAGTTTGTGTCGGATACGGGTTAGGCCGATAATCCATGTCGTTTTGAACCATTACCTGGTCGTCCTGTCGTTTTATTAATTTAAAAATGTCGTTTTTACCTCACTTTACAGAAAAATGTCGCTTTTACCTCACTTTGCAAATAAAACATCACTTTTACCTCACTTTGCAAATAAAACATCACTTTTACCTCACTTTGCAAATAAAACATCACTTTTACCTCACTTTGCAAATAAAAGATCACTTTTACCTCACTTTACAAATAAAACATCACTTTTACCTCACTTTGCAAATAAAACATCACTTTGCAAATAAAACATCACTTTTACCTCACTTTGCAAATAAAAGATCACTTTTACCTCACTTTACAAATAAAACATCACTTTTACCTCACTTTGCAAATAAAACATCACTTTGCAAATAAAACATCACTTTTACCTCACTTTGCAAATAAAACATCACTTTTACCTCACTTTGCAAATAAAACATCACCTTTACCTCACTTTGCAAATAAAACATCACCTTTACCTCACTTTGCAAATAAAACATCACATTTACCTCACTTTGCAAATAAAACATCACCTTTACCTCACTTTGCAAATAAAACATCACTTTTACCTCACTTTACAAATAAATGTCACTGTTGCCCCACTTTACAAATAAATGTAACATGTGCCTTACTTTACAAATAAATGTAACTTTTACCTCACTTTACAAATAAATGTAACTTTTGCCCCACTTTACAAATAAATGTAACTTTTGCCCCACTTTACAAATAAATGTCACTTTTGCCCCACTTTACAAATAAATGTAACTTTTGCCTCACTTTACAAATAAAATGTCACTTTTACTTCACTTTACAAATAAAATGTCACGTTTACCTCACTTTACAAATAAAATGTCACTTTTACCTGACTTTACAAATAAAATGTCACGTTTACCTCACTTTACAAATAAAATGTCACTTTTACCTCACTTTACAAATAAAATGTCACTTTTACCTCACTTTACAAATAAAATGTCACGTTTACCTCCTCACTTTACAAATAAAATGCCACTTTTACCTCACTTTACAAATAAAATGTCACGTTTACCTCACTTTACAAATAAAATGTCACGTTTACCTCACTTTACAAATAAAATGTCACTTTTACCTCACTTTACAAATAAAAAATGTCTTTGTTTGCCCCCACCCGTTTTATTTAAAGTTTTAAGTCATATTTAAACCAAAAAAGGAGTCCGGGTCACTGACTCACCTTTTGTCTACCAGGAAACCCTCCAGAATTGGCACCTGCATTGTACGTACTCTAAGTAAACATAGAAAAGCTGCACAGTAAAGGGTTAAGGCATAAAAATGCGAAGCTACAGTAAAGCTGAATGTAAGGAAAAATTTAAAAATAGAAAAAAATGGTATGCAAGAAGCTTTACGTGATAAGTGGACGACACAGACTAAACGACGTTTCGGCCCAATAGGCCTTCAGCAGGAACAAACAAAAAAAAAACACACAAAACTAGTAACGAAACAACCAAAACAAAACAAAATCGAAATGTATTAAAGAAAACAAAATTATCTATCCTGTGTGAAACAGAGGTCAAAACGAAAAGGAAATAGCAACCAAGTGCGGCTGTCGTGAACTTACAGAAACGTGCAGAAATGTGCGCAAATGCACACAGAACCAGCGGAGTTCACACAGGGGTCAGTGTGCAAACACAAAGGAGAAAGAAAAGAACAGCAGACCAACAGGTGCTCAAAAGGCAGCAAGAGTGAGATGTCCGAGAGTGGGGTACAATAAAAACAAATAAGGGGTAAGGAGCACAGAAAAAAAGGCATAGAGGAGAACACCGAAGTGTCTCATTAAGGACTCGAGGAGGAGAACTATAAATAGCATGGCATAGTAAGTAGACCAAAGAACCTAAATATGTGCAGTAGAGAATGCTATGCAAAAGGGAAGGAGCAACCAAAAGGAAACTATGTGTATGAGTGTGATACATTCATACCTCGTGGGGTCAGCTGCACAGGAAGCAGCATAAATGAGAAACTACAAGATAGATATTCTGGGAATGCTCGAAACAAGATGGTTCGGAGCAGAAAGGATAAAACTAAACACAGGAGAGATGATTTTATCATGAGGACACCAGGAACCTGGAGCACAACAATAGTGAAGGGGTAGCTATAATTTTATCAAGGGATGCACAGAGGACACTAATAGAATGGGAAGCTGTAGAGCCAAGACTAATATGAGCAACGTTTAAAACAACAACAAAAAACAGAATAAAAATACACATTATCCAATTTATTTGGTTATTTAGTTATGGGAGGCCCCGGTATCACTGCAAACGAATTAAAATCCATAATTGCTCAACCGCCCGTGCCAGCGTAATCATCCAATTACATTATCCAATGCAACGCACCAACCAATGATAAGGAAGATTTAGTTAAAGATGAATTCTATAAACAGTTACAATGTCAGATGGAGGAACGACGAGCCAAAGATATTATAATCTTGGTGGGAGATCTAAACACAAAAATAGGATTGGACAACACAGGCTTCGAAGAGATTATGAGAAAACATGAACTTGGAGAAATGAATGAGAATGGAGAGATATCCGTGAACTTCTGTGCTCTTAATAAAATGAGCCTAGGAGGAACAATGTTCCAACATTAAAAAAATACATAAAGCTACATGGGTGTCACCAGATCGTAGAACAGCGAATCAAATTGACCACATATGTATTAATAATAAGTTGAAGTCATCCTTACAGGATGTAAACATAAATAGAGGAGCAGATGTGGCTTCAGACCATCATCCTCTGCTTGCAAAACTAAAAAAGATATACTACAACGAATAAGGGTAGAAAGTATTTCAATGTAGGGTTTCTTAAAGAACAATAAATTAAAGATAGATTCGCAGTCACAATATCAAACAAATACCAAGTCCTCCAACAACTAGAAAATACAATAAATAAAGAAGATCATTGGAAACAGGTGAAGGATATATGGAAAGAAACATGCGAAGAAACACTGGGGAAAAGAGAACGCCAGAATAAGGCATGGATGACAGCAGAGACCCTGGATAAAATTAAACAAAGAAAGAACAAGAAAGCAGACATAAATAAAAGCAAAACGAGAAGTAATAAAGCCAAGACACAGGAAGCTTACACAGAGGTGAACAAAGCAGTGAGAAGATACATTAAAAGGGATAAAAAAATAAATATATAGATGAATTGGCTAAAGAGGCAGAGGAGGTGGCAAGCAAAGGAAATATGAAAGAACTACACAACAGCACAAAGAAATTAAGTGGAACATACACACAGAACAGTGCCTTTATTAAAGATAAGAAAGGAAATCTGCTTAGTAATATAAGGTATAGGGTGTCTCTTTAATGACTGTGCATTTTTTGTTGTTGAAATAATTACGCACCTAAATTTTATCTATGTATGACGTAATAGTTCAAGCACCATTTACGTGTTCATTTAAACATCACTGCTACATGATAGATCTGGCTTACAATGGTGTTAACGATTGAAGAAAGAGTATTTATAGTGGAGCATGTGTTCCGTAACGGCGGCAAGTATTCGAATGGGGTTGTTGAACAATTTGTGAATAGATTTCCTGATACACCAGTGCCTCATCGAAATACTGTGAGTAATTTAATAATCAAATTTCAAAACACCGGTAGTGTACATGATGTTAGCCGTCCTGGTAGACCATCTGTTCTTGAAGTAACATCTCTCAACATCCAGGACAGCATTCTAATGAGTCCTGGCAAATCAATAAGAAAGCTGGCTCAACAAGTACACAAATCAAGCAGTACTGTTCATAGAGTTCTGAAAAAAAAATTAAAGTTACATCCGTACAAATTTTCCGTCGTTCCTCAATTAAAAGAATTAGATCACCAATCCAGAATTAATTATTGTATGTGGTTTGATAATTTTCTAGCCCAAGAAGGTGAGGAAATCCTTGATTTCACTTTCTTCCCAGATGAAGCATGGTTCCATTTGTCTGGGTACGTGAATAGGCAGAATGATCGTCTTTGGAGTGATGAAAATCCACATGCATTGCACCCAGTGCCTCTCCACGATCAGAAAGTAGGAGTGTGGTGTGCAATGAGTCGTCGGATAATCGGCCCAATTTTCTTCTATGACACAATAAATTCAGAAAGATACAGGATTAACATACTGGAGCGATTCGTAACCCAACTTCATGAGCCAGAAATTGAAAAAGCTTGGTTTCAACAAGATGGCGCAACTGCTCACACTGCTGTAAAATCACTTTAATTTTTATATGAAATTTTTGCTAATCGTATAATCTCTCGCGGAATTTGGCCTGCACGGTCTCCTGATCTTACTCCCATGGACTACTATCTCTGGGGTGAACTGAAAGGAAAAGTGTACGAAAACAATCCCCACACACTCGATGAGCTGCAGGTTTCAATCGCCAACAACATTAATAATGTTACACAGCCCATACTGCGTAAGGTTTTTGACAACATTTGCCAACTAAAACATGGTGGATATTTCGAATACCTTTTGTGAATAGTGATGTTATATGTTTAACTTTACCGAAAAAGGAACAAGCTACAGCAGTACATGATGCGTGATTTACATAAATAAATTGGAACAACTAGATTTTCAAATATTGCACAGTCATTAAAGAAACACCCACCGATCTGGAACACCTTCAATTTCACAAGACCAAATTATGGAACTCCAAGACAGAATTACAATGAGTCCAAATGCTTCTTTAAACCACTTGTCTCAACAGGTGCAAATATCTAAGAGTTCTGTTCACAAGGTTTTAAGAAGTGAACTACACTATCGTCCATACAAATTAACTGAAGTGTCTCAACTCCAAGAAAGAGATTATGAATCCCGTTTAAACTACTGCATGTGGTTTCAGAATTTTATTTATGAACATGGCGCTGCCATCCTTGACGTCACTTTTTTCACTGATGAGGCCTGGTTTCATTTATCCGGTTATGTGAACAGTCAGAACAATCGGCTGTGGAGCAGTGAAAACCCCCATGAATTTCATCAAGTGCCGCTTTACGATCAAAAAGTCGGAGTGTGGTGCGCTATAAGTCGTATGCGGATAATAGGACCTATATTTTTTAATGAAACAATAAATGCAGAACGTTACCGTACTTTAATTCTGGAACCGTTCATAGCACACCTTACAGAACGGGAAATTATGGAATCCTGGTTTCAGCAGGATGGGGCAACAGCACACACAGCCACAACAACACTCAATTATTTAGAAAGCATATTTGCAAATCGCATTATTTCACGTGGAATCTGGCCTGCTCGTTCACCAGATCTAACACCCCCAGATTATTATCTGTGGGGGGCATTGAAGGGGAAAGTTTATGAAAATAATCCGCAGACAATTAATGACCTAAAGACTGAAATAGTAGACAAGATTAAACAAATATCACCAGACATTATTCTGAAGGTTTTCGCAAATATGGAAAGACGAATCACGACATGTCTTGAGGCCCGTGGTGGACATTTTCAACATATGCTTTAGGCACTTTATTGTGTTAATACCAACATTACCCATTATAAGCTCGCCGATAGCAGTCAAGTATATTTGAATATTTTACACTTTGTGTGACGCATTAGTTAACCGCATTTCTGGTGACGTTTTTCTTCCGAGAGTAGAAATTCACTGCACTGCGACTTTAGAAACACCCTGTATTTACTAACATTATAACAAATAACGACAGGGCTAAAACTAAGAATAGCAAATTGTTATATCTTCTCAACATTCCTGAATGGTGCAGAAACATGGACATTAGACAAGAAAACAACAGAAAATTTAAGCCTTTGAAATGTTTTTTTTTAAATAGAAGAATAGGAAGAATCGGATGGAAAGAAAAGAAAATAAACGATGAAGTCTTAAAACAACTAAAAATGAAAATAGAACTACTAGACACAATTCAAATAAGACAAATACAATTTGTTGGGCGCTTGTTAAAAGGCACAGCAGCCTACTAAAAGTAATCTTGGAAGGGAACATACAAGATAAAAGAGGCAGAGGCAGACCAAGACTAACATGGACGAGTAACATCAAAAGATGGACAAGTCAGCCTATGACAATCTGCACCACCAAAGCAAGAGACAGAGCAGAAGGCGCTCCATGGTAGCCAACCTTCGTTGCGGAGATGGCACTCGATGATGATGATTAACACTGTCATATTTTGTAAAGTTTCAAGACCTTGTCTTATTTTATTGGGAGAGTTTTGTGAGAAGGTGTTGAGAGACGTAAATTATACCGTTGTAAGATTACATTACTTCCGGTGAACGTGACGATAGGCAGCAGGAACCATTGAGGCTCTGTCTGAAAAGTGTTCCTTGTTGCAGTTTCATCATATTCCAAGTCCGACTTGCTGCAGGAGCTACTGAGTTTAGTGCTCTGTGCACATCATCAGCTGTGTTTTTAATCCGGATCGTGTTTTGATATTCCGATTGCTTACGATGAATGGATTATATCGTATGACGGACAGTTCAGCTGCGTTCACTTTCTGTGCGGCTACGCCATTTTATCGTGTGAAAGGACTGCTACGATGGGGACTGCAGCTACCTTTCTGTGTTTTGATCCTTCAATGAGATATGTTAATTCTGATGATTCCACTGGTACTGGCGGCTGAGCAATTATGGTTTAATTTTTTTGCAGTGATACCGGGTCTTCGACTAACTATAACTACAACTACAACTATAACTACAACTATAACTATAACTATAACTACAACTATAACTATAACTACAACTACAACTATAACTACAACTACAACTATAACTACAACTATAACTACAACTACAACTACAACAACAACTATAACTACAACTACAACTATAACTACAACTACAACTATAACTACAACTACAACTATAACTATAACTACAACTATAACAACAACTATAACTACAACTACAACTACAACTACAACTACAACTACAACTACAACTACAACTACAACTACAACTACAACTATAACTACAACTACAACTACAACTACAACTACAACTACAACTACAACCACAACCACAACCACAACCACAACCACAACCACAACCACAACCACAACTACAACTACAACTACAACTATAACTACAACTATAACTACAACTATAACTACAACTATAACTACAACTATAACTACAACTACACCTATAACTACAACTACAAATATAACTATAACTACAACTACAGAGAATTAGTCAAGTTATAATCTTGATTAAATACAATAGGCCCACATGTCTACGTCAAACATTTCTTTGTATGCGTTTTGTCACTGAAGAAGAAGAAGACTTAGCTCATTATATTGAGCTCAATACATTTTTGCTATTGTCCTAATTTTTCGTTAAGAAAAAACGACACTCCCCGCCCATTCTTACTATCGGGACATGGTTGCTGTCTCAAGTAAACCTGTTCACATTAAAATGGATGTCATTTCATAATTGTCGGAGGAAAATACAGTGGTGTCTTATCTTCTCTTTCCTTTCAACTCCTCATGGAGCATAGGTCATCAACAAATACTTTCAGCTTTCTGTGGAGCATAGGTCATCAACAAACACTTTTAACTCCTCGTGGAGCATAGGTCTTTAACAAACACTTTCAACTCCTCGTGGAGCATAGGTCATCAACAAACACTTTCAGCTTCCTGTGGAGCATAGGTCATCAACAAACACTTTCAGCTTCCTGTGGAGCATAGGTCTTTAACAAACACTTTCAGCTTCCTGTGGAGCATAGGTCTTCAACAAACACTTTCAGCTTCCTGTGGAGCATAGGTCTTTAACAAACACTTTCAGCTTCCTGTGGAGCATAGGTCATCAACAAAAACTTTCAGCTTCCTGTGGAGCATAGGTCTTTAACAAACACTTTCAACTCCTCGTGGAGAATAAGTCATCAACAAACACTTTCAGCTTCCTGTGGAGCATAGGTCTTTAACAAACACTTGCAACTCCTCGTGGAGCATAGGTCAACAACAAACACTTTCCAAGCCGTTCCTTTTTCTTCCAATTCTTATCAGATCATTCCATATCTTCCCCCATCATCTTAATCTCTGCTTCCATCTGTCTTCTCCAAAAATATTTTGGTTTTCCTCTTTGTCTTATCCCCTGGGAGTTCTAAAAAAGGGCATGTGGTGTAATACTCTCAGTTGACTTTCGCAGTGTGTGCCCTATCCAGCACCATCGTCTTCGTTGTATCTCTTTATCCACTGGTATTTGACTGGTACTTTCCCATAATTCTAATTTAATTACTGTTATTTCCAACCTGTTATTCTATGCAAGCATCCATTAATGAAGATATGTATCTTCGTCAACAATGTCGTATACATCCTAAGAACATTGATAGAAAGAGCTATAGAGGTAAAGAAAGGTCTAGATTTCTACTTTATAGGCTACACAAAAGCATTTGACAAAGTAAAGCATGTGGAAATAATCAATATGCTAGAGAAATTAAACATTGATGACAATGTTGTCTGCAAATCATTAAAAAAAGGAACTGGCAACAAATAGCAGCTATAAAAATTAGCAACCAAACAGGACAGTTCCAATTTATAAAACAAGAAGTCAGACAAGGCTGTGTTCTGTCGTCGGATTTATTTTCACTTTACAGCGAACATATTATGAGATCAATAATAGATATAAAATTAATTTAAGTCAACGGTCACAACATAAATAATTTACAATATGCGGATGACACAGTCTAAATAGCAGAGACAGAGAATGAACTACAAAAAAATATAGACATAATAGTAAAAGAAAGGAATGAGGAAGTTCTCAGTCTGAATAGTAAGAAAACAGAAGTAATGGTCATATCGAAGAAACAATCATCGCCATCACGCAGCATAAAAATAAACAGGACAAGTCTGAAACAAGTGCAACGCGTCAAATACTTGGGCACAATAATAACATCAGATGGAAGATGCACCACAGAAATAAAAAGCAGAATAGCTCAGGCCAAAATAGCATTTCAGAAAATGAAAAAATATCCTATGCAACAAATCTATGTAAATAGAAGTGAGAGATTGAGAGAGTTCATCGGTACTATATAAAGTCAATTCTGACCTAAGGAAGCGAATCTTGGACAGTAAGTAAACAAATGAAAAGACCATTTAGAGGCCACAGAGATATGATTTCTCAGAAGAATGTTGAGAGTTCCCTGGACAGCTAAAAAGACCAACGAGGAAATTCTCAAAGATGCCAACACAAAAAGGGAGCCCCTAAGAAACATCAGAAAAAAAAAAACCACATCAACACTTTTCGGGAACATCATGAGAAGAGGAAAGTTGGAATACTTGGTTACAACTGGCACAATACTGGGAAAGAAAGATCGCAGAAAACAAAGAGAGAAAATAGTAGACAGCTTAAGGTCATGGCATGGAAAACAGTCAACAATCAGAATTGATACGACGTACTGTGGATTGTGGAAGGACATGATCGCCTACGTCAACCGATATGATGATGCAACTTCGTGATAACTGTCCAATGATTTGACTAGCTTGTTGCATCTTGAGTCTATTTCTGCTGTTGTGAATTTTCGTTTGTCACCAGACTTCCTAAGTATTTAGATTCCTCTACTTGTTTTAGTTGTTTGCCGTTTATAGTTATGTTGATATTCTGTTTCTGTTTTACGATATTCACGACTTCTGTTATGTTGATTTTCAGATTGTATTTTGTGCCTGTTCTGTCGAGTCTATTTCAGTTTTCTTGTAGGTCTATTTTTCCATGTGTTAGTGTCTGATGTAAATTAATCTGGATCATTCAAAGTAAGAGGCTACACTGCAGTACCATTGTTTGAGGAATATACGGAACTACAGCGGAATAATCGTGCACTGATAACATCGATAGATTTAGTGTAGGGACTATTTTTATGGGCGGATGGTGAAGAACGGAATTGTGTGCCATCATTGAGTTGATTAAAGGAACTCCGGGGATCAATTGAGTTAAGCTCTTATAATTGATCACAGTGAGGAGAGAGAGAGAGAGAGAGAGAGAGAGAGGGAGGGAGAAGGAATGAGGGGTGAATAGTGTTTACTGTCTTTACCGTAGAGATTCGCGTGCTGTGTTGTACGGTCCACGTCACGCGTTAGCGTGTTGAGCGAGAACTGGCAAAATGTTCTACAGAACAACCGTCAAGCTGGCGTTAGTGGGGACTGGTAAAATGTTCTACGGTACAACCATCAAGATGGCGTTAGTGGGGACTGGTAAAATGTTCTACAGTACAACCTTCAAACTGGCGTTAGTGGGGACTGGTAAAATGTTCTACAGTACAACCTTCAAACTGGCGTTAGTGGGGACTGGTAAAATGTTCTACTGTACAACCGTCAAGCCGGCGTTAGTGGGGACTGGCAAAATGTTCTACGGTACAACCGTCAAGCTGGCGTTAGTGGGGACTGGTAAAATGTTCTACGGTACGACCATCAAGCTGGCTTTAATGGGGAATGGCAAAATGTTCTACAGTACAACCGTCAAGCTGGCTTTAATGGGGAATGGCAAAATGTTCTACAGTACAACCGTCAAGCCGGCGTTAGTGGGGACTGGCAAAATGTTCTACGGTACAACCGTCAAGCTGGCGTTAGTGGGGACTGGTAAAATGTTCTACAGTACAACCGTCAAGCTGGTTTTAATGGGGAATGGCAAAATGTTCTACAGTACAACCGTCAAACTGGCGTTAGTGGGGACTGGTAAAATGTTCTACGGTACGACCATCAAGCCGGCGTTAGTGGGGACTGGCAAAATGTTCTACGGTACAACTGTCAAGCTGGCGTTAGTGGGGACTGGTAAAATGTTCTAGAGAACAACCGTCAGGTTGGCGTTAGTGGGGACTGGTAAAATGTTCTAAGTACAACCGTCAAACTGGCGTTAGTGGGGACTGGTAAAATGTTCTGCGGTACGACCATCAAGCCGGCGTTAGTGGGGACTGGTAAAATGTTCTACAGTACAACCGTCAAGCTGGCTTTAATGGGGACTGGCAAAATGTTCTACAGTACAACCGTCAAGCTGGCGTTAGTGGGGACTGGTAAAATGTTCTACGGTACAACCGTCAAGCTGGCGTTAGTGGGGACTGGTAAAATGTTCTACAGTACAACCGTCAAGATGGCGTTAAGAAAAAATATGTTTGCAAATGTGTATAAAAGGTATAATTGCTGTTTTACAGTACATGTGACAAGACATTTATTTCCGACGTTGCGGTAAAAACCCTCTTAGAAGACACAAAAACACGTTAGAGCATCTTCTTTTCTTCTTTCTGCCACTGTGGGTATCGCGGAAGATTCAAAATTCTGGTTCTGACAGCCTCAGCCATTGCCACTTGATGATGATGTAATATTTCTCGCATGTCGTCACTTCACATTAATGTATATCTTCATCAAATCTTGTGTCCTTCTCTCCCTGCCCGTGTATACCTTCTATGGTATAACATATTTTCTTTTCTTTCCATCCAGTTCTTCCTCTTCTTCTATAAATCCATGTTTCAAAGGTTTCGGTTATCTTGTCTGTTTTCTTGTCTAATGTCCATGTTTCTCTACCACACTGGGCGTAATACCGACCACATTACCCCAAAAATCATGTGTTGAAGGTCTGTAAAATGTATGGTCACTAACACCATATTCCCTATACGCCACTTGGCGTGACGGGGGCTCTTTACTTTTTTTTTTTTACTGCACCATACAGGAATTTTAGGGAGCCGCGATGGCTCAGTGGTTAGTGAACTGGACTACAAAGGACAAGGGGTAGGGTTCGATCCCAACCGACGGCTTCCGGGTTCACCCAGCCTTAAATGGGTACCGGATTTCTTCTGGGAAAGTAAAGCAGCACGGGCGTAATGCCGACCACATTACCCCAAAAATCATGTGCTGAAGGTCTGTAAAATATCGGGTCACTAACACCATATTTCCCTATACGCCACTTGGCGTGACAGGGGTACTTTACTTTTTTTTATACAGGAATTTTGAGGAGATATAACATTTTACTACTCTTAGTTTCAGCCCTAGTGTTATTTGTTTTAATGTTAGTATATTTGACATGGCATTAAGATTATCTTTTATATATAAGACAATCTGTTTGCAAAGAAAAACGTTTAAAAGTAGATAGCTCTCTTTTTGATAAAAGGAACAGGAAGAAAACAAGATCGGAAAGAGCCTAGAGTAGAAGACAGAAGATTGAGAAACACTGGTATAAGAGGAGACCGGAGAGATAGAAGTAGACAGAGAAATGATGTTGCGCGGTTTGATGGTATATGACGATGTCAACTGTGGAACTGTCGCACAGGTCGAAGGTTAAAGATCATCATCACTCCCAATACCTTTGGGCATGTGCCACGAATGAATGGATACAATGCATCACTCTACGGACAAATCGGCATACCAAAACTACGATATAGAGATACCTGTAAATCATCTCTGAAAGACTTCTCCATCTGTGAAAATGATTGGGAACATCTGGCAAGTGATCGCACATCATGGAGAGCATGCACAATGAATAGTATAACATCATTTGTGTCTGTAAAAAAGTAAAGTAAAGTACCCCCGTCACGCCAAGTGGCGTATAGGGAAATATGGTGTTAGTGACCCTATATTTTACAGACCTTCAGCACATGATTTTTGAGGTAATGTGGTCGGTATTACGCCCGTGCTGCTTTACTTTCCCAGAAAAAAATCCGGTACACCATTTAAGGCTCGGTGAACACGGAAGCCGTCGGTTGGGATCGAACCCTACCCCTTGTCCTTTGTAGATTTGAGACTGTGCTAAGGCAAAACGTCATCATCATCATCAAGTGCCGTCTCCGCAACGAAGGTTGTATACCATTGATCGCCATTCCGCTCTGTCTCTTGCTTTGATGGTGCAGGCTGTCATAGACTGACTTGTCCATCTTTTGATGTTACTCGTCCATGTTAGTCTTGGTCTGCCTCTTTTACCTTGTATTTTCCCTTCCAACATTACTTTTAGTAGGCTGTTGTGTCTTTTAACGTGTCCCAAAAACTTTATTTGTCTTGCTCTAATTGTATTTAGTAGTTCTCTTTTTATTTTCAGTTGTTTTAAAACTTTATCGTTTGTTTTCTTTCCTTCCATCCAATTCTACCTATTCTTCTGTAAATCCACATTTCAAAGCCTTCAATTTTATGTTCTGTTTTCTTGTCTAATGTCCATGTTTCTGCACCATATAGGACTATTGAGAAGATGTAACATTTTGCTATTCTTAGTTTCAGCCCTGCTGTTATTTGTTTTGTGTTAGTATATTTTTCATGGCATTAAAATTACTTTTTGCCATACCTATTCCTGCCTCAGTTTCATGATCATTTTGCTTAATGTTGAGATAATGTAGCAGTAGCCTCATATTCATCACTATTTTGTTTAATGTTGATATAATGTAGCAGTAGCCTCATATTCATCACTATTTTGTTTAATGTTGATATAATGTAGCAGTAGCCTCATATTCATCACTATTTTGTTTAATGTTGATATAATGTAGCAGTAGTCTCATATTCATCACTATTTTGTTTAATGTTGATATAATGTAGCAGTAGTCTCATATTCATCACTATTTTGTTTAATGTTGATATAATGTAGCAGTAGTCTCATATTCACCATTATTTTGCTTAATGGCACATAATTGTATATTCGCTTAGATTTGAACCAATGGTTGTCGTCCATGCAGATTGCCTGTTCTTGTTATTGACGTTTCTCTTGTTCTCCCAGATTTTGAGGGAATGTGACGGTCATCATGTGTGCACCACGATGATGAGGTACAAGGACGGAACCACGGTTAATGAGGGTCAGTGATTGTTAGAGGATGTGGTCATGGTTTAGAGAGGTCATAGTTGTGGTTGGGAGGGTGCGGTAGTGGTTGGGTGGGTGTGGTAGTGGTTGGGTGGGTGTGGTAGTGGTGGGAGGGTGTGACAGTGGTTGGGTGTGGCAGTGATTGCGAGGGTGTGGTAGTGGTTGGGAGGGCGTGGTAGTGGTTGGGAGGGTGTGGCAGCGGTTGGGAGGGTGTGGCATCGGTTGGGTGGGTGTGGTAGTGGTTGGGAGGGTGTGACAGTGGTTGGGTGTGGCAGTGATTGCGAGGGTGTGGTAGTGGTTGGGAGGGCGTGGTAGTGGTTGGGAGGGTGTGGCAGCGGTTGGGAGGGTGTGGCATCGGTTGGGTGGGTGTGGTAGGGGTTGGGAGGGTGTGGTAGTGGTTGGGAGGGTGTGACAGTGGTTGGGTGTGGCAGTGGTTGCGAGGGTGTGGTAGTGGTTGGGAGGGTGTGGTGGCGGTTGGAAGGGTGTGATAGTGGTTGGGTGGATGTAGCAGTTGTTGGGTGGATGTAGCAGTTGTTGGGTGGATGTAGCAGTTGTTGGATGGATGTAACAGTTGTTGGGTGGATGTAGCAGTTGTTGGGAAGATGTAGCAGTTGTTGGGAAGAAGTAGCAGTTGTTGGGAGGGTGTGGCAGTGGTTGGTTGGATGTTGTTAGCAGGGTGTGGTAGTAACTATGAGGGTTTATTAGTGGTGTGAAGTTTGTGATAATGGTAAAAAAAGAGATTAAAAGACCTCACGGCAATGCACAATTAAGACAAGTGGAACAATGTTAAAACAGGTAAATGAATTAAAATATCTGGGTACAATGTTAACCTCAGATGATAGGTGTACAACAGAGGTGAGATGCAGAATGGCTCAGGCAAAAGCAACTTTCAAAAAAAATGAGGAAGATACTATGCAATCCATTTTTAGCAACAGAAACAAGAAAAAAAGAGTTCTTAAATATTATGTAGAGCCAGTCTTAACATATGGATGCGAATCATGGACAACAGGACAACATATAAGAAAATCACAGGAGGCTGTAGAAATGTAGTTTTACAGAAGAATGTTGAGAATACCATGGACAGCTAAGAAGAGTAATGAAAACGTTCCGAAAGAGGCCAAAGCAAAAAGAGTGCTAATTTCCAATATTAGGAAGAAACTATCATCATTTTGTGGTCAAGTAATGAGAAGGGAACAACTGGAATATATTGTAACAACTGGGAAAATTGAGGGACGAAGAGATAGAGATAGAGGGAAACAAAGTGAAAAGATAACGGACAGCTTAAGAGAATGGCTAGGCAGAAAGTCAACAACACAAATGATAAATAACTGTCTAGATATAAAGTTGTGGAGAGACATGATCACCTACGCCAGAAGGCATGATACTTAATGATAATGATGTAATTAATTTGATAAATGTGCTTATCTCCCCACCCCCCATCACCTCCAGGTCAGTACTGCCAATGTAAAGAGGGAGGGCAGGCGTGCTCCAAAGAGTGGGAAGGCGGCGATGATTCCCGGCTGACATGGCAGCACTACGAGAGAGGTGAGTACCTCACCGTTTGTTTGTTGTCACCGTGAGATGTGAGTACCTCACCGTTTGTTTGTTGTCACCGTGAGATGTGAGTATCTCACCGTTTGTTTTTTGTCACCGTGAGATGTGAGTACCTCACCGTTTGTTTGTTGTCACCGTGAGCGGTGATTAACTCGTTTGTTTGTTGTCACCGTGAGAGGTGATTAACTCGTTTGTTTGTTGTCACCGTGAGAGGTGAGTACCTCACCGTTTGTTTGTTGTCACCGTGAGAGGTGAGTACCTCACCGTTTGTTTGTTGTCACCGTGAGATGTGAGTATCTCACCGTTTGTTTTTTGTCACCGTGAGATGTGAGTACCTCACCGTTTGTTTGTTGTCACCGTGAGAGGTGATTAACTCGTTTGTTGTTGTCACCGTGAGAGGTGATTAACTCGTTTGTTTGTTGTCACCGTGAGAGGTGAGTACCTCACTGTTTGTTTGTTGTCACCGTGAGAGGTGATTAACTCGTTTGTTTGTTGTCACCGTGAGATGTAAGTACCTCGCCGTTTGTTTGTTGCCACTATGAGAGGTGAGTACCTCGCCGTTTGTTTGTTTGCTGCCGCTATGAGAGGTAAGTACCTCGCCGTTTGTTTGTTGCCACTATGAGAGGTGAGTACCTCGCCGTTTGTTTGTTGCCACTATGAGGGGTGAGTACCTCGCCGTTTGTTTGTTTGCTGCCGCTATGAGGGGTGAGTACCTCGCCGTTTGTTTGCAGCCACTATGAGGGGTGAGTACCTCGCCGTTTGTTTGCTGCCACTATGAGGGGTGAGTACCTCGCCGTTTGTTTGTTTGTTGCCACTATGAGAGGTAAGTACCTCACCGTTTGTTTGTTGCCACTATGAGAGGTGAGTACCTCACCGTTTGTTTGTTGCCACTATGAGAGGTAAGTACCTCGCCGTTTGTTTGTTGCCACTATGAGAGGTAAGTACCTCACCGTTTGTTTGTTGCCACAATGAGAGGTGAGTACCTCACCGTTTGTTTGTTGCCGCTATGAGAGGTGAGTACCTCGCCGTTTGTTTGTTGCCACTATGAGAGGTAAGTACCTCACCGTTTGTTTGTTGTCACTATGAGAGGTGAGTACCTCGCCGTTTGTTTGTTGCCACTATGAGAGGTAAGTACCTCGCCGTTTATTTGTTGCCACTATGAGAGGTGAGTACCTCACCGTTTGTTTGTTGCCACTATGAGAGGTGAGTACCTCACCGTTTGTTTGTTGCCACTATGAGAGGTAAGTACCTCGCCGTTTGTTTGTTGCCACTATGAGAGGTAAGTACCTCGCCGTTTGTTTGTTGCCACTATGAGAGGTAAGTACCTCACCGTTTGTTTGTTGCCACTATGAGAGGTGAGTACCTCACCGTTTGTTTGTTGCCACTATGAGAGGTGAGTACCTCGCCGTTTGTTTGTTGCCACTATGAGAGGTAAGTACCTCGCCGTTTGTTTGTTGCCACTATGAGAGGTAAGTACCTCACCGTTTGTTTGTTGCCACTATGAGAGGTAAGTACCTCGCCGTTTGTTTGTTGCCACTATGAGAGGTGAGTACCTCGCCGTTTGTTTGTTGCCACTATGAGAGGTAAGTACCTCACCGTTTGTTTGTTGCCACTATGAGAGGTAAGTACCTCACCGTTTGTTTGTTGCCACTATGAGAGGTGAGTACCTCGCCGTTTGTTTGTTGCCACTATGAGAGGTAAGTACCTCACCGTTTGTTTGTTGCCACTATGAGAGGTAAGTACCTCACCGTTTGTTTGTTGTCACTATGAGGGGTGAGTACCTCGCCGTTTGTTTGTTGCCACTATGAGAGGTAAGTACCTCACCGTTTGTTTGTTGTCACTATGAGGGGTGAGTACCTCGCCGTTTGTTTGTTGCCACTATGAGAGGTAAGTACCTCACCGTTTGTTTGTTGTCACTATGAGAGGTAAGTACCTCACCGTTTGTTTGTTGTCACTATGAGAGGTAAGTACCTCACCGTTTGTTTGTTGTCACTATGAGAGGTAAGTACCTCACCGTTTGTTTGTTGTCACTATGAGAGGTAAGTACCTCACCGTTTGTTTGTTGTCACTATGAGAGGTAAGTACCTCACCGTTTGTTTGTTGTCACTATGAGAGGTAAGTACCTCACCGTTTGTTTGTTGTCACTATGAGAGGTAAGTACCTCACCGTTTGTTTGTTGTCACTATGAGAGGTAAGTACCTCACCGTTTGTTTGTTGTCACTATGAGAGGTAAGTACCTCACCGTTTGTTTGTTGTCACTATGAGAGGTAAGTACCTCACCGTTTGTTTGTTGCCACTATGAGAGGTAAGTACCTCACCGTTGTTTGTTGTCACTATGAGGGGTGAGTACCTCGCCGTTTGTTTGTTGTCACTATGAGAGGTAAGTACCTCACCGTTTGTTTGTTGTCACTATGAGAGGTGAATACCTCACCGTTTGTTTGTTGCCACTATGAGAGGTAAGTACCTCACCGTTTGTTTGTTGCCACTATGAGGGGTGAGTACCTCACCGTTTGTTTGTTGCCACTATGAGAGGTAAGTACCTCGCCGTTTGTTTGTTGTCACTATGAGAGGTAAGTACCTCACCGTTTGTTTGTTGCCACTATGAGAGGTAAGTACCTCGCCGTTTGTTTGTTGCCACTATGAGAGGTAAGTACCTCACCGTTTGTTTGTTGCCACTATGAGAGGTAAGTACCTCACCGTTTGTTTGTTGCCACTATGAGGGGTGAGTACCTCTTCGTTTGTTAGTTTTTTTTGTTTGTTGTTATCAAAGCACTCCAGGTAAGCACATTATTCAGTCAGTTTTTGACATTGAAATAAATGTCTCAGGATCGTCATCACTTCACTCGGAAAATAACATTAGTACATTAGTAGTTCGGTCACTTTACAGTACACGCGCTCCACAGTACCCGTGGGGTTCTCCCCCCCACTACCACCGATGTAATTTCAGACAAAATATGTTTGTTAACTCTTTCATATTATTTGAAGTTTACTTTTTTTTCATTTAGTTCTTGCAGCATCATACAACCTATTCTATCTTCTTAAAACAAAAAAAAATTATTGTCAACTTGTCCCTGGCAGGTACATACAACCAAATTAGTTGTATTGTTATTTAAGGCATGGCAGGTAAATGCAACTTCGTCTATATTATTATCTCGGTAGCCTAGTTGGGAAAAAACACCCGACTGAGCTACCCCCGTCTGGACAACCCGTGTTCGATTCCAACGGGAAGCAGTGTGAATTGTACTCGTGGTTGGAAAAAAAACACCCCCGTGGTCAACCCAGCCGCTGGCAGAAATGGGTACCAGGGTAGTACTCTTGGAAGAGTGAGGGATGCCGCCTCTCATCGTGAGTTTCGATGCTTAAAGCGACACTATCCAGAAGTCTCCGAACACTTCTGGATAGGCGGCCGAGCACATATGGGTGAAAACTCGCGTGCTAAAACGCCGATTCAAGTCTCGTACTTTACTTTACTTTATTATTTGCATCTATTTCCTGACAGGTTCACACAACCTTTTTGGTTTAAAAACAATATTTTAAACATGTCCCTGACAGGTATATACAGCCTTTTTTTTTTTAATGATTATTTTCAACTGGTCCCTGACAGGTACATACAGCCTCTTGTTTTTTTTTTAATTATTATTTTCAACTGGTCCCTGACAGGTACATACAGCCTCTTGTTTTTTTTTAATTATTATTTTCAACTGGTCCTTGACAGGTACATACAGCCTGTTGTTTTTTTTAAATTATTATTTTCAACTGGTCCCTGACAGGTACATACAGCCTCTTGTTTCTTTTTACTTATTATTTTCAACTGGTCCCTGACAGGTACATACAGCCTCTTGTTTTTTTTAAATTAATTTCTACTAGTCCCTGGCAGCTACATATAGCCTGTTCATTTTCATTATCATCTATCAAGTGTTCCTTGTCGTGAACTTCATGACATGCTGAACATCGTACGCGATAGGATGATATCAATTCTATTCTTAGATCTGGGAACAAACAGGGAGAAGGTTGATGACTCTATGAGCCTTCTTGTTAAGATTAATAGTTTAACTTCAGCTAAAAGGTGATTCCCTGATAATAATGATTGTTGGTCACGTAATGCAGGTGTACGGGGAAATGAAAGAGCGGACAGGTGGGCTAGCTGTGCTGCCGTTGAAGACGGTCAACCAATGGGTTTGGCGAACATCAACAATGCCCTCCGAAATGTGGGAAGGGCACAAGACTTCGACTCCCACTCCTCGGATGAATGGGAGTTAAGATAATCACAGCCAGAAGCGAGAAACTTAGTGGGCGTGTACGAAGACTAATCAACCAACACAGAACTGGAGTCGTTAGTAACTGGACACTGCTGGATTTGCTGAGGAGGGGATCTGAGCACCTATGGACGTGTTCGGAGTGCAATGATGATGACCCACAAATATCTCAATGTATGTTGGTTGTTCTGTATCTTCTTCTTCCTTCCTTCCTTTCAGCTCCCTGTGGAGCATAGGTCTTTAACAAACACTTTCACCTCCCTGTGGAGCATAGGTCTTTAACAAACACTTTCACCTCCCTGTGGAGCATAGGTCTTTAACAAACACTTTCACCTCCCTGTGGAGCATAGGTCTTTAACAAACACTTTCAGCTCCCTGTGGAGCATAGGTCTTTAACAAACACTTTCAGCTCCCTGTGGAGCATAGGTCTTTAACAAACACTTCAGCTCCCTGTGGAGCATAGGTCTTTAACAAACACTTTCAGCTCCCTGTGGAGCATAGGTCTTTAACAAACACTTTCAGCTCCTGTGGAGCATAGGTCTTTAACAAACACTTTCAGCTCCCTGTGGAGCATAGGTCTTTAACAAACACTTTCAGCTCCCTGTGGAGCATAGGTCTTCAACAAACACTTTCACCTCCCTGTGGAGCATAGGTCTTTAACAAACACTTTCAGCTCCCTGTGGAGCATAGGTCTTCAACAAACACTTTCAGCTCCCTATGGAGCATAGGTCTTCAACAAACACTTTCAGCTCCCTATGGAGCATAGGTCTTCAACAAACACTTTCAGCTCCCTATGGAGCATAGGTCTTCAACAAACACTTTCAGCTCCCTATGGAGCATAGGTTTTCAACACTTTTAACTGCTTGTGGAGCATAGGTCTTCAACAAACACTTTCAGCTCCTGTGGAGCTTAGGTCTTCAACAAACACTTTCAGCTTCCTGTGATGCATATGTCTTCAACAAACACTTTCAGCTCCCTGTGATGCGTAGGTCTTCAACAAACACTTTCAGCTCCTGTGGAGCTTAGGTCTTCAACAAACACTTTCAGCTTCCTGTGATGCATATGTCTTCAACAAACACTTTCAGCTCCCTGTGATGCGCAGGTCTTCAACAAACACTTTCAGTTTCCTGGGGAGCATAGGTCTTCAACAAACACTTTCAACTCCCTATGGAGCATATGTCTTTAACAAACACTTTCAGCTCCCTGTGATGCGTAGGTCTTCAACAAACTCTTTCAGCTTCCTGTGATGCATAGGTCTTCAACAAACACTTTCAGCTCCCTGTGGAGCTTAAGTCTTCAACAAACACTTTCAGCTCCCTGTAATGCGTAGGTCTTCAACAAACACTTTCAGCTTCCTGTGATGCGTAGGTCTTCAACAAACACTTTCAGCTCCCTGTGATGCGTAGGTCTTCAACAAACTCTTTCAGCTTCCTGTGATGCATAGGTCTTCAACAAACACTTTCAGCTCCCTGTGGAGCTTAAGTCTTCAACAAACACTTTCAGCTTCCTGTGATGCATAGGTCTTCAACAAACACTTTTAGCTCCCTGTAATGCGTAGGTCTTCAACAAACACTTTCAGCTTCCTGGGGAGCATAGGTCTTCAACAAACACTTTCAACTTCCTGTGATGCATAGGTCTTCAACAAACACGTTTAACTCCTTTTGGCGCATAGGTTTTCAACAAACACTTTCCAAACCGTTGTTTCTTACCATTCTTTTCAGATCATTCCATGTCTTTCCCATCTTTTTCATCTCTGCTTTCACCTGTCTTCTCCAAGTATAAGTTGGCCTTCCTCTTTGTCTCCTACCCTGGGGATTCCATAAAAGTATTTGTCGTGTAATACTACTCTTAGCTGACTTCTGCATTGCGTATACTACCCAGCGACATGGTCTCCATTGTATCTCTTTACCCACTTGTATGTAAGTGGTAAGCAAAGTAAAGTACCCCCGTCAAGCCAAGTGGCGTATAGGGAATATGGTGCTAGTGACCATACATTTTACAGACCTTCAGCACATGTTTTTCAGGGTAATGTGGTTGGTATTACGCCCGTGCCGCTTTACTTTCCCAGAAAAAAAATCCGGTACCCATTTATGTATCTAAGTAGTACTTCGTATAATTCTATGTAAGGGATTTTATCATTCCCTTTCCACCCTTTTTATTCTGCTCAAGTATCGATTAATGAAGGTCTGTATTTTCGTGATTATTTCTTTTCTCCATTTTCACGGCCCTACAATTTGAGTGATACATCTCTCTCTTGTCATACACATAAACTATCAACTATCTTCTCTCTCTCTCTCTCTCTCTCTCTTGCCATACACATAGACTATCAATTATCTTCTCCCTCTCTCTCTCATTCTTTTTCTTTCAAATTCTACAACTTTACATTAACTCTTCTCCCTCTCTCATTCTCTATTTCTGAATATCTTTTGTTTGCACTTACAGCTCAGTATCGTCCCTCTCTCATATTTTATTTCTTCCATTCAACATTGCTGAGCTGTGTAGCTTCATCACTCTCTCTCTCTCTCACTCTCTCTCTCTCTCTCTCTCTCTCTCGCTCACTCCACCACCATAAATCGAGACAGCGATACGCCATCTCTCGTATTCTTTTATCGACAAATTTCATTGCTATGATTTTATTGACACATTTCATTACTTTTATTTTATTTACACATTTCATTACTTTTATTTTATTGATAAATTTCATTGCTATGATTTTATTGACACAATCCATTACTTTTATTTTGCTGACACATTTCATTGCTTTTATTTTATTGACACATTTCATTGCTATGATTTTATTGACACATTCCATTACTTTTATTTTATTGACACATTCCATTACTTTTATTTTATTGACAAATTTCATTGCTATGATTTTATTGACAAATTTCATTGCTTTTATTTTATTGACACATTCCATTACATTTATTTTATTGACACATTCCATTACATTTATTTTATTGACACATTTCATTGCTATGATTTTATTGACACATTTCATTGCTATGATTTTATTGACACATTCCATTACATTTATTTTATTGACACATTTCATTGCTTTTATTTTATTGACACATTTCATTGCTTTTATTTTATTGACACATTCCATTACTTTTTTTTTATTGACAAATTTCATTGCTATGATTTTATTGACAAATTTCATTGCTTTTATTTTATTGACACATTCCATTACATTTATTTTATTGACACATTCCATTACATTTATTTTATTGACACATTTCATTGCTATGATTTTATTGACAAATTTCATTGCTATGATTTTATTGACACATTCCATTACTTTTATTTTATTGACACATTTCATTGCTATGATTTTATTGACACATTTTATTGCTATGATTTTATTGACACATTCATTACTTTTATTTTATTGACACATTTTATTGCTATGATTTTATTGACACATTCCATTACTTTTATTTTATTGACACATTTTATTGCTATGATTTTATTGACACATTTTATTGCTATGATTTTATTGACACATTCCATTACTTTTATTTTATTGACACATTTTATTGCTATGATTTTATTGACACATTCCATTACTTTTATTTTATTGACACATTTTATTGCTATGATTTTATTGACACTTTTATTGCTATGATTTTATTGACACATTCATTACTTTTATTTTATTGACACATTTTATTGCTATGATTTTATTGACACATTCCATTACTTTTATTTTATTGACACATTTTATTGCTATGATTTTATTGACACATTCCATTAGTTTTATTTTATTGACACATTCCATTACTTTTATTTTATTGACACATTTCATTGCTAGGATTTTATTGACACATTTCATTACGTATATTTTATTGACAAATTTCATAGCTTTGATTTTATTGACACATTTCATTACTTTTATTTATTGACACATTTCATTGATTTGATTTTATTGACACATTTCATTACGTATATTTTATTGATACATTTCATTGCTATGATTTTATTGACAAATTTCATAGCTTTGATTTTATTGACACATTTTATTACTTTTATTTTATTGACACATTTCATTGATTTGATTGACACATTTCATTGCTATGATTTTGTTGACAAATTTCATTACTTTTTTTATTGACACTATCATTGATTTGATTTTATTGTCACATTTCATTGCTTTGATTTTATTGACTAATTTCACTACTTTTATTTTATTGACAAATTTCATTATTTTTATTTTATTGACAAATTTCATTGCTTTGATTTCTATTCACACATTTCATTGCTTTGATTTTGTTGACACATTTCATTGCTTTGATTTTATTTACATATTTCATTACTTTAATTTTATTGACAAATTTCATTACTTTTATTTTATTTACAAATTTCTTTGCTTTTATTTTATTGACACATTTAATTGCTTTTATTTTATTGACAAATTTCATTACTTTTATTTCATTGACAAATTTCATTGCTTTTATTTTATTGACAAATTTCATTACTTTTATTTCATTGACACATTTCATTACTTTAATTTTATTGACAAATTTCATTACATTTATTTTATTGACAAATTTCATTGCTTTTATTTTATTGACAAATTTCATTACTTTTATTTCATTGACAAATTTCATTGCTTTTATTTTATTGACAAATTTCATTACTTTTATTTCATTGACACATTTCATTACTTAATTTTATTGACAAATTTCATTACATTTATTTTATTGACAAATTTCATTGCTTTTATTTTATTGACAAATTTCATTACTTTTATTTCATTGACAAATTTCATTGCTTTTATTTTATTGACAAATTTCATTACATTTATTTTATTGACAAATTTCATTGCTTTTATTTTATTGACAAATTTCATTACTTTTATTTCATTGACAAATTTCATTACTTTTATTTCATTGACAAATCTAATTGCAATGAAGACACTTTGTGGTGGGAATAATGTTCACTATAATGTGCAATTCTGCGAAAAATAATGGAACTAATAGTTACACATTTGTTGGCATCAAACAGTCTGTGTGTTTGTTATTGTAGGTGTATTTGTATTGTAAGAACAGCACAGCCATCTGTAGTAGTAAGGCCAACAGGCAGAAATGGAAATCACAAACTCCACAATTGTGACGTCTGTACGAAATATAGACGGCTGACGTCATTCTACCCACAACCACATCTGTCCGTTATGCTCAAAACGCCACACAATTGGAGTCATTCCTTTCTGTCCGCTGGTCTTACCCCTGGCTGTGCATGAACACGGAGCTGACGCAGTATTCTCCACTCACAATCTCATATCTTGCCTATCTCATTCACAATCTCATATCCTGTCACTCTCTCACTCACACTCTTTTATCCTGTCTCTCTCTCACTCACAATCTCTCGTTCTGTCTCTCTGTCACTCACAATCTCTTATCCTGTCACTCTCTCACTCACACTCTTTTATCCTGTCTCTCTCTCACTCACAATCTCTCGTCCTGTCTCTCTCACTCACAATCTCGTATCATCCCTCTGTCACTCACAATCTCTTATCCTGTCTCTCTTACTCACAATATCATATACTGTCTCTCTCACTCACAATCTCTTATCCTGTTTCTCTCACTCACAATCTCCTATCCTGTCTCTTTCACTCACAATCTCATATCCTGTCTCTCTCACTCACAATCTCTTATCCTGTCACTCTCTCACTCACAATCTCTTATCCTATCTTTCACACAAACAATCTCGTATGCTGTCACTTTCTCACTCACAATCTCTCGTCCTGTCTCTCTGTCACTCACAATCTCTTATCCTGTCACTCTCTCACTCACACTCTTTTATCCTGTCTCTCTCTCACTCACAATCTCTCGTCCTGTCTCTCTCACTCACAATCTCGTATCATCCCTCTGTCACTCACAATCTCTTATCCTGTCTCTCTTACTCACAATATCATATACTGTCTCTCTCACTCACAATCTCTTATCCTGTTTCTCTCACTCACAATCTCCTATCCTGTCTCTTTCACTCACAATCTCACATCCTGTCTCTCTCACTCACAATCTCTTATCCTGTCACTCTCTCACTCACAATCTCTTATCCTATCTTTCACACAAACAATCTCGTATGCTGTCACTTTCTCACTCACAATCTCTTGTCATGTTTCTCTCACTCACAAAATCGTATCCTGTTTCTCTTACTCATAATCTCTTATCCTGTTTCTCTCTCTCACACAGTCTCTTATCCTGTCACTCTCTCACACAGTCTCTTATCCTGTCTCTCTCTCACACAGTCTCTTATCATGTCACTCTCTCACACAGTCTCTTATCCTGTCTCTCACACACACACAGTCTCTTATCCTGTCTCTCTCACACACACAGTCTCTTATCCTCTCTCTCTCTCACACACACAGTCTCATATCCTGTCACTCTCTCACACAGTCTCTTATCCTGTCTCTCTCACACACACAGTCTCTTATCCTGTCTCTCTCTCACACACACAGTCTCGTATCCTGTCACTCTCTCACACAGTCTCTTATCCTGTCTCTCTCACACACACAGTCTCTTATCCTGTAACTCATTCACACACACAGTCACTTATCCTGTCACTCTCTCACACAGTCTCTTATCCTTTCACTCTCTCACACACACAGTCTCTTATCCTGTAACTCATTCACACACACAGTCACTTATCCTGTCACTCTCTCACACAGTCTCTTATCCTTTCACTCTCTCACACACATAGTCTCTTATCCTGTCACTCTCTCACACAGTCTCTTATCCTGTCACTCTCTCACACAGTCTCTTATCCTGTCTCTCTCTCACACAGTCTGTTATCCTGTCACTCTCTCACACAGTCTCGTATCATGTCACTCTCTCACACAGTCTCTTATCCTGTCACTCTCTCACACAGTATCGTATCCTGTCACTCTCTCACACACACAGTCTCTTATCCTGTCACTCTCTCACACAGTATCGTATCCTGTCACTCTCTCACACACACAGTCTCTTATCCTGTCACTCTCTCACACAGTCTCGTATCCTGTCACTCTCTCATACACACAGTCTCTTATCCTGTCACTCTCTCACACACGCAGTCTCTTATCCTGTCACTCTTTCACACAGTCTCTTTCCTGCCTCTCTCTCACACAGTCTCTTATCCTGTCTCTCTCTCACAGTCTCTTATCCTGTCACTCTCTCACACAGTCTCGTATCCTGTCTCTCTATCACACAGTCTGTTATCCTGTCTCTCTCACACACACAGTCTCTTATCCTGTCACTCTCTCACACACAGTCTCGTATCCTGTCACTCTCTCACACACACAGTCTCTTATCCTCTCACTCTCTCACACAGTCTCTTATCCTGTCACTCTCCCACATAGTCTCTTATCTTGTCTCTCTCTCACACACACAGCCTCTTATCCTGTCTCTCTCACAGTTTCTTATCCTGTCACTCTCTCACAGTCTCTTATCCTGTCTCCCTCTCATACACACAGTCTCTTATCCTATCTCTTTCTCACACACACAGTCTCTTATCCTTTCACTCTCTCACACAGTCTTTTATCCTGTCTCTCTCTCACACAGTCTCTTATCCTGTCACTCTCCCACATAGTCTCTTATATTGTCTCTCTCTCACACACACAGTCTCTTATCCTGTCTCTCTCACAGTCTCTTATCCTGTCACTCTCTCACAGTCTCTTATCCTGTCTCCCTCTCATACACACAGTCTCTTATCCTATCTCTCTCTCACACACACAGTCTCTTATCCTTTCACTCTCTCACACAGTCTTTTATCCTGTCTCTCTCTCACACAGTCTCTTATCATGTCTCACATACAGTCTCTTATCCTGTCTCTCTCTCTCTCTCACACACACAGTCTCTTATCCTGTCTCTCTCTCACATACATTCTCTTATCCTGTCACTCTCTCACACAGTCTCATATCCTATCTCTCTCTCTCACAGTCTCTTATCATGCCTCACATACAGTCTCTTATCATGTCTCTCTCTCATACACAATCTCTTATCCTGTCTCACACAGTCTCATATCCTGTCTCTCTCTCTCACAGTCTCTTATCATGCCTCACATACAGTCTCTTATCATGTCTCATTCTCATACACAATCTCTTATCCTGTCTCACATAGTCTCTTATCCTGTCTCTCTCACACACAATCTCTTATCCTTTCTCTCCCACACTCAAAATCTTTTAACCGCTCTCTCTATCTCTCTCGTTAAGTGCCATGTACATAGACTATCAACTATCTTCTCTCTCTCTGTCTCTTTCTCTTCCATTGCCATACACATAGACTATCAACTATCTTCTCTCTCTCTCTCTCTCTCTTCCCATTGCCATACACATAGACTATCAACTATCTTCTCTCTCTCTCTCTCTTCCCATTGCCATACACATAGACTATCAACTATCTTCTCTCTCTCTCTCTCTCTCTTCCCATTGCCATACACATAGACTATCAACTATCTTCTCTCTCTCTCTCTCTTCCCATTGCCATACACATAGACTATCAACTATCTTCTCTCTCTCTCTCTCTCTCTTCCCATTGCCATATACATAGACTATCAACTATCTTCTCTCTCTCTCTCTCTTCCCATTGCCATACACATAGACTATCAACTATCTTCTCTCTCTCTCTTCCCATTGCCATACACATAGATTATCAACTATCTTCTCTCTCTCTCTCTCTTTTCCCATTGCCATACACATAGACTATCAACTATCTTCTCTCTCTCTCTCTCTCTTCCCATTGCCATATACATAGACTATCAACTATCTTCTCTCTCTCTCTCTCTCACTTCCCATTGCCATATACATAGACTATCAACTATCTTCTCTCTCTCTCTCTCTCTCTTCCCATTGCCATACTCATAGACTATCAACTATCTTCTCTCTCTCTCTTCCCATTGTCATATACATAGACTATCAACTATCTTCTCTCACTCTTTCTCTCTTCCCATTGCCATACACATAGACTATCAACTATCTTCTCTCTCTCTCTCTGTCTCTTCCCATTGCCATATACATAGACTATCAACTATCTTCTCCCTCTCTCTTCCCATTGCCATACATATAGACTATCAACTATCTTCTCTCTCTCATCCCATTGCCATACACATAGACTATCAACTATCTTCTCTCTCTCTCTTCCCATTGCCATACACATAGATTATCAACTATCTTCTCTCTCTCTCTCTCTCTCTCTTCATATTGCCATACACATAGACTATCAACTATCTTCTCTCTCTCTCTCTCTCTTCCCATTGCCATATACATAGACTATCAACTATCTTCTCTCTCTCTCTCTCTCTCTCTCACTTCCCATTGCCATATACATAGACTATCAACTATCTTCTCTCTCTCTCTCTCTCTCTCTCTCTTCCATTGCCATACACATAGACTATCAACTATCTTCTCTCTCTCTCTTCCCATTGTCATATACATAGACTATCAACTATCTTCTCTCACTCTTTCTCTCTTCCCATTGCCATACACATAGACTATCAACTATCTTCTCTCTCTCTCTCTTCTCAGTGCCATACACAGAGACTATCAACTATCTTCTCTCTCTCTCTCTCTCTCTCTCTCTCTCTTCCCATTTGCCATACACATAGACTATCAACTCTCTCTCTCTCTCTCTCTCTCTTCTCAGTGCCGAACACATAGACTATCAACTATCTTCTCTCTCTCTCGCTGTGTAGCTTCATCACTCTCTCTCTCTCTCTCACTCTCTCTCTCTCTCTCTCGCTCACTCCACCACCATAAATCGAGACAGCGATACGCCATCTCTCGTATTCTTTTATCGACAAATTTCATTGCTATGATTTTATTGACACATTTCATTACTTTTATTTTATTTACACATTTCATTACTTTTATTTTATTGATAAATTTCATTGCTATGATTTTATTGACACAATCCATTACTTTTATTTTGCTGACACATTTCATTGCTTTTATTTTATTGACACATTTCATTGCTATGATTTTATTGACACATTCCATTACTTTTATTTTATTGACACATTCCATTACTTTTATTTTATTGACAAATTCATTGCTATGATTTTATTGACAAATTTCATTGCTTTTATTTTATTGACACATTCCATTACATTTATTTTATTGACACATTCCATTACATTTATTTTATTGACACATTTCATTGCTATGATTTTATGACACATTTCATTGCTATGATTTTATTGACACATTCCATTACATTTATTTTATTGACACATTTCATTGCTTTTATTTTATTGACACATTTCATTGCTTTTATTTTATTGACACATTTCATTGCTTTTATTTTATTGACACATTCCATTACTTTTATTTTATTGACAAATTTCATTGCTATGATTTTATTGACAAATTTCATTGCTTTTATTTTATTGACACATTCCATTACATTTATTTTATTGACACATTCCATTACATTTATTTTATTGACACATTTCATTGCTATGATTTTATTGACAAATTTCATTGCTATGATTTTATTGACACATTCCATTACTTTTATTTTATTGACACATTTCATTGCTATGATTTTATTGACACATTTTATTGCTATGATTTTATTGACACATTCCATTACTTTTATTTTATTGACACATTTTATTGCTATGATTTTATTGACACATTCCATTACTTTTATTTTATTGACACATTTTATTGCTATGATTTTATTGACACATTTATTGCTATGATTTTATTGACACATTCCATTACTTTTATTTTATTGACACATTTTATTGCTATGATTTTATTGACACATTCCATTACTTTTATTTTATTGACACATTTTATTGCTATGATTTTATTGACACATTCCATTACTTTTATTTTATTGACACATTTTATTGCTATGATTTTATTGACACATTTTATTGCTATGATTTTATTGACACATTTCATTGCTATGATTTTATTGACACATTCCATTACTTTTATTTTATTGACACATTTCATTGCTATGATTTTATTGACACATTTTATTGCTATGATTTTATTGACACATTCCATTACTTTTATTTTATTGACACATTTTATTGCTATGATTTTATTGACACATTCCATTACTTTTATTTTATTGACACATTTTATTGCTATGATTTTATTGACACATTCCATTACATTTATTTTATTGACACATTTCATTGCTTTTATTTTATTGACACATTTCATTGCTTTTATTTTATTGACACATTTCATTGCTTTTATTTTATTGACACATTCCATTACTTTTATTTTATTGACAAATTTCATTGCTATGATTTTATTGACAAATTTCATTGCTTTTATTTTATTGACACATTCCATTACATTTATTTTATTGACACATTCCATTACATTTATTTTATTGACACATTTCATTGCTATGATTTTATTGACACATTCCAATACTTTTATTTTATTGACACATTTCATTGCTATGATTTTATTGACACATTTTATTGCTATGATTTTATTGACACATTCCATTACTTTTATTTTATTGACACATTTTATTGCTATGATTTTATTGACACATTCCATTACTTTTATTTTATTGACACATTTTATTGCTATGATTTATTGACACATTTTATTGCTATGATTTTATTGACACATTCCATTACTTTTATTTTATTGACACATTTTATTGCTATGATTTTATTGACACATTCCATTACTTTTATTTTATTGACACATTTCATTGCTATGATTTTATTGACATATTCCATTACTTTTATTTTATTGACACATTTCATTGCTATGATTTTATTGACACATTTTATTGCTATAATTTTATTGACACATTCCATTACTTTTATTTTATTGACACATTTTATAGCTATGATTTTATTGACACATTCCATTAGTTTTATTTATTGACACATTCCATTACTTTTATTTTATTGACACATTTCATTGCTATGATTTTATTGACACATTTCATTACGTATATTTTATTGACAAATTTCATATCTTTGATTTTATTGACACATTTCATTACTTTTATTTATTGACACATTTCATTGATTTGATTTTATTGACACATTTCATTACTTTTATTTTATTGATACATTTCATTGCTATGATTTTATTGACAAATTTCATAGCTTTGATTTTATTGACACATTTTATTACTTTTATTTTATTGACACATTTCATTGATTTGATTGACACATTTCATTGCTATGATTTTGTTGACAAATTTCATTACTTTTTTTATTGACACTATCATTGATTTGATTTTATTGTCACATTTCATTGCTTTGATTTTATTGACTAATTTCACTACTTTTATTTTATTGACAAATTTCATTATTTTTATTTTATTGACAAATTTCATTGCTTTGATTTCTATTCACACATTTCATTGCTTTGATTTTGTTGACACATTTCATTGCTTTGATTTTATTTACATATTTCATTACTTTAATTTTATTGACAAATTTCATTACTTTTATTTTATTTACAAATTTCTTTGCTTTTATTTTATTGACAAATTTAATTGCTTTTATTTCATTGACAAATTTCATTGCTTTTATTTTATTGACAAATTTCATTACTTTTATTTCATTGACACATTTCATTACTTTAATTTTATTGACAAATTTCATTACATTTATTTTATTGACAAATTTCATTGCTTTTATTTTATTGACAAATTTCATTACTTTTATTTCATTGACAAATTTCATTGCTTTTATTTTATTGACAAATTTCATTACATTTATTTTATTGACAAATTTCATTGCTTTTATTTTATTGACAAATTTCATTACTTTTATTTCATTGACAAATTTCATTACTTTTATTTCATTGACAAATCTAATTGCAATGAAGACACTTTGTGGTGGGAATAATGTTCATTATAATGTGCAATTCTGCGAAAAATAATGGAACTAATAGTTACACATTTGTTGGCATCAAACAGTCTGTGTGTTTGTTATTGTAGGTGTATTTGTATTGTAAGAACAGCACAGCCATCTGTAGTAGTAAGGCCAACAGGCAGAAATAGAAATCACAAACTCCACAATTGTGACGTCTGTACGAACTATAGACGGCTGACGTCATTCTACCCACAACCACATATGTCCGTTAAGCTGAAAACGCCACACAATTGGAGTCATTCCTTTCTGTCCGCTGGTCTTACCCCTGGCTGTGCATGAACACGGAGCTGACGCAGTATTCTCCACTCACAATCTCATATCTTGCCTATCTCATTCACAATCTCATATCCTGTCACTCTCTCACTCACACTCTTTTATCCTGTCTCTCTCTCACTCACAATCTCTCGTTCTGTCTCTCTGTCACTCACAATCTCTTATCCTGTCACTCTCTCACTCACACTCTTTTATCCTGTCTCTCTCTCACTCACAATCTCTCGTCCTGTCTCTCTCACTCACAATCTCGTATCATCCCTCTGTCACTCACAATCTCTTATCCTGTCTCTCTTACTCACAATATCATATACTGTCTCTCTCACTCACAATCTCTTATCCTGTTTCTCTCACTCACAATCTCCTATCCTGTCTCTTTCACTCACAATCTCATATCCTGTCTCTCTCACTCACAATCTCTTATCCTGTCACTCTCTCACTCACAATCTCTTATCCTATCTTTCACACAAACAATCTCGTATGCTGTCACTTTCTCACTCACAATCTCTTGTCATGTTTCTCTCACTCACAAAATCGTATCCTGTTTCTCTTACTCATAATCTCTTATCCTGTTTCTCTCTCTCACACAGTCTCTTATCCTGTCACTCTCTCACACAGTCTCTTATCCTGTCTCTCTCTCACACAGTCTCTTATCATGTCACACTCTCACACAGTCACTTATCCTGTCTCTCTCACACATACAGTCTCTTATCCTGTCTCTCTCACACACACAGTCTCTTATCCTCTCTCTCTCTCACACACACAGTCTCGTATCCTGTCACTCTCTCACACAGTCTCTTATCCTGTCTCTCTCACACACACAGTCTCTTATCCTCTCTCTCTCTCACACACACAGTCTCGTATCCTGTCACTCTCTCACACAGTCTCTTAACCTGTCTCTCTCACACACACAGTCTCTTATCCTGTAACTCTCTCACACACACAGTCTCTTATCCTGTCACTCTCTCACACAGTCTCTTATCCTTTCACTCTCTCACACACATAGTCTCTTATCCTGTCACTCTCTCACACAGTCTCTTATCCTGTCACTCTCTCACACAGTCTCTTATCCTGTCTCTCTCTCACACAATCTCTTATTCTGTCTCTCTCTCACACAATCTCTTATCCTGTCACTCTCTCACACAGTCTCGTATCATGTCACTCTCTCACACAGTCTCTTATCTTGTCACTCTCTCACACAGTATCGTATCCTGTCACTCTCTCACACACACAGTCTCTTATCCTGTCACTCTCTCACACAGTATCGTATCCTGTCACTCTCTCACACACACAGTTTCTTATCCTGTCACTCTCTCACACAGTCTCGTATCCTGTCACTCTCTCATACACACAGTCTCTTATCCTGTCACTCTCTCACACACGCAGTCTCTTATCCTGTCACTCTTTCACACAGTCTCTTTCCTGTCTCTCTCTCACACAGTCTCTTATCCTGTCTCTCTCTCACAGTCTCTTATCCTGTCACTCTCTCACACAGTCTCGTATCCTGTCTCTCTCTCACACAGTCTGTTATCCTGTCTCTCTCACACACACAGTCTCTTATCCTGTCACTCTCTCACACACAGTCTCGTATCCTGTCACTCTCTCACACACACAGTCTCTTATCCTCTCACTCTCTCACACAGTCTCTTATCCTGTCACTCTCCCACATAGTCTCTTATCTTGTCTCTCTCTCACACACACAGTCTCTTATCCTGTCTCTCTCACAGTCTCTTATCCTGTCACTCTCTCACAGTCTCTTATCCTGTCTCCCTCTCATACACACAGTCTCTTATCCTATCTCTCTCTCACACACACAGTCTCTTATCCTTTCACTCTCTCACACAGTCTTTTATCCTGTCTCTCTCTCTCACACAGTCTCTTATCATGTCTCACATACAGTCTCTTATCCTGTCTCTCTCTCACATACATTCTCTTATCCTGTCACTCTCTCACACAGTCTCATATCCTGTCTCTCTCTCTCACAGTCTCTTATCATGCCTCACATACAGTCTCTTATCATGTCTCTCTCTCATACAAAATCTCTTATCCTGTCTCACATAGTCTCTTATCCTGTCTCTCTCTCACACACAGTCTCTTATCCTGTCACTCTCTCACACAGTCTCATATCCTGTCTCTCTCTCTCTCACAGTCTCTTATCATGCCTCACATACAGTCTCTTATCATGTCTCTCTCTCATACACAATCTCTTATCCTGTCTCACATAGTCTCTTATCCTGTCTCTCTCACACACAATCGCTTATCCTTTCTCTCCCACACTCAAAATCTTTTAACCGCTCTCTCTATCTCTCTCGTTAAGTGCCATGTACATAGACTATCAACTATCTTCTCTCTCTCTGTCTCTTTCTCTTCCCATTGCCATACACATAG